>OZ024832.1:76956125-77283625 GCA_964016985.1 Anodontia alba
AGTCAGCATTACATACTTACACATCACGAAAACATACCTATATAATTTTCACCCCCTTAAACCCCACTTTAATATAGTAAAACTGGGGTTTACAGCGGTATACATTATTTTTCTTATTTCTGCTCAAAAACATAGATTGTGGGTATTTGTTAGAACCGCCTCGTCGAGTTAGTGAAATTGTCAATATATTTGAATAGTCGTGTTTTCGTAATGATATGACTGGTTTTAACTCTATGAAGAAACCTAGAAAAGCTATTCGTAGTGTCAGAATATGCATTCTGAGAAGCAGAAGTTGTATTCAAAGCACCACAGTATGTTTCAAATATGGAAGGACATATATGGAAGGAAACCCTCCCCCCCACCTCTCCGGTGGTTACAAAGAGCTTTAACCCCCCCTCCCCCCCCCGGGTGGTTTGCTCTACCGACCGTTCTAAGGCGGTGGTCCCGGTGTTAGTCTTACTCTTTGTTGCTTTGTGTTTTTTTTTTCTACGAGGCGATTTGTTGTATGTCTTTCCGTGTGTCATTTTGTTCTTGTGTTTTTTCAGTCCTTTTAGTATTGCGATTAAATCGCTTGGGGGAAGAGAGAGCTAATCTTAGTGCTTTTCGTACGTTTGTTCGGTTTGTGCTTGTTTAGATTTGTCGGTTTCCTCTTCCTCTCGGGGTCTTGGAAGGACTGCGATTTGTGATTGTGGCACTCCATTGACTTTTCTCTTACCTTTTTCTTTTTAAAAAAGATGTAACTTTAATAATAGTAATGAAAATTCATTGTTTTGTCATATTTTTTGTAGAGTTTGTCTTTGGTAGCACAACAAAAGTTGTAACAGTCCAAGTGGGGATATGCAAAGAGTCTGATTAAGAATAGTAGTAACAGTTGTGTTGCATACGTTACCAGACATGTTAGGTAAATGATAATATATAGTAATGACATTTCATATTGGTAGTAAACTATTCACTTTTACAGAATCATTGACCTTCAGCAGGTACTACGTCATTGTCATGTCTGAAATTGCAATGGAGCTAAAAGGAGAGAATAAAAACTTTATCGTATCTTGGCATCAAAATATCAGGGGTAGGGACCGAAGAAGGTTTGTTTTTTATACCTCATTATACATCACGAAAACATGTCTATATAATTTAGACCCCCTTAAACCCCACTTTTATATAATAAAACTGGGGTTTATAGGGGTATACATTATTTTTCTTATTTTGCTCGAAAACATAGATTGTGGGCACTCGTTAGAACCGCCTCGCCGAGGCGGTTCTAACGAGTACCCACAACCTATGTTTTGAGCAAAAATATAAAAAATATCAGAGTTTTTTTTAACTGAAAATTTTCAGTTTTTGGTGGTGAAATTTTCTATATATTTGAATAGGCGTGTTTTCGTAATGGTTTCTTGGCAGCTAAATCTAATCCAGATTCTGCTGTAAGGCATATAAGGTTCAGCGACACAACAAATCCTTTCAGTTATGTTATATCATCACCATATAAGGCTCAAAAACACAACCAAAGAGAATGGAAATTGTTGAAATTAATGTCGTTGTGTGTTATTCTCATTACTTATATCAGTAATAAAAATAACAAGACTTTTATATAGTTTTATATCTAAAATGGTTTTCGTATCACTATACAGATGATAAGTTATTGTAATTATTTATTTAATGTGTTTGTCATCATATCATCACGAAAACACACCTTTATTATTTTGACCCCCTTAAACTCCATTTTTATATAGTAAAACTGGGGTTTACAGGGGTATACATTATTTGTCTTATTTTTGCTTGAAAACATAGATTGTGGTACTCGTTAGAACCGCCTCGCTGAGGCGGTTCTAACGAGTACCCACAATCTATGTTCTGAGCAGAAATATGAAATATATCAAGTTTTTTATCTGAAAATTTTCAGTTTTTGTAGGTCGAAATTCTCCATATATTTGAATAGGCGTATTTTCGTAATGTCATATTATGTATGACTGAGCTATATGTGTTGTAATTTACATGATATTTCATAATATAGCAGATTTTATTGAAGCAAACTGTCTTCTATCCACCATAAAACATTTTATTTTATAGACATTTGCAACAGAGAAGTGCCAGAGTGTGTATGCTGTGTATTAAACTACATGTTAGAGATGACTTAAAATTGCAGTGTATATATGTGATATTATGATCATCGTGATTTCCACTTCATTTTTATGTCATCTCAAATAATGGAATAGTTCTTGAATAATTTGTGCCCTCAGAATGTTTGTTTTTACATTATTCATGCTATTGAGTTGATATTAGGAACCAGTATACAGTATTTTCATTAATGGAGCTCTACTGAAGAGATTTCTCCTGCAAGCAAGCACAGTCTATAGGAAACAGTGTTCTGATATCACAGCACTTAAACAGATATATAACGAGTGTAACAGTATTAAGTGTACAATATTTCTGGCAATATAGATGGATTTAAGTTTTAGAATATCAGCTTTATGCACAGAACATAATGAATGATGAGCTCATATCATTTAAGTATGTATGAAAAGGGGGTATTCATCACGAAAACATGCCTATATAAACTGGGGTTTACAGGGGTATACATTATTTTTCTTATTTCTGATCAAAACATAGATTGTGAGTGCTCGTTAGAACCGCCTCGTCGAGGCGGTTCTAACGAATACCCACAATCTATGTGTTGAGCAGAAACATAAAAAGTATCAGGTTTTTTATCTGAAAAATTTTCAGTTTTTGGAGGTGAAATTTTCTATATATTTGAACAGGCATGTTTTCGTAATGTCTGTATTTATTATATGGTACAGTTTACTATTTAAAACATACACTTATCAGTCAGCAGAAAATTGGAGAGGGTTTTCTTTCACTTAATTCATAAACTTTAAAGGTATCTGAGAAATAATTTACTGTTTGTTATTCAAAGAATTTTAGAGCTGATTTCTCTTTACCTTTATGTACAAAGTACGACTCGTATCAACAGCCTTTACCTTTATGTACAAAGTATCAATAGCCATTTATACAATGCAGACGAAGAATCACTCAAAAAGTAACATATGTAGCATTAAGAAGTATATAAAGGATTTATTCAAAGCAATTGATGCATTAGTCCAGCTATAATACATCACGAAAACATGCCTATATAATTTTGACCCCCTTAAACCCCACTTTTATAAAGTAAAACTGGGGTTTACAGGGGTATGCATTATTTTTCTTATTTCTGCTCAAAAACATAGATTGTGGGTACTCGTTACAACCGCCTCGGCGAGGCGGTTCTAACGAGTACCCACAATCTATGTTTTGAGCAGAAATATGAAGAATATCAGAATTTTTTATCTAAAAATTTTCATTTTTTGGTGGTAAGTTTTCAGTACATTTGAATAGGCATGTTTTCGTAATGAGTTAAATTCATTGTGCTCGTTGCAACGACAGCAAATAAAATGTTAAGAAACTTGAAATTTTGACACTTTTCAGAAAAGAAGTTTAGGCTATTTTAAATTTAAGTAACTATCGTTTCTTATGTCATTGGCTTAGTCAAGCTGGTTTATTTTCATTTCTTGATGTACAAAGGAGGACATAAAGTGTTTAACTATTGTAAAACAACCTTATTTTAAATTTCTGGTCACTGATTGGTCATAGTCAATCAAACCGTTGTATCATGAAACTTAATATACAAGGTTTATGACTGTTAGTAATCTATATTACAAAAGTATTTCTATTGTTTTGAAGGTAACTTGTGTTATTTTGTTTTTATATAGTAGTTTTAGAAAATTATAGTGTATAAAATTCCCCAAGAAAACGAGATTCATCATTTGCCTGGTCCGAAAATAGTAGTCATGCCTTTTATATTTGGGCTCATAGAATACACCAAACTCAACGACAAACTTAAATTTCGATGTATATTAAAAGTATCTTTCAGTTAAAACATTTCCAAAGCTTATCTGACCGTATTAATGTCAAATGTCTGCAAAAGATTTTTACGTAGAACTTAACATGTTCAATTATGACATGCATAAACAAGGGAGCGCGGTGGTGAGGGTGGGAAGGGGGTCTTCATCATTAGGTGTCAGCATAGTTTTCTTTATGTGTGTTGTCAGAGACTTCAGAGCATCAACTTTAATTGGTTACCTATTCCATAAAACTACAAAAACTGAACGTTTCATACTGCAACACTATTCGTCCAACTTCATTACGTAAACACACCTATTCAAATATACTGAAAATTTTACCACAAAAAAAAAAAAAAAAAAAAAAAAATGATTTTTTTCAGATAAAAATTCTGTTATTTTTCATATTTCTGCTCAAAACATAGGTTGTGGGTACTCGTTAGAACCGCCTCATTGAGGCGGTTCTAATGAGTACCCACAATCTATGCTTTGAGCAGAAATAAGAAAAATAATGTATATCCCTATAAACCCCAGTTTTACTATATAAAAGTTGGGTTTAAAGGGGTAAAAAATTATATAGGCATGTTTTCGTGATGTTCTTGAGAACCAGTGTGTCATGCTAACAAGCTCATGCATAGCATAATTCATTAAAGAAACTTGGTTTTGCTATAAAGGTGAATGGGTACACTTACAGGGAGGTACTCTGTCAAAATCGACCCTGTCCCTTCTGACAAGGGTCTACTCTAAAAGAAAATAATTTGCTCCCAAATGGAAGCAAATTCTCTGCAATTAGAGTAGAATCTTTTTCAGAAGGGTTTTGGTGTGAAGGAAAGCAACAAGGAAGTCACGAAAATTGTTTCTCTTATTAAAAATTGCGGAGAAAGTATCAGGGTTGCGTTCGAATGTGCAAGTTACTCGCAAGTGTTTTTTCCCTGGATCCTTGATCTTGTTGGCACTCGTCATTAGGTACAGGGACCCAGAGCAAAACATTCTATCACGAAAACACGCCTGTATAATTTTGACCCCCTTGAACCCCACTTTTATATAGTAAAACTGGGGTTTGCAGGGGTATACATTATTTTTCCTTATTTTGCTAAAAATATAGATTGTGGGTACTCGTTAGAACCGCCTCGCCGAGGCGGTTCTAACGAGTACCCACAATCTATGTTTTGAGCAGGAATATGAAAAATATCAGATTTTTTTTATCTGAAATTTTTTATTTTTTGGTGGTAAAAGTTTCAATATATTTGAATAAGCATGTTTTCGTATTGCGCCGTCACTTTGCACCTCTGAGCGCAGCTCGTGTGTATTCACCTTAACGGCATCTACTGTATACCGAGGCATGGAAAGTGAATGTATTCATGTATACCTTATCGTAACCGTGAGCCAGAGTCCCAGTACAGCCAGTACGTCCCAGCAGCGTGAACCAGAAAAGGCCCAAACAGCCAGTACGTCGCCACAGTCTGGTTGGATATTCTTTCGCGGAAATATTATCCTAGTCGCGCACTGTGTTAGAACGTACGTCAAAGCAATGAGTGAGTTCTTATGAAAATCGCCATGACGAAGCTGAGATTAACAGCGTGTTTTTAACGCGAGAAAAGAGCCCCTTTGTCTTACGCGAATAGTGCAGACCGAGCTGAGCCTACGCATCCGCACATTCTGAGCAAAGTCTTCTCCGTTCACCGATGTATTCTACAGTATACTTTATTCTATACGAAGACCATGGCCAGATTGACTGTGTGCACTTTTATAGGGGAAATGCATTTAACTATTTCCTAGCTAGTATTCTAATTTGAACTATATCGGACCGTTATTGGCTCATCAGGAGTCTTGTCGGGCCGATAAATGCCCGATATAGATTTAGGCAGAATGCTGGCTTGGTTCTGTTGTTGTAAATTGCTTATGTCATGACAAACAGTGTAAACCCTGCTCCGCTCTGCGGGGACAGCTCTGGGTCTATACTGTTTTCAAAAGTCACTATTTGGGATGATAAAGACAGTTAATGAAGAATAGTAACTACATCATGTTATTACATTACGAAAACATGCCTATTCAAATATACTGAAAATTTTACTACCAAAAAAGAATTTTTTTCAGATAAAAAATTCTGATATTTTTCATATTTCTGCTCAAAAAATAAATTGTGGGTACTCGTTAGAACCGCCTCGACGAGGCGGTTCTAACGAGTACCCACAATCTATGTTTTGAGCAGAAATAAGAGAAATAATGTATACCCCAGTTTTCCTATATAAAAGTGGGGTTTAATGGGGTTAAAATTATACAGGCATGTTTTCGTGATGTCAAATACTATGTAAGATGTATCATCCTTGTATTACATATTGCATTAATAAAACCTATTCAGCCAAGACTGTATATATAGGCATTGTAGTTCAAGTCTGATCAGTGGGTTATTCCAGTTCCGATGCAATAAAAATAATCACAAATATCCCGCAAATATATATTTTTTCAGCCCAGAATTATACTCTGCTTAACCCATGTGAAGGTTTAAGGATGATGTTTGAATTTTCTTTTTCCTTTTCTCTTAGAACATCTTAACTCTTGTCCTGCTGAATAAATTAAGATGCCACGCCCAATTCTAATTTTCAGCCAATCAGATTACTTGATCCGGATGGTTGCTATAAAATCACATACTTAATGGCAAACCGTGCAGATCCAGATCAGTTGGCTTCGAAACAGAGGCAGGGTATATCCGGGTTCAGCAGGACAAGGGTTCAGTGGGTGATATGGGCTTTGTGTATTTGAATATCTTTTACGTAGCGAGTGACAGTCTTTTTAAAGGTTCCAAAAATAGTTTTGCAAACAATCTTTTTGAATTTATTGACTGTCATCATAAAATTTAGGGTCTTGCTCGTCTACGTGGAGGTCATACTTGATTCACACATTCTTATCTGCTCAATCGAAGAGTCAGCCGCTTTGCATAAGCTGTAATGAGTCATTTACGGTAAAACACTTTCTGATCGACTGCATTGAATTCTCTCATGTACGGCGTCATTTTTTTTCCAGACTAATGACTTAAGATATTTGTTTCAAGGTGTACCAGCTGTTAAAACGCGTACGTTTTAAAACACATTAATCTTTTGACAAACCATAACAGTTTACTACTTTTATTTTTAAATTCGTACTAATTTTATATTTTCGTGCATATAAGACTTGTTATTATACCCGTTTCAATACCGGTCCAAACTAATATACCATTTTGACGCAAATGACCCTTATGGGTTGACGCGTCGTTAAACCATAACTCATCATCATTTGGGGTCCAACAAACATTCTGGCAGAAGTGTTTTCAAACCAATGTTATATTTGGACATCAATTCAGAATGATGCAGATTAAATATTGTAACATAGTCTTACCAAATTTGTCCTAAAATTTGAAGATACCCATTTTAATTTAATGCTTTATTTATTTAAAGAGGATTCCTAACAGCCCAGGGACGACTAGTAGGTCTCCTCACATAGAACACAAGAAAACATTGATGCAAAGCATCAATACGCCGGGAAACTAATCTGTCATGCATTACTTAGCTCTATAGATCGTAGTATAGTGAAAAATGTTATAATTTATGAAAGGTTGATATTATATAAATTATTGCAATACTCAACGATTAAAACATTATAGACGTTATCAGAGCTATGTAAAAAAAAATCAACCATGATCGTTTGTTTTCTAGCCCGCATACATAATTACATGTCGCCATCCATAGCATAGGCCGAACATACTATATCCGAAATCATCTATGTAGCAGTGTTTCGTTCTTTTCTTCAGTCATAACGTTTTCTTTCGGCCCAAATCTTTCCATGCTTGAATATCAAATTAAACTGTATTATTAAACCAGCTTATAATCCGTTCGATTTGAGAATGCATATTTCCAATCGTAAACAAAGAAAAATATCTTTTGTTTCTTCTTCGTAGTACGACGAAAAAAACGAAATGAAAAAATTCAAACGTATACGAATATTGACAGCAACAAGCTCATTTCAGGTCGAATGGTCAAATTGGGGCTCCTACGGGAAAACTGCTCATTTCTCTTTTAAATGAGCAAACCCCACATTGCTACATTCATTCTACACAGTACTTCCCATTTTTTTTTATTTCACTATGTTACCAATAGCACAATTCTCTACTGCAAAAGTGTGACTTTGAATAATAATAATAAAAAAGTCGGGGGTGAATAGATATATATAACCCCACTAAGAACCCCATAAAACTGGAAGAAAACCGATGTTCTCCAAATGCATACACATTTTACAAAAACAACCTCGAAATTGGTTCCAGGGAAAATTACTCCGGAGATTTCTTGAAAGTATTGCGTGACGTTGAGTTGCATATTTAGGACAACAAAAAAAGAAATGTGAATTCATTTTCGCAATTAGGAGATTGTATTATGTTGTAATTGAAAAAATGGGTTTTAAGATGACTGAGACCAAGGCGCATCCTACAATGATTAATCATCGGCCAGCTATGTCCGTGTACGTACAGCTTATTACTATTACGAAAACACGCCTATTCAAATATATTGTAAATTTTACCACCAAAACCTGAAAGTTTTCAGATAAAAATTCTGATATTTTTTTCATATTTCTGCACAAAACATAGATTGTGGGTACTCGTTAGAACCGCCTCGCCGAGACGGTTCTAACGAGTACCCACAATCTATGTTTTTGAGCAGAAATAAGAAAAATAATGTATACCCCTGTAAACCCCAGTTTTACTATATAAAAGTGGGGTTGAAGGGGGTCAAAATTATATAGGTATGTTTTCATGATGTCTTATTCGGTCCTGCATTCGTTTTAATTTATCTTTGAAAATGTGTATGCTCTCAGATCCTTTAATTTCCTTGGATAGATTGTTCACTTAGTATTGTTTTCGGAATGAAAGATTTTTAAAAAAGTATTTCCTTCCTAATGAAGGCTACGAGAGACGAATTATTTCTTCGGAGGTTATATGCATCAGTATTATAGGGGATCAGATTACAAATTCGTCTCAAATATTGTGGTGTTAACGACATTATTATTTTATAAAAAATAGTGTTAGTCTGTGGACATTTCTACGGTTTTCCATTTTTGTCTTATTCGTTTAGGAGTTAGTCATTACTTATAATTTTAACGCACCTGCGCAAACAGGAGTTTTGTATAAAATATCTTTACAGCTTCTCGGTAGTAATCTCTGACATCAGCGAATGACATTTGCTCGTCTATCAGCTTTGCGATTACTGCATTAATACAGATTGACCAAGAAAGAGTATTACTGAAGGTTACGCCAAGGTGCGTATGTTTATCAACTTCCAATATTTTTCGCAATTTAAAAATACGAGGGATGTTCGAAATGAATTGCTTATTGTCCTCTAGCTCGATATCCACGTGGGGCACGATAAAAACCAATACCAATCAATATCTACACAATGGTGTATAAATGTACATGTTAGACTAAGTGTAAGACATAAAATTTGCCATTTGAATGCACGCAGTCATTGACCACTGCAGTAGAAATGGTTGGTAGAAGCGTCGACAAAAAAGATGAAATACGGGCTTACATCAAAGCTCGCTCAAAACTTGGTTGTTCTTTGAAGAAGCTGATGACTGAAATTTCTACTGCTTTTGGACCTTCTTGTGTGTCTTATGACACAGTTCGGCGGTGGAAAAAGAAATTTGAGTCTGGTGTAGAGTCCATCAAAAATGCACCGAAATCAGGTAGGCCAAAATCTGCATCTCGTAAAGAAATCGTTTCCAAAATAAAGGAAATCATTGAAGGAAATGCCAGATTGACAGTTCGTGATATTGCACGAAAGGTAGGCATATCACTATCAACGGTTCACCTTATTTTGAAGAAGCATTTGAAAGTCAGAAAGATTTCTGCTTGATGGGTGCCACATCTGTTGACTGACGAGCAAAAGAGGCAACGGGTTAAAGTGGCCAAAAAGCTGCTTCAAATGTTTCCAAAATATGACAAAAAGCAGTTTGCCAATGTCGTCACAGGTGATGAAACCTGGGTGTATTATTTTGAGCCCGTCAGAAAGGTTAGCAATAAGATCTGGGCCACTAAACACAGCAAACGCCCAATAATTACCAAAGTTCTTTGAGTACAAAGAAGGTTTTGTATGCAATCTTCTTCTCTGGTGAAGGAGTGCCAGTGAAAAAGGGCAAAAGCATCACCGGAAAGTACTACAAAGACGTAGTACTGAAGAAACTGAAAAAGAATTACCAGAAACGACGCCCTGCCACTGGTTTTAAACATGTCCGTCTTCTACACGACAATGCCCCAGCTCATACCTCCGCAATAGTTACGGCGTTTTTGAAGAAAGAAAAAGTAACTGTTTTGCCTCACCCCCGTATTCCCCAGACCTTACCCCATGTGATTTCTTTGTTTCCGAAATTGAAAGCATTCCTTCTGGGCGGAAATACCAGTCCCGACAGGCACTTGGATCTGCAATTCATCAATACCTTATTACTGTGCCCAAATCAGCGTACCGTGACGCGTTCAAGAAGTGGATACATCGGCTGAAACTTTGCATTTCTAGCCACGGGGAATACTTCGAGGGCATGAAATGAGTACTTTTGGGCTAACTTGAAATTTGAAGTCTCCAGATAGAAATAAGCGGTTCATTTCGAACAGCCCTCGTAAGTCTGGGTGATTTGGGCGGTTTTGTTTTCTCGATACGACCGTGTACTCTGTTTTTACAGTATAAAAACTTGTATGAGCCATTGTTCTCTGAATACTGTCAATCGTTGGAAACCTGTATTCACGAAAAAGAGATAATAATGTCAGTTATTTGAGGCTGTACCGAAGTATCAACTGCGAAAAGATTTATGAGGGATTTCATGTCATCAACAATATCATCAATATCATCACGAAAACATACCTATATAATTTTGACCCCCTGAAACCCCACTTTTATATGGTAAAACTCGGGTTTACAGGGGTATACATTTTTTTCATATTTCTGCTCAAAACATAGATTGTGGGTACTCGTTAGAACCGCTTCGGCGCGGCGGTTCTAACGATTTCCCACAATCTATGTTTTGTGCAGAAATATGAAAAATATCTGAGTTTTTATCTGAAAATTTTCAGTTTTTGGAGATGAAAGTTTCTATATATTTGAATAGGCGTGTTTTCGTAATGTACATTGAAAGCAGAAGGGGTCCCAATATGCGTACCTGAGGAACCCCAGATTCTAAATAACATATACTTGACTGCACGCCATTTAATACAACCTTCTGATAACGTTCAGAGATATAGTCCTTAAGCCAATCAAGGAGACTACCAACAATACCATTTTCTGTATTTTAAAAAATAACCCCCCCCCCGCCCCCCCCCAATATCAAACTTTATCAAACGCTTTTGATAAATCTAAGAATACCATGTGCGTATCTTCCCCATCATTTATGTCTTGGTAAATTTGATGCACTGTTTTAAGCAACTGGTTGATTGTGAAATCGATTCTTTTAAGACCAGAGTTCTTTTCTGTAAGCAATCTGTTTTCAGTTAAATATTCAATAAAGACGTTAAAAAACTATCTTCTAAAGCACTTTGAACATATTCGATAATAACGATATGGGTCAATAATTGGTCTTATCAAATTTACTTCCTTTCTTATATACTGGACAAACATTTGCCTGCTTCCATGTTTTGGGAAATACACCGTCAGCTAGGGATTTGTTGAACAGTGTCAAAGGCTTACACAGTGTATCGGAACAGTGTTTTAGGATCCAGTTTCCGATTCTATCTGGTTCTGTTGATTTATGCATATTTAACTGGGATAATAAACATTTTACTTCAAGTTCTTTGATTTCAATACTATCAATTCATGTATTTGTTTTAAAAAAAAACTTGGGTAAAGCTGGTAAGGTTGTGGTATTATCAAGCAAAGCAATGGCCGAAAACTAGTCGTTAGATATTTCTGCCTTAGTTTTTATCGTCTGATACCAGATTATCATTTTCTAACAGCGGTGGTATTGTCCGTTCAGATTTGTCAATGAGAATGCGTTTCGATAGTTCCAGAAGTTTCTAATATCTAAATTGGGATCACTTAGAGTGTCTACAAACTTTGTTTTATAACGCTTTTTGGCATTCTGTTTAGCCCTGACCCCGAGGTTATAATTTGTTTTTCATGCTCAACTCAGCTGAGCATGAAATTTTCTCTGCTAATAAATATGAAAATGCTCACAATAGTTGGCATTTTCACATTTACTTGCAGAAAATTTTTTATGCTCAGCTATGTTTAGCAAGAAAGAATTTGCAATTGTTAGTAATTTAAGATTTAATAGCAGGATAAATTTCATGCTCGGCTGATTTGAGCATGAAAAATGGTTTATAACCTCAGGGCCTATTCGTTTCCCGCCGGATGACGTAAACATTTTACTTATCTTGAGCTGATAAAGTTCTTTTATAAAGTTTAAAATAACTATACATACAAAAGATAAACCATATATGCGTAACGAGGTTCGGGTCTTCCTACGCAAACGGGATCCCTTTTGCGTAGGAAGAACCAAACCTCGTTACGCATCTATGGTTTATCTTTGATATGTATAGTAGCTACATGTCAAAAAATATGTTAATGTGCCAAGAACCGCTGGATGAGTACCAAACAGTGTTTACCCTGATCAGACGACGTGCTCTGATCTGAGTTAACACTGTTTGTTAAGGCATGTCTGTGACAATAACAAGGGTAAACGCGGTATCTGTCTGGATACAAATACAATAAAGGCTTTAGTTTAAACATATTTATTTCATAATTTCTCTGTGACATGCAATACATATCTACATACAATAATAATTTATAGAATAGTGCCCATAGAGTTCCTCTCCCAATGAAACTTTAACATATACAATAGTGACAGGTCGTAAACGAAATTGCGTGGTTGTAAGTTGTCTGTAAACATGTTAAATTATATAATACCTAAATAATACAGTACCAGAGCAAGCCTACAAGTTCATGTACTGTTATTACGTTTAAGCTTATCAATTGCAAAAATGAATTTAACAACACTGTAAGTAATAAAGATACATACAGAACAGGAGAGAAACAGATGCATAGTTTAATTAAAATGTGTCGGACAGGAACAGATCGTGGGAGAAAGGACATCAGATAGGTCATAGTCTTGTTTGGTTCTTCCCATTAAGAGGTGTCCAAAGCCATGAATCCTTTGCCGTAATGTGTCCCGTCATCGAGGTTACCAAGTTTGTGCTTTTAAATGGTCTTCCAAGTTATTGTTGCAAAATCAATAATAGGCCATTTTCAGCATTCTAAAAGTTCACGAAGTATAATAATGAGTCGTGCGTTAAAATGTGACGTAGTTTTTAGAATCTTTTTGATTCTTTGATGAACTGCTGCACTGTTAAAAAGATTGTACTATTCGTGTCAAGAGAAAGTGAACTATCACCAAATAGCAGGGTATCCAATGATACATAACATATTTGAGAAAGAGAGCTTAACATTTCGATTCGTGGCCGGCGGTACAGACGGCATTGCAGAAGATAATGTTCAGCATTGTCAACATTGCCACATCTGCAGACAGGTGAGTCAGTAAAATTTCTGAGAAATATATCGTAATTAAGGGAGCTAAATTTAGTTCGTAGGCGAGTGTACAGTATTTGTGTTTATGTCTTTGCAATATACGAGTAGTAGCATTTCGGTGTGAAAAAAGTAGGTTGATTTAGCCTGTATTTAAAAGAGGCGACAGTTGAGGAGTTTCTATGTTCTTCCGGAAGAGAGTTCCATTCTCTTATAGCATATAGTAAGAAAGAGTTGAAGTACTGGCTTGTTCGTGCGTTAACCGTCCTTGTATCATTTGAGTTTCTTAGGTTATAGCGAGATGCTTCCGTAACAGTCGAGGAGACGAGGGAAGATAAGCTTACGGCGTCAAATTATTAACCATTTTGTCAAAGAGAGTAAGTTTTTTTGTTCTTCCTAGTGTGTAAGGTATCCCACTCTATTTCGCTGTAGAAGTTTTCAATAGATTCTAACTTTGTAGTCCCCAATACAATTCGAGCTGCTTCTATTTGATTTTTTTTTTCGAGGTCAGCTTTTTCATACTTCGTGCAGTTGTCCCAAATTTCATTACCATATTCTAAGATACGAAATACTGTTCAGATTGGACATTATGTATGTCTCTATCCCCTATCATACATAGTTACCCCTACCGCTAAAACGAGACCACAAAAATTGCACATGTGACGTGATCGATTTCATCGCATATCTTGAAACAGAAAAATCCACGTAAATCCACTACCAGAGACCATAATCAGTTTCTGTGCTTGTTTTGATAAGGTTGTACGTCCCCTTCAAGACATTTTAGAGCAAACATCAACTGTTACAGCACAGAATAGATGTCCAAAGATCAGAAGAGACAAACGTTGCTGCAAGGCATCAATACTCGCAACTAGACAGGCTGTATTTTATAATAATAGTTCTGCAAACATTAGCCCTCAGCTATTAGAGCCGACCAATATATTCAAAGCCGCCCTACACCATCGGAGCCATTGTTTATTTGCCCTCCATTTCCATTAGTTGGTTGTCAATTTTTATTTTTCGGTGAGACAGGTCAAACAATCATTTCACACATAAAAATGCCTAACAGTCCAGGCGCATATGCATTCTATGAAAAAATAACCGGGAACAGCGTCGCTGAACCTTCGACGATCAGTTTATTCAGCATCGATCAGCCCACGCCACAAGTAATTCAGACGAGATCGTACATATTTACAAACGATCTATTAGGTGAGAATTAAAACTGTTAAAAGACTTGAGAGCAGCATGTAATTCTCCGTTTTGAGAAAATTACCACACAAAAATGATTCTTTCGACGAGTGACTGACCTACCTCTTTTGTTTACTTTTTTTTTCAGCCGCTATATTCAGAGCCGCACGTGCTCCGGAAGACGCACACAACATTTGCTTATCGGAGCCACTGGCTCGATTAGGAAGTTTCCTGACCGTGACTATGTAACTTATGTAATGTTATGCAAAATGTTCAATTAACTGAGGTGCTGATTTACATTTCATAGAGCTGGTACCAGAACTGCGACAGTGCAATCGCGACATCACAAACCTTAAGCTCTAAACTTGATCTCTGATGCTTTCGTTATACTGTGGTTTACTAAGCATGAGTATCGGCCAGAGTATAATCAAGACACAACGGTAACAACTGTGATATGAATCGAACGCGGTCATTGACAATACCATGTGCCTGGTCAGGGCCTATTTGCTTCTATGAGAGAATTTGAATAAAGATATTGTCTTTAAATTTAAAGATCAGAAAAAGCAAACACATCCAATAAATTGCAATTAGGGATTATCAATAAGGGCAATATGCTGACGAATCGGTGTTGAAAACCCATTGCTAATAACTTGTTTATTTTCTAGTATAGATTAGCACTTTTTTCCACCTGTTCTATCAATGCATTCAAATTTTACCAGGTAAAGTTAATCATTGCGCTTCTCTGCATTTTGTCGTTGATCGTCTGGGCCTTGGATTAGAATAGAATGCTCAGACTGATCAAGGATTTTGCAGTTCGCATATGACATTGCTGACAAGACTCATAATGCGACCAAATTTCTGTTGCTAATATAGGGTTATTGCACTGATACTGGTGATATTGTCCCCACCTGGGATATCAAAGGACGTGAACTTAAGAGGGGCTCTATTTCGTTCTTCTGCAATCTTTTGTCAGTTATTACAATTGTGCTGTTTTGTTTGTCATCGTTTATTCATCGTCTCTTCTTCTTTCGATGCTATAGGATTGTTGTGCTTCGTGATTGTGATCTTTCCTAAATATAATTATATTTTACATGCCTTCAGCCTGAGTAGACTACATATGTCTAGACTTTGCACGTTGACCCTTTGAGAATCTAATTTGCATGTTTTCTGTGTTGACACTGTGATGAGCTAGGGCAACCCCCAGACTGCTATATATAGCTGGAACTGTATCAGGATTAAGGGCAAGATCGGACGTCCTGGTTTAATCTTCCCATCTCCACCTCCAGTGAACAGCTTTAGTGTCGACCATTCCAAGACAATACTGTTGGACGTCCTGGTTTAATCGTTCCATCTCCACCTCTAGTGAACATTTTTGATGTTGACCGTTCCAAGACAATACTGTTGGCTGTCCTGGTATAATCGTCCCATCTCCACCTCCAGTGAACAGTTTTGGTGTTGAGCGTTCCAAGACAAGACTGTTGGACGTCCTGGTATTATCGTCCCATTTTACTCATGGACGTCCTGGTTTAATCGTCCCATCTCCACCTCCAGTGAACAGTTTTGATGTTGACCGTTCCAAGACAATTCTGTTGGACGTCCTGGTTTGATCTTCCCATTTCCACCTCCAGTGAACAGTTTTGGTGTTGACCTTTCCAAGACAATATTGTTGCACTTCTTCGTTTGTCTGTTTTAGCTTGTTTTGTCCTGAAGTCTCGCTATTGGCATATAACATTGGCTTGCATGTGATGATTCAAGAAAATCGGATACGCAGCTGTGGTAGAAACCTGGCCAACGATCGTTTCTCCTAAGTTTGGCTAAAATCGCTTCAGTATATGCTTATGGATAATATGTTGTTTAGGCTAAAAATTTCAGAATTCATGCAGTCTGATGAGACTGTTCGTGTGGCGCACTTTTGATAGCCAAGGATGCAGTCTTTTCATGCGAACAACGAAGGCTGATATCGCAGTCTGATCAGAATGTTCGCGTGGTACATTTTGGACAGCCAAGGATACAAAGTTTCTTCATGCGAACAACGAAGTCTGATCTCGCAATCTGATCAGAATATTCGCGTGGCGCATTTTGGACAGCCAAGGATGCAAAGTTTCTTCACGCGAACAACGAAGTCTGATCGCGCAGGCTGATTTGAGTCTTCTTTGGGCACACATGTCTGAAGGTACGTTTTCTCACGTTGTAGCTCGTCTCTGCCATATCAAACGTAGTGCAAGTATCACCCTTCAATGCACAAAACAATGTGTGTGTGTGGGTGGGAGAGGGGAGATGGGAGAAAGAGACCTACGTCATACAAACGGTGACTATAGATTTTTGCGAAAACGGCCCGTTCAAACTTGTAAGTTGCTGTCGTTTTCTATTTTCTATAGCCAGGATAGCATTACGAAAACGCGTCTATTCAAATGTACTGAAAATTTTACCACCCAAAAAATTGAAAATTTTCAGATAAAAAAATCTGATATTTTTCATATTTCTGCTCAAAACATAGATTGTGGGTACTCGTTAGAACCGCCTCAACGAGGCGGTTCTAACGAGTACCCACAATCTATGTTTTTGAGCAGATATAAGAAAATAATGTATACCCCTGGAAACCCCAGTTTTACTATATAAAAGTGGGGTTTAAGGGGATCAGAATTATATAGGCATGTTTTCATGATGGGCTCAGAAAATGTAGCAAGAAACAAGGCATTCATATTGGCAAACTTGATGCATAACCGTATTATCATTGTTGAGAACACTAGCGTATAAATAACAGGTTACCAAAATATTGTGCCTGAGTGTTCTCAACGATGTCAATATGGTAGTATGTAAAATCTACAATATAAGTGATTCCATCCTTGGAACATACTCTGAATATATACTAGTATTCATCAAAACAACGAAATTAATAATAAAAACGACTAACCGATTTGAACGGGCTTTTTTGTTTGATTGTGTTGAGGTTTTACGACCCAGTCAACCTAATGGGGTCATGTCGAGCGCGGTCAGTTTACCTAACCACATTTTTACTGGGCAGTCTTAGTCCTCTTAGCGGTTACACTGACCGCGCTCGACATGAGCCCATTAGGTTGATTGTGTAAAACCTCAACACAAGCAGATAAGCGTGCATTCTCATCATGCCGTCTTTGTTCTTTAGCAAATTCCACGGTTACTATAAAACTGTAAACGAATATCAACTGTCTATATCAGACTGTGCATATGCGCAAATTTATTTGGGTCGTCGCTGTTAACCCTTTTATATTCTGAGTTTAAGAAATGAGCTTTTCCATCATTGAGCCTTTGGACATGTTCATTATTGCAAATAAAGATGACAGTCAAAAATCAAAACCGAATGGCAAATAGTGGTAGATCCTGATGAGACGACTCATAATGAGTCGTTTCATCAGGATCTACACTGTTTGCACGGGTATATGGTTTGGTCTGCAGCGGTGAAAGGGTTACCATGGTGTCCTAGGTTTTTTTTTATATATATTTTTTTCATGGTGCGGCCGCTCAGGTAATCTATTATAATTCTATGGATTAATCGCATAATCTTGATGCGTTTTAATTGCTCTATATGTATTTCATGATTCAATTTTAATTCAACAAAAGACCCAACTGGGCCTGAATCGTTCACCTGATCACCAAAACATCCAGAGAAATTATTATATGTAGGCACAATTCAGGGGCATGCTGTTTGGACATCGGATCTGCCACATGTTTCCTGTATCAGCAGAATATGGATATTAAGGGAAGCAGATTGCGGCTGGCAAGGCTGGTCTGTGTCAACGTGCACTTTCCGCTGTTATTATCTGAAGCTATTCTTCATGTTTCTGTTATTTTTTACCTTCTCCACAGCAGAACGTTCTAATTGTGTGTGCTTTTGTGAAGAGAAAACAAAAGAAAAAAGAAGGAAAGTAAGAAAGAAAGAAGGAAAGTAAGAAAGAAAGAAGAAAGAAATGAGAAAAGAAAGAAAAAAAAAAGAAAAGAAAAAAAAAAAGGTTGAATTGTATGATACTTATGATAGAGATTTTGTATTTGTATATTTAATTTTATGTCGATTAGCGTTAAACTTTTAAATGCTATCATATATGATGTCATTGTATCGTCAGGGGTTTTAAAGCCTTTTGGTTTTCTGAAATAAACTGCATTCTATACTCCCTGGGTATTGTCACATATGACCAGAGTCTAGATGTTTTAAAGCAAAATGAAACCACAAAAGTTATCTCCCTTGTAAAAAGAGACAGACTATCTATCAAGCGTATCAATACCCTAAATGGGATTAGATACACTTAAAAGGAAGACATCTCTGTAAAAATTGTTTTTACTCCTTTCTGACAAGATCTATTCTAAACGGAAAGAACTAGCTCCTTTTTTTGGAAAATAGACCACTTTCAGAAGGAAATTGTGCACATAAACGTAACCAGTAAGTCACAAGAAGCAGCTTCAGCGTAATGCATGACGGGCATGTGCTCAGGACTAGCAATCTTATCAGCGGAAACAACTCCTTTTTGTGCCTTCGATAAGCCGTTTACGCTTTAAATGTTTTTATCACGCCATGAAAGCAAAGATGCAAAAAATAAATAAATAAATAAATTAAAAAAATAAATAAATAAAAAAAAAAAAAAAAAAAAATAAATAAATAAATAAAAAAAAAATGAGAAAAAGAAGCGAGAAAAAGAAATTTTAGTAGTTTCAGTTTTTTTTTCAACTTTTATGCTGTCTCTCTGCGTGAAGTATAACATTCTTATCATGTCTTCCATTTCTTGTTTATAAACAATCAGACGAACCTCCCGATAAGGCGGATATATAGCCAATGTCGCCCAGTAGCATACTTGTCATTGAAAACATGCTCACAAATTCTTGCTGTTCCTCTAAAAATGAAGTTCATCACGAAAATATGCCTATATAATTTTGACCACCTTAACCCCCACCTTTATATAGTAAAACTGGGGTATACATTATTTTTCTTATTTCTGTCCAAAAACATAGATTTTGGGTACTCGTTAGAAACGCCTCGGCGAGGCGGTTCTAACGATTTTGGGTACTCGTTGGAGCCGCCTCGGCGAGGCGGTTCTAACGAGTACCCAGAATCTATGTTTTGAGAAGAAATATGTAAAATATAGGAATTTCTTATCTGAAAATTTTCATTTTTGGGTGGTAGAATTTTCAGTATATTTGAATAGGCGTGTTTTCGTAATGACAGCTGTAGTTAGTTAATGATATATATGGTTTATGTTAACCCTAGTCCTGCTGAACCGGGATGTCCTACCTTTGCAAACAGTGTAGATCCAGATCAGCTGGCTTCTGAAATGGATCTGCACTGTTTGCCATTAAGTATCTGAATATTTATCAACTATCTGGATCAAGTAATCTGATTGGCTTAAAATTAGAAATGGGCATGACATCTTAATTTATTCAGCAGGACAAGGGTTAAACAGTTCTTCGCATTTACCAACTGAGAGAATGTAATTTGAAGATAATGAATTCAAAAGCGATGATCGCATACTTTCAAAAGAAATTGACTAGTGGAAAGCTGCTATAGTAATACAGTCAAACTTCAATGGCTCGAACATCTTTGGGACCGTGGAAATTTGTTCGAGATATGAGTAGTTCGAGCCACTGAAGGTTAATTGTGGCGCCAGGTCAGGTAGCAAATAGCGATAATTTGGGAAAATATTTTCGATTTTCTACACAATGATTTTATGTTATTTATGTGTACTCATTAGAATCGCCTCGATGAGGCGATTCTAATGAGTACACACCACATACAAATTCCTGATAGAATAAGAAAATGTTTCCTAAATATTTGTTTTCTTGAGCTATCGGAAGAATTTCGTAGTGACTTAAAAACTAGTTCGAGTGAGTCATTGTAAACGAGCCATGAGTGTTCGAGCTATTGAGGTTTGACTGTACTTACTAAGAGAGCGACTATTTCATTTCGAAAACACGCCTATTCAAATATATTGAAAACTTTACAACCAAAGAAAAGGAAAATTTTCAGATAAAAAATTCTGATATTTATCATTATTCTGCTCAAAACGTAGATTGTGGTACTCGTTAGAACCGCCTCGCCGAGGCGGTTCTAACGAATATCTACAATCTATGTTTTTGAACAGAAATAAGAAAACTAATGTATACCCCTGTAAACCCCAGTTTTACTATATAGAAGTGGGGTTGAAGGGGTCAAAATTATATAGGCGTGTTTTCGTAATGTGATTTCTATGTGTATGGGAGAGCGCCGGTGGGCAGTGGGTGGTGGTGGGGGAGAGGGCGGTAGGGAGATGGAGGAGGGGCTGGGGCTGTTATTCGGGAGGATTTAAAAGTAAAAAAATCCGGGACCAAGATTGCTAGAATATAAATAGCCAGGACGTACTAGGGTAATTGCTATTGTACGCTTTGCAAATACGCGAAAGAAAAGACAGACTTAGGTCCAAACCTGAAGATATCTCACTCGTCACCATCTATAACATATCAAATGGTCTGTCTCTTATATTCTTTGGAGAAAATAGAAAACGGAAAACAATGTCCGGCTGTTATATATCCCGCCACATGATAGTGGCAGGGTATTATGGTTTCACGTTGGTCGTTCATGTGTCCATCCGTCCGTCTGTCATCCGTCCGTCTGTTCAAATTTTCGTATGCAAACCACAATTTGGAAAAAAAAAAGAAAAAAATAAATACATAGCAATGGACTTCACCAAACTGGCTATGTGCATTGTGGAGATCTGGTTTGGGATTGCTAATGGATGAAGTGTTGACGGAGTTATCTGCCTGCGGTATTATCGTTCCACTGTCTTATTTTGTTTTGTTTTGTGAA
Organism: Anodontia alba; assembly: GCA_964016985.1. NCBI lineage: Eukaryota > Metazoa > Mollusca > Bivalvia > Lucinida > Lucinidae > Anodontia > Anodontia alba. The sequence continues at coordinate 76,977,527 of OZ024832.1, forward strand.
TCTCCTTTTCTTTTGTTTTGCTTTTCTTAAATATGGATATAATAAAACAAAACACATCTCAGCTGCAATAGAAAATAAATTTAAACAGCGCTTAAAGTAATAACAGACAATGCTTATAACGATCACAACAACTGAATATAATCAAGACTCTGACAGCACTGGTGGCTCGATTGTCTCTGAATGTAGGCTGGGAAAATAGTCCTGAACAGAAACAGGACAGTTTCCTTTGACCATTAACTTCCTATACTGTAAGAAAACAGCGCAGACCCTGATCAGACGCCGCATTCTGTGGCGTCAGATCTAGATATTCACTGTTTGCCAATGTCCCAGTCCAGGTTTTACAGCTAACCCTCTTTACGCTGTTCTCTGACGTCAGAGCGACAAGAATAGCGTGGCTATAAATAACCGTTACCTGGATTTCGTGTAATGCGCGATTTAATTACATTGGCCAATGGTAATTACGAGGGAAACTATTTTAACTCTTTCACTGCCACAGGCAATAATAATAGGTTTTTACAAACAGCGTAGATCCAGATGAGACGGCTCATAATCAAATCTACGCTGTTTGACATTCAGTCCCAATCGATAGTTTGTTTTAAAACACTGCCGATGACAAATGTGGTCTGAAATTTGGAGACCGAAAGAGTTAAAGACACATTTTGGATTGCATAACACCCTAATGACTCTGAGGAGATTAAGATAAGAAATTCTTGGGGACTTTGGCCATCCTTTCAGGTAGGGGTCTGATAAGGGGAAATTAGATTTTATATCAGCAAAGTTTATGATGAAGACAGAGAAACAAATGTGGGTAATTTGGTGATAATTTGATGTTGTTTTTTTTCTAGTTATTCAATAAAATATACCTGGTTTTTGTTCATTAGAATTGTCTCTCCTAGGTAGTTCTAATGAAACCCACAATATATTTCATGGTGAAATACAAATATTTATGCTATATGCTAATTTATCACCAAATGCCCCCTTTATTTGTTTCTTTGGATCAAATACAGAAGATTAGGAAGATAGTATGAGAAGCTTTTTGGCATAAAATACAAATTCTAAATTGTCCAAGAACTTTTTGACATATTCCATAATGTATTGTTTTACTGAAATGGAAATGGAATAATTGTGCAGTGTTCTTATTTACTTTAGAAAATAAATAAATGAATAAATAAATAAATATTTTCAATTTTATATTTCTATTTCAGTTCATTTGTACTTTTTCACAATGCAAGAAAAAAACAACACTTTTGTGTTTAGAAAAAAAAACTATCAAAAAAAAAAAAAAAAAAAAATAATAACAATAACAATAAATAAAAAAATAAAATGATACAATACAAATCAACAAATAAAATCAAGTTAAATGCAAAATTTGCAAATGAATTTATTTGATAGTAACATATTGAATACTGCTCAATTTTAAGAATTAACCCTTATATGGCCCCACCTAAGGAGACTTAACAGCCTTATAAAGATTCCATAATTACTTAGATAAGATAAGCCTTTGATGTGCGCTCTGTTATCAGGACTGTATATTGGCGGTGATCATGAAGGGGGGGTCTAGCCAAAGAAGGAAAAAAATGTGTCTTTAAGGAAATCTTGGTGTGTGTATACTACGGCTAGATAGTAAACAATCTACCCAAAAACGATCAAATCATGATAAAACAGTAATAAAATTACCAAACACACAGTCCCACTCACAAAAGAGCCGCGACGTTAGGAAACGTACCTTCGGACATGTACACCCAGTGAAAATTAAGATCAGCCTGCGCGTTCGGTCAGACTGATCAGAATCTTCACTTGGCGCAATTTGGATAACAAAGAAACATTTTTTTCAGGCGGACAATGAAGACTCTTGTCCGACTGGGCCTGCGAATCCGCACAGGCTGATCAGAGCCTTCTGTATCCGCCTGAAGACCCTATAATCCTTTGCCATCACGAAAACATGCCTATATAATTTTGACCCCCTTAAACCCCACTTTTATACAGTAAACTGGGATTTACTGGGGTATACATTATTTTTCTTATTTCTGCTCAAAAACATAGATTGCGGGTACTCGTCAGAACCGCCACAGCGAGGCGGTTCTAACGGGTACCCACAATCTATGTTTTGAGCAGAAATTTAAAAAGTATCAGAATTTTTCATCTGAAAATTTTCGATTTTTGGATATGAAATTTTCTACATATTTGAATAGGCGTGTTTTCGTTATGTTACCAAAAGAATGTCCTGTGAATACGCTGAACAGTCTGCATCTCTGCACAGGCTGATCTAAGTATTCACTAGGTGTGCATCCATTCTTATATACTGTAGGACATTCCCGTATGTTTTACGGTAAAGTCAGTGGCAACTGGCTGCCAGTGCATTTCTTGCGAGCACTTGTAGAACTTTTGCGGTAATTATCTCGTAGAATGAGGTTAGGGTGGGTAGGCTATAGATATGGTGCGACAGCTCACACCCCTATCCTGCTATACGTTACTTATCTTGCCCTTTTCTGTCCTGCTTGGCGGAATAATTCCTGCAAATAAATCTGTGGATGCCCGTAAAAGTATACGGCCTATGCATTGGCAGCCAGTTGCCCGTTTATTTTACCGTAACATCTACGTTTTTTTACAGTATAGGAAACGCTATGCCTCGGCTGACATAACTCTGAAAACCTTAGAATGTTATTTCTTTCCCTCAAGATGACTTGTGGCTTAAAGAGTTTACCTCATAGCCTCTGACCTCAAGATAATATTGATCGCATCATGCGCAAATGTGTCTTCTGGCATATTCGGACAGCGAACGCTCAGATCAGCCTGCGCATCCGCGCAGCCTAATCAGGGCCTTTACTGTCCACTTACAGAATCATTGGATACTATAGAATGTATGAATGTAGAGCAAAGGCCCGAATGATACTTCTCGCATGTGCCGGATGATCTAAATCTACGCATATTGCGCCTGTTTGAAGGTATCTTTTTTTTTTTCGCATGACGTGGCCCATATCTCGTCCCCTCGAGATAACACATTGTGGCATCAAGATCCTATTTTGAGTCTTTAGACTTCAGGATAAAGTCTTGTTCCATCCAGATAGTCCTTGATGCCTCAGGTAAATACAAATAGAGGCTGAATATTCCCCCTACAGCATAAATACCCGATGAGGACATTAGGCTCGTTATCGGAGATGCATCTGTCACAATTTTAAAGTTTCGTTGTCAAAATGATTGTCAGATTTGTTTGGAGAATCCATATATACATGGTGGACTTCTACCATAAATCGTTGTACCAGTCCATTTCCAACAAAAGGGGTGCCTGGTCAATTTCATTATTACCATGTTTTATAGAAATTCCTGTACTTAATAAAAAGAGTGTAGATCCTGTTTAAACGCCACGTTCTACGGCGTCTGATCTGGGTCTACAACGTTTGTCACTGTTCCTTTTATACCTAGTATTAAAGGGGTTAAAGACAGGAGTGCACTATAAACGGAGGATTAAGTTTCACAATGTCATTCTGTCTCTTGATCTCCAGTCAACCAACAGAATTACCATGTATGATATTTCTAGTCCAGTGACTGGCTAAATTAAATTCAAACATCTACCTGTACAGGTAAAATATTCCCTGTACTGAGAAGCAGAACCCCGCTCCCTTTGAAATTCCTGTCTTTAAGCAACAGTAGATATCGTATTACTTTAAGTTATATACTCGCACCTAACAATTCCTTGCCATTTTTAATCCTGACTTTTAAAGGGAACTGACACACATTCAGAGGGGACTGGGTGTAATTCTATCTAAATTGATTGCTTCCCTTAATATCACCGTCGATCCAGCTATAGGAGCCTGAATTTATTAGTTTTATTATAGATTTGTCGAAACGATTTTCGAAGAAAATCGCACGACGGGTATTTCATGGATTTATGAATAAAGTTTAATAAAAGCGCTGCAAGCACTGCACCATGCCCCATGCTCTTACAGCAAGCAAGTGCCATAACTCTGTCAAAATAAAATCAAATGGAAAGTGCGTTAGTCTTTCCCTAAATATCACCAACAGTGATGCATGTACATGTGTTTATTTTGATTAAAATGTTCAACGTGATTGTTTCCTTTTTTGCGTACATAATAGAAATTGCTATTATCAATACCTACTATGTTCGAAGGACGTCAGCTCCAAAAGTAGCTTAACAGAGATTATGGTATTTGTGTTCTGCACGTTTTCTCATGGTGCTTTACATTTTTGAGAAATTTCATAATGACATTTTAAACAGTTTTCAGCTTACAGAGCTGACATGAGTACATGGTAGAACTGGCGATATATTTAATGTTAAAGGGCAACCAGAGATATGCCCGGATGACGAAAATAAGTACCAAGTATTTTTTTTCAATAAAATGTAGTTTTATGAGTAGTTGTTTTTCACGTATGTGCATCTATGCGTAATAAGTTTTGCCTCATCTATTTTTAACAACTGAGTTTACAATCATTTCGCAGGGTTAAGGTCTACCTTCCGAAAATTTATTATATGAAATATAAGCTATTTAATGTCGATTAAATGAATAGTTTTAATACTTTTTTTTCTACTTAGAAGACTATATTGAACTGTACTTATTATCACTAATTCTGTCGTTGAAAATCAGCATTTATCCGAAAGCGCAAAATGTGCTTTGCAAATCTCGATCCTCAAAGTTAAGATCGACCTTAACTTGACGGACGATTGTAAACCTTGGTCCCGGACAACAGAACATTTTTCTGGCATATATCCTGTACAGGTAAAGGTTGTTTTACAGGTGAGCAAACACGACGCAAGAGCCGATTTACCATTTTTAAGATCGAGCATTCTGTAGGCATCAACAAAATAAAGGACCTCCCACCATCCGTTACGCTGCCAAGCTGTACCCATTTATTACCATAACTTCCAGACTCAGATAAATAAATGTACTAGTAAAGCAAAAATGTTTGGCACCTAAAGTGTTAAAAACGGATAGGTTTACTAAAAGGTAATTTCAGCAATGTAAGGACTCTTTGGTAAATTAATATCTGCCCATTTGACAAAAATCTTATAAAATCCAGGTTGAGTAACTTCATATGTGACTTCATACAGGTTGTCTCCCGTGTAGAGTACCGACGTCTCCGTTACTGTATGCGGCCGGGGACCAGTAATACTGACATTGAGGGAACCACCGCCGGGATCACATGACCAAACCTGTCAAAAGTATATTGTAAATGTAAGTGCATTAGAATTTATAAATTTTGCCTGGGAAACATCGAACAGATCAAAAGATGAAAATCGGAGTTTTGGTTTCATTAAGACTTATCATAGGGCAGCAGTGTCTTCAAGTACTAATTACAACTGCAGCAGACAATATTTGGACTTGTTTCGAGGTTCAGAGATTTCACATGAAATGCCAACTCTTTTTTCCTGAAAAATAATAATGAAAAAAAAAAAAAAAAAAGAGGGAAAAACGAAGAAGAAAAAAATGACGTCTGCTAAAAGTTTGCTTTCGCTTTAAAGGTTAAATACATAACAGATTACACTGACATTTATACTCCTTTTGTAAGTCTACTTAAAGGCTCCTTATCCTTCAAAAATAGACATTTTATTTTCCAAGAAAGGTTTAATTAATTGATACATGGTATTGATACATTCATAAAATGTGGCACCTGACAGCCTGTAAAATTTCAGTTAGTCTCTCGTTCTTGAAATGAAATGATTTTTTATCGTATCTCTGAATTAATGTTGCCAACATTAATTCAGAGATATGATAAAAAAATCATTTTATCTTTTATTCAATTGCAAAACGTGAACTAACTGAAATTTTACAGACTGTCGGATGCCACATTTTATGATCGTATTGATACTATATATCAATTTATTAAATCTTTCTTGGATAAAAAATGTCTGTTTTTGAGGAATATGGAGTCTTTAATCAAGATAAGTCTATATAAATCAAGTGTTAGCTCCTTTTGCCCGAGGTGACCACAGTGTTAGACAGGATCGAACAATTACCATGTAGGTAAAACGACTGAGAAAACATTTATTTGCTAGTAAGTGTTACAGTTACAAAGCGACCTACACGATTCATTAAAGCGTGTTCCGTTATAACACAGTAGTTTCATTATAACACTGTTTTGGATATAACAGAGTATTTGTTGGATACCACAGGGGTCCAGGTTTGAATTGTGTTTAATACAAAAATGTATTAAACCAAGAGCCCCAAAATGATATATCCTGGCAAAAATATATACGAGGCTCGTAGACTGTATAAAATGAAAATTGATTGTCTCTTTCTTTTCTATTTAATCTATACAATTTGTTTGGATACATCTAGGCTGTTTAGGTAACACTGTTATAGCTTTGTATCCCAGAGACAAGTAATGAATAGGTTGTGGTTACTAAAAAGTAGTACTGACGATGTCCGGGAAGAGAAGCTCGATCATAGAACATAGCCTACAAATGAAATCAAGAGGGAAAGCAAATAAATCATGACAGACAACACACATGTCACAAAACAAAAATAAAGAAAGCTACCAGCCGCTTTTGCCCAATGAGGTTATCACAGTGCCAGACAGGATCAACAAAACCCAACAATAAAACAACGAGCAAGGCAAAGCCTGAAAAAAGGGGCTGCAGCGAGTAAACACAAAGCCACACTAAGAACAAACAACATTAGAACCACCGCCTTAGAACGGCTAGTAGAAAAACTACCCTCGATTTTAATCAATTTACTGGCATCAAATATTTTTCCTAGGTTTAAATGTTGTCAAAAAAAGAAATGATAATAATAATAAAAAACAAACAAATTAATTGTTCGTCTGGCACAGAAGCCCCATATTACTCAACCACATACATCATAGAAAAACTTAAAAATTACAGAAAATCTATTTTAAAACAAATATTGTAATTGCAGTTACTATATGGATCTCGCCATGCAAAAAACATGTCTTCAGGCATTCGCGCAGTCTGAGCAAGTCATTCATTGTCCACTAATAGAATCATTTGATACTACAGACTGACTAAATGGAGAGCAAGGCCCGAATGATACTGTGCATGTGCAGGCTTACCTGAATCTGCGCATTTTACACATGTTTAAAGGCATTCTGTTTGCTTGACGCGGCTCAACATCGTCATGAAGGAAACCAAGACCAATTCATGGCAGACAGGAATCGTATTTAAATAGCATTTACGCACTTTTTAAACTCACCTGGAAACAATTCTTAATTCCTACTTGTCCACAAGACAGCCCTGGTCCTGCTACTCTCACTTTATTCTCGATGTAATCTAAATTACTGTTATCTGCCTCGTCTTGGTCTTCACATATTACTGGTATCTGAGTATTATTTGCCGCTGCTTTTGGAGTATGTACGTCATTTCCACAATGGCTAAGTTCAGAACTTTCAAACATATCAATCTTTGAAGATATCTCAAAGTTTTCTCCAAGATTCGATTCGTCTTCATTTACAATATTTTCAGAGTTAACATCACTGTCACAAGCGTACTCATCGATGCGACAGTCAAACGTTTTGTAATCATCGGAGAAGGCATCCCGTTCTGTTCGATTGTCATCATTAATCCCAATATCGTAGTCATCTGCCTGGAAGTCGAGAATTCCGTCCCATGAATGCCGTTTTTCTCTTATGTAAGACCGTAAGATTTCATTCTCTTCAATACCGTCACTCTCAGTGCTTCTGCTTGATATAGACTTCATACAGATACTTTCTATTTCTTGTTTATTTTCATCAGCTTCAGTCGCAGTCTGCTGCGAATTTGCTGCGTCTAGATCAGCTGGATACAAGTTCTGAAACTCATCTATATGCGAAAGGAAGTTACTTCTATCTGCTTTCGACACACCAAACCCTTTGTAGCTATCTTCAATGCTAGAAACTGAGTTTAATTTCTCACTTCCAGACGATATATCTCTCCAGGATGAAGGTGGATGTGGACGCTTGAGATTCATCCGGAAAGAGTTTGGTTTTAGATGTGTCGGTTCTGTGGAGTCGGTAAACACCGTTAAGTCGTCGTCGGTAGAGTCAACTGATAACTGTTTACCTTCGATTAAATTTGATGGTTTCTTTTTTGAAGTGGTTATTTGTTTTGCCATTAAACCATGCTTCTCCGATGCCCAATCATTTAACAGTTTAGTTCGTTCTTTTTTCGGAACCAGTCGATTTACTATCAAAACATCTTTCCAACCCCGTCTGTTTCGTTTATAGGAGCTGTTCTTGGTCTCAAGTTCAGAATCAGACAAACTAAAGGAGTCAACTCGCCTTGAGAAGTGCCGGCGTCTCCTTATTAAATTGAGTTTCTCGGTATTAAAGTTAATTTCGTCCATTGTGTCATCATATTCGTCATCAGCTTCATCGCCTTTCTCAGGTTTTCCAATAGATGCAGTTTCTGCCTGGCTTTGGCTGCTACTGCTTAAGACCAATTTGGCAGGAAGGAACATTTTCTGTCCACTGTAGGGTCTGCGACGTACCCGCAAATGTCCATTTACTGATCTTATCAGGGGTAAACTCCATCTGGGGGTTCTGTTAAAATTAGCCGGGTTATCGTCAAACCCACTGTCAACGGTTTCAATTGTCATTTGTCTTACCGGCTGTAGATTGGCCTGGCTGTTCATCATTTCCCGGTTTCTCTCTAACCAGTCATCGACATGATTCATGTTCCTAGTATTTGGGTCATTGCTTCGTCTACTTGTTTCAGCGACAAAATTAGAGATAGCTTTCTTTTCTTCTACCAGGTTTTTATTACAAACAATACCTTGATCGGTCACTTTTGGATCAGATGTGTTCACTGTGGTAATGCTTTGAGAGACAGCTTTCAACCCTGAAGGAGGGTTTGTGTTCGTGTGTTCAAGCGCATTCACATGTTCACATGAAGTTGGGACCTTAATAGAAATACGCCTCAAGAGTAGATACATTCCTTCTAGTATGTCCCATCCCGTCTCTGCTGTTATTTCCACAGCTGTTACCTGTGTTGCCTTATCCACTTTCGGTTTTGGAATAACAATGTGAACGGCAGACGTATACAAAGTGTCTGCGCAGGGTGATCGCTGAATAGAGATGCTCCGAAACATATTTTGTTCTCCATCACAAAGTTCATTTGTTTTGACATTTACTTCGCCCATTTCGATAGCTTTATCTTTTGAAGTCTTGTCGGAGTCATGAGATGAGTCGTCGCTACTATTTTTACTTCTTATCGGATCTTGCCTTTTAAGTATTTCTCTAGTAGGAGATTTCGGAATCCCAGTACGTTCTTTCTGCATTTCAGATTCGGTGTTCGCAGGCTGAAAGGTAAAGCTACACAGTTTGGTTTTAGCTATTATATTCTCATTTTCCTTTTCTTTTGATGATTTCGGTAAAACACTTTGGTCGTTGCTATTTATGCAGCACGTGTTTGTAGAAGCTTTCGGTAAGGCAGTTTCGTCATTGTTCTTTATGCTGACAGTGTTAGCTGATGCTCTCTGTGAAACATTTTGGTCATTGTCGTTTATGTAGCCAGTGTTTGTAGGGGGCTTATTACATACAGTCGATGAATAGGTTCCTTCTTTAGTTGATTCTTTATTCGACTGAGCCACGGCTTCAATATTTGGTTTCAGTGGGTTTGATAAATAATTCTTAATGGGGTTATTAAACGACTGCATAACGGCATGTTTTAGTTTGCCAGATGTACCATCAGTGTCCGGTCCAGCAGGAGAGAAAAACCGATCTTCCTTGGACATGCTTCTGTCCGTGTTATCCGTGCTTGTATCTCTCTCTAACTGCTTCAAACATTTCAAAAGATCATTGATGGAACATTTGTCGACCTGGTCTCTCTGATGGAGTTTCCTCATGATGGGTAGTGATCTCGTCGCCCTACAAATATTCCATTACATATGAACACCTCTCAAATAGGACACGGCCCAGAAAATTGTATTGGACCGTTATCGGCCCGACATAATTCTTGTCGGGCCGATAACGGTCCAATATAGACTTAAGCAGAATGCAAACTATGGACCTTATGAAAATGTTGGCCCGATGATCGATTGTAATTGATCATCAGTTACTTTTGCTACTGCGAATGATGCTTGAAAAAAAAAAAAAAAAAAAAAGCAGAGTCGACTAAAAAGAAATCTCTATTGTTTCGAACATATTTGCTCACTTTTTATTTTAATAGGCAAGTTGTACAAAATGAATTACTCAGCTTGTCTATGTGGGCCATTCAAAATTTATGGTGAATAAAGTTGATGAAGTTTTATAAAAATAGCTTGAAAAAAAACCCATAACTCTAGATGAGGCAATTTCAACCAAAAAGTACTGATATTGTACCTTCCAAACTCATCCAAAGTTTTAGGCATATCACCAGGTAGTAAAAATGAATTTCTTCAAATTTAAAGGGCAAGTATAGTTAGGTGTTAAACTATTTATGCCGTCTGAGCTCTTCTACCTCAACTCTTTGAACAGGCCCAATAACAGTAGAAGGGATGCCCATTATTTTTTATTATTGTAACCCTGTTTTATAGAGAACCCTGTATTAAATGCAAGAAGTGCAGACCCTAAGCAGACGCCGTTTTCAACGGAGTCCGGTCTGTGTCTACCCTGTTTGCTGATGTTTCTTTTCAGGGACGCTTGGCATAAATGGGTTAGGGTCCTCTATCGAGTGTAAATACGGTATATAGGGACAGTGGAACATGTAGAATTGCACAAGTCTGTTCAGTGATTTCCTTTTTAGGACCAGATTTAACATACCATTTCGACAATCCGGTTTCCTATTACTACCAACCTAATGACTACCTAATAAAATAGTTTCCTGCTAACGCTGAAAACGCTAAAATCTGCATTCAAACATGTTAGCCTTATACACTCTGAAGCCTTTAAAAAGCGAATATATATCAAAACCAAAGAAAGTTTCAAATATTTGAAGACATGAAAAAGTCAATAGGCAATGCTTATTATGTACACCCCGCATATTAATTACCAGTAAAGAAAACTAGATTAAGACAATTTGTTGTTCAAAATGGATAATACTGATTTGTAAGATTTGTAGTACACCCAAGCAGCATAATGAGAACCAATTTTGGTCATATTTCAGCCACTGATTCAAGACACAAGCTTTCTGAGTTTCAAAGTGCTGATGTGACATTGAATCAAGAGATAGTGCGCGCACATGTTTTTTCTCTATAAAAATGTGTTTTAAAGTACCTATGTGACCTTGAAAATGAGTTCTAGATCACCAAAGTCTAATCAGTGCTTTCTCCCGTCTAAACGAAGCTTCAAGTAGTTTGGTCAAATTCCATCTATTGATTCATGAGATAGAGTGCACACAAAGCTCATTTTAGAACACAAGCTTTTTTGATACCCTAAGAAATTTTACAAAGGGCAATAACTCTTTAAAGAATTGGCCCTTAGCCCTTATTGCCTTATGTAGGTATACCTTATTGATATCAATGTGTCTGCATAAATTGATGTACATCCGTTGCTGCGTTTTCAAGATATTAGGAAAAAAGAATAGATACAAGGCTAATTTTTGGTCATTACAATGCACTGACCTTGAAAATATGGTCAAGGTCACCAAAAGTTAAACTTCTTTACCCCGTCGTTTGGTCAAATTCCAGACCATGGTTAAGGAGATAACGTGTACACAGTCTTTTTACTGCATAAAGAAATTTTACAAAGTGCAATTGGCCCCTAGCCCTTATTTTTTCTTATGTGGGTACACCTTAATGCTATCAATGTATCTGCTGAAACTGGAGAACATCCATTGTTGCGCTGATATTAGGAAAAATATTGCACATAAGGTCACTTTCAGAGTCTTTACAATGTAGTGACCTTATAAACAAGGCCAAAGTCACCAAAATCTAATCACTCCTTTCCCCATTCGTAATGCTGTATCTGTATTTGGTTTGGTAAAATCCCAGCATTGATTGACGAGATAATGTGCACTTTTTTACTGCATTAAAAAAATAAAAATAGCAATACTTCTAAAAGAACTGGCCGTTTGCCCTTACATTTTGTTAGGTAGGGACAACTCATTAATATCAATGTGTCTGCATAAATTCATGAAACAGAGGGCATGCAAGCTCACTTTGGTGATGTATCGATATTAGTTTGATCAAATACTTGCCAATGGTCAAAAAGATGATATGCCTACAAGCTGTTTTACTGCATCAAGAAATTTTACAAAGGGCAATTGACCCCCAGCCATTACTTTTTCTTATGTAGGTATATCTTATTGATATAAATGTGTTTGCATCAATTGAGGACTATCCATCACTGCGTTTTCAAGATATTAGGAAAGAAAACAAAGTGTAACGGACGGACGAACATACGGAAGAACGGACGTGAAAATAGTATACCCCACCACAAAGTTTGCATGATTGTGCTTAAACTTTAACAATATTGAGTACAATATCTGTGGACGAATATGAATACTCCAGTAAAACACGCCAGGTCTACAACATTTAGTTTATAAGTGTAACCCGAGCCGCGGTCCTAGTAAACACCAAAAAGGACCGTTTTCGAGGAGGCAATTCAAATGGGTACGAACAACATGATAGACTGTTTTTATAAAGAAATAAATATAAAAGTATACGAGTTGTAATCTGAAAGCTAAGAAATAGCGTCAATGTGCACTTAGAGAGGCATGTGTGGTAATCAGGTCGAATACGGTAGCTCTGAAAATATGTCTGAAGTATCTCAACTCGTACTTACGTTAGCTTAGTCTTCGCAAATGGCCTAATTCTTGGCAATGGAGGCAACTGCTTTACCTCGTGCTTCAAAGCCTTCTGGCTAACATACACACAGGCTTTCCCTAAACTGCTGGAGTGAAGGAATTTAAGTTTCGGACTCGTTCCTGAAGGAAAATATAGGGGCAGCAACGTCAGAAAACGTACCGTCTGACATGTGCGCCCGACAAACACTTAAATCAGCCGCAGTCTTCGTTGTCCGTATGAGGTTATCACAAATACGCTCAGTGAAGATTCTGATTAGACTTCGGCGAATGCACGGGATGATCTGATTCTTCGCTGGGCGCACATGTCCGAAGGCACATTTTTGACATCACGAAAACATACCTATATAATTCTAACCCCCTTAAACCCCACTTTTATATAGTAAAACTGGGGTTTACAGGGGTATACATTATTTGTCTTATTTCTGCTCAAAAACATAGATTGTGGGTACTCGTTAGAACCGCCTCGGCAAGGTGGTTCTAACGAGTACCCATAATCTATGTTTTGAACAAAAATATGAAAAATATCAGTATTTTTCATCGGAAAATTTTCATTTTTTTGGTGGTCAGATTTTCAGTATATTTGAATAGGCGTGTTTTCGTAATGAAGTTGTGGCTAATAGAACGGTTTTCTTTAGCTGAAATTTTACTGCCAGAAAACGCTGTTAAGGTCATGTTTCCTTATATAATAGATGCATTTCTAAAAATGTCCTGAAGCCTGTTGCTTTTGTTTTACATACAAAGGGAAAACACTAGGTAGTCCCTCTGAAAAGTCAAAAACCAGAAATAGTTTGGTAGGTCATTGTCTACGCCCATGGGCTTAGACTATATATACATGAGGCGAGACACAGGTTACTCAATTATTCATCCAATATGTGTCACTGAATTTATGCCTACAACTAAAATTCGGAACTAGCTGGAGCACTGAACAGAACAGAATATAATGATATTTGTTGAAAAATCTACATATACAGAAGGTGTTCTCCATTCACATGCGCTGTTTCAGCAAACCACACTTATGAACGTATTCTAAAAGTCAACAATTGCAGCAAAGGTTATGGGATAAACTTTAACTTTGACAATTATCATTTCTAAAGTGGGTGGATGCATTGGTACCGCCAAGCGAAATTCTCGTGACAGGGTGAAAAAAAATGATATTCTTAACTACCTCGTTTAGTTTTGATGAAGTAAGTCTAAAAACCGAAGTGAAATTAGCTGTAATAATTTTTAAATGTGAGGGTCATTCATGTAGAGGCCAACGGGGCGACATCTTATTAAGACCCCTCGAATTCACATTTTGCACTACGGAATTTTCGCCCAGAGTTGCTTATAAAAAACCCAAGACTATGTCGCATTAAAATAAGCTTTGACATTTTTTTTTTGTGTGCTAAGCGCAGACCAAGCTTTTTTTGTGAAAGCTAATACGTGTGTTACATATAAGAATTTTCGGTGTTTTTGAAATTACTTGCCCCGTAATTTGTACAAGGTTTCGAACCGATTCCACTTTTGTACTGTTTAACTGATACTGATATATACGATTAATAATAATAATTTATACCATAATATGTACCATATTTATATATATTCATCATGATATGTACCGCCGATCGGGCCGGCTCAGTCGGATGCGCGTCCTACTGGTGATCAGGAGGCCGTGGATTCGATCCCCGCCTAGCCCGGCAACATTCTTTCGTAGAGATTAATTATGAAATATTTTTTTACTGTCGTACCCCACTCACATCTGCCCCACCCCGCGCCCTCTCTTTCCACTGATTCAAGAAGGAAAGTTTCTTGCGAACGAATGTGCACATTACTGGTAAACCGCTTAGTGGATTAAGCCTGCCAAGTAAAATTGTGGTTAGGTAAACTGACCGGCTCGGCATGACCTTAATGTCGTAAAACTCCAACTCAAACAAATCATGATATGTACCATAATATATGTCATGTTAATAAATATCGTATTAATGCATATCAAAACATTTGTAATAAATACCATTTTCATCATCCTGGCTAGTACAGACATCATCAGATGACATTTCACTGGAGCTTTCTCCAAAAGATGCGAGCTTGGCTTCCATGGAAATCGTGTTCCTCCTCTGTTGGTACAGCGGCCCATCAGAACTGAAACCAGTACAACAGTTAAACCCTTTAAATCCTGAGTTTCTGAAATAGACTCTTCGATCTCTGCATCTGTACACATCCATTATTGCCAAAAGTGTGACAGTTGTAAATCAAAAACAGAATGGCAAACAGTTTAGATCCATAAAGAGCCGTCTTATCTGGATCTGTACTATTTGCAAAGGTATCTGTATTGGTATGTAGAGATGAAAGGATTAAAGTTTGCATGCAATGTCAAAGTCTTTTTTTTCAGAGAAAAATAAGATAGCTATTGAAAAAAAATACCCTGCATGCTAAACGCTAATGGTCAGGTATCTTCATAAGAAATCTGTGACGTTTTAGTTGGAAAGACCATTTATAATTTGATATAGAAACTGTCTTAACCTTTTCATGATGACTGGAATCCTCTATCAAAATCTCAGGATGATCGATCTCAAATTTAATGGGCGTTTATCACGTAGATACTGATCAGATACTGCAGTCAGCGATATCTGGTTTGAGTCAACAATGCTTTTCAATGTCTCTCAATGAGACAACATGCGTTAATTTGGGAACTGATGTGTAAATGTGTAAACAGATGCGTAAATGTGTAAACTGATGCATAAATTGAAAAACATTGATGCGTAAATTGGTACGTACATGGTGTAAACTGATGCATAATTATGACAAATTGATGCATAAATGGGTAAATTGGTACAAAAATGGGTAAATTGATACACAAGTGGATTAACTGATACGCAAATTGGTAAACTGATACACAAATGGGTAAATTGTTTCACAAATGGGTAAATTGATACACAAATGGGTAAATTGATACACAAATGGGTTAATAGATTCTGTTACTGCACTCACCCTGCAGGCCTTTCGCTTGGAAAAACGTTTCTTTCTTTTTTTCTGTTTCGTTTTTGCATTCTATTCGAAATGAAAAGGGTTGGCTCTGATTTACCATATATTGACACTTGCGCCCACCAAAGATTCAGATCAGACTGCGCAATTGTGTAGTCTGATCAGAATCTTTGTTGAACACATTTTGGATAGCCAATGGCGCAAAGTTTCTTCATGCGGACAAAGAAGACTCTGATCTGACTGCGTGGATGCGCAGGATAAATTTGAGTTTCGTTGGGCGCATATGCCAGAAAGTACGATTCCTGACTTTTCGGCTCATTTGCTTTTTTCTTTTACTGCACTTTCGTTCCAATAGTTACCCTAATATAAAATGTACCGTCAAACATTGGTTAGACCGTTGCATAATTTGTAATTTTATTATATGCCTTTTTTTCCTTTTTCCGTTTTTTTTTTTTTTTTCTTTTGCTTTTCTCCACTGAATTTCATTTATTAATGTTCAACAACCATAATATGAAAATTTCAGAAACCTTGAACGAGCGGAACTTGTTCAAAACTTGGCTCCAGCCTACCCACCATATTGATGTTTGCATAATTTGCGGCCATTTTAATTGTGGGGAAAATCTCAAATATTCATTTTTTTTAAATCAATGACAGAATAAAACATTCGGTGCATAGATTGCTACAACGAAAAGTTTTGCATTGAATCATGTAAAAAAAAACTGCAAATTTACTTCATCTGAGTAAAGCGTAGAAAAGACTTTTCGTAAGCTGTCGAAATCAGAGAAAAGATTTGGACAGACAGTCTGAGTAAAGCGTGTAGACCCAGCGTTCTACGATATCTGATCATGGTCAACACTGCTTGTTACTCATCCAGCATTTTAGACGCATAAAAAAGTAGTAAAATGTTGTTTTGTTTTGTTCCACACTTTAGGAGACGTCTTTAAGGAATTGAAGTATCGAACTACTTAGTAATACGATAAATATGGTACATCAAATAACTTGTGAAATGGCGAGCAGCGCTGACCCTGATCTGACGCCACAATCTTTGTCCATACATTTAGCATTTTTATCTATGTCTACACTGCTTTTGAAGGTCCATGTATGAACAATGAACATTGGTGTTTAAAAATCATTCGGCAAGCAATAAACCCGAAAGTGGCCAGGAAAATGCAGTGGTGTTTTGTTTTTACCTAAAGCAAGTGACAGCTTACGGAGAGTCACCTCGAGTTTGGCCTCACCAAGCTAAAAGGAGTCGAGGTGTACAAGAAGAGCTCGTGCTCGGATCAGTTCCAGAGAATGCAAATATTACCTTGGAACTGGCTACATTTCATAAATTGTCCGCTATTTTAACTCTTTCACTGTCATAGGCGATAATAGGCTTTTGCAAACAGCATAGATCCAGATTATCTGGATCTACGCTGTTTGACGTTCAGTTTTTCAACTTTACATATAAACTTCTTTCCAAGCAATAGTTTGTTTAAAAGCAACAACAAAACAGACGACAAATGTCGTCTCAAATTTGGCAACGAAAGAGTTAAAAAGACTTCTTTCGCTTTGCTTCTTGCACACCAATCCCCTTTGTCAATGGTTTTTCTAAAGGAGAAATGGTTTAGCTCCCATAAGAAGCCTTTGAAACTATAGGGAGCAAGTTTTTTTTTTATTTTGCAATAAACACCTTTACAGAAGTGAAGCAAAACGATGTTTGATAGAGTCCCCCCCCATCCCCCTCTTAAATGTAAACCCATTCCCCATAAGGTGAAGACATGGGGAGACAACTGTAAAATTGCATTTGTCTCCCTTTTGACAGGGCTATACTTTCAAAGCAAACAATGTGTTCTTTCCTTTTACAGTGGACCTCTTTTAAGAAGGGGCTTGGTCGGCAGGAGAACAAAATGGAAGTCCCAAAAGTTGTCTCCCTTGTCAAATTTGGTCGAACATGTACCCAGAGGGCACAAGGTCGCATTAACGTCGATGTAACGTCATGACGTGTATCATATTCAGTAGATGACGTCATGCCATAATAATGATATGACCACAATGTACATAACACTTAGTTATTGGCGTGTAACATCATCACACCGTCCGTGACAACGTTAGGGTTTCTGTTAAACCCCCCCCCCCTCAAAAAAAAAAAAAAAAAAAAAAAAAAAAAAAAAAAAAAAAAAACACAGAAAAAAAAAACAGAAAAAAAAACAAACAAAAAAAACAAAACAACAACAACAACAAAAAAACAAACAAACAAAAAAAAAAAAAACAAAACAAAAAAAAAAAAAAAAACAAAAAAAAAAAAAACGGTTCTACTTCTACGGCTATACAATACAATTAAAAAGTCATATGGATTACATAATTTTGCATTCATGGTTATTTAATATGCAAATTATGAAACTCGTTGAAGTCTTGTTTCATAATTTTTATATGAAATGACTTCTTGTGTAAGATCTTCTCTTTATACAACGTCGCATTAACGTCGATATAACGTCAAACGATTATACATCGTCACATTGACGCGCCGAAACGTCGCATCAATGTCAATACAACGTCTTATTTTATTGTTAGCGGTGAAATCAGTGTATATCTGGTGAAAATAAAAGTGGTATCAATAACTAGTGAAATGATATCGTATCATTTCACTATAGTGACTGATACGATTTATATTTTCACTCCTCGCTTTGGGCGACTTCAGTTTTCTTCATTGTTTCAGAATGTGGATCTTACCTCCACTTCAGATTTTTGAACACCTCTAACTTCTTTGTTTCTTAACTAAAGTATCAAGTGTTGGTATGCATTTTCTTAGTTAGAATGTATGTAAGGAATATTTTGGTATCAAAATTATTTCGATTTGCCGATTTTTTTTTTTTTTTTTTTTTTTTTTTTTGTCGTCTCTCCTGCGTTTCACATGTTAAGCACTGAGCGTCGACGCCATGACGTTCATGTTTCGTTTTGGTGACGTTATTTATGACGTCAGAAACGCGCATTGGGGTGTAAACAAAAAAATAAAAAGAAAATTTACTCTTTTTCAGTGAATACCATAAATTTTTTTATCTCGGATAATGAAAACATTCAAATTTTCACTCGTGCTTCGCACTCGTGAAAATACTGATGTTTTCATTACACTCGATGACAATATTTATGGTATTCACAGCAAAAGAGTAAATATCCTCTATATAAAGTGTAAACAACGTCGTATTAACATCATTACAACGTCATGTTTATATAACGTCGCAGTATGTCGACACAACGTTAAGAGTTTCATACAATGTTACATTAACGTCGATTTGACGTCATAACGTATATACAACGTCACATTACCGACGATGCAACGGCACGACGTATACAAAACGTCGCAGTGATATAGACGCAACATCATGACTTTAAAACAACGTCACAATAACGTCGATATAACGTCAAACGTCCATACAACGTCACATTAAGTTCGCTGCAACATCATGACATTGCACTGACGTTAATGCGACGTTATGTAAACGCCATATTCCTGCTGGGTACCATACATATTCAGTACTATTAAGTGCATACATCCGGGGCATTAATGAACATATAAAGCGCAAAGGGCAGAAGTCGTAACAGACGTCATATGACATAATCGACATCTGCGCTATCCGTTTTATAGAATCATTAATCGGCGGATGTCTGAACGCTCGTGTCTCTTTGGCAAGCAGAAAACGTGTTTAACATACATGCACCTTGTCCTATACGCTGGTGTCTTTACTGGATTATCAACTTGTCTTTGGTCACGATCTCCATTCGTTACATTCTTTGCCGCTTTCCCAGTGTTAGATTGTAAATCCTTAATCTTTTCCGGTAAGTCGCTGCTGGTCTTTTCCTTTAAGGTTTCTGTCTTATGTGCAGCGCTATCCTCTTTGTCTGTATTTTTACTATCTGTGCTGTCTTTTTCCGGTTCGTCTGCGCAGTCTTCCATTATGTCGTCTGAATATTGTCGGTATTTGGAGGGGGGATTGTCTTCGGAACCTAATGATTTGTATTTGATAAGAGCATCTTTCACGGCCTCTGTGTCTAAAGTATGTCCTTCGACGGAAGGAGTTTCACAAGAACTCCTTTCCTTTTCTTCCTCCACTACAGTTCCCAATCTATTTGGCACATGCGCATTGGTGTTTGGCTGTTCCGGTTTATGTGAAGACGGCTGAACATTTGTTGGAACAGCTTCTTTCGTCACTTCCTGTGTCAGTGGGTATTTCTGAAGCCTGAAAAGAAGAGAGCTGTCTTAATTCAACGTGTTTTCTTACGTGAACAGGGAACGTTTGGCCTATAAACTCCCATTGTCATTGCAACCTGCGCATCCACACAGCCTGATACAGCCTTCTATATTAGTTGATTCATACAAGTCGGGACATGGAAAAGGTATCCGGGGAATGTGCGGACAGCAAATGCCCAGAATAGCCTGCGCATTGACGCAGTCTGATCAGGACCATCGCTGTCCACTTACAGAATCGTTAGATATTACGGAATATATTAAATTATAGCAAAGCTTCTTATCAGAATATGGGGTTTTCACTGGCTTATCTGGATTTTTACATTTCGCATATGCCCCGATGTCCCCTTTGGTCATAGCACTGCTGATATAGTGTAAAAGTTATGTAAAATAAGTCAAGGATTGCTTTTGGAAATAAAAAAAACACCCAAAATCTCAAAAATCGGAGACTCGGTTTGATTAAGTCTTTTCATATGCAACACTGTAGTTTGTGAGGCTGCATACGCCCCTAATGCCGGCTTAAGCGGTATTCAATTTTCAAAATAACCAGGATGGACAATGATCTCAAAGGAAATTAAATATAACCTGCACTATGGTGATGTACGGGTAGACTTTTTACGGCCGCCACAAGGCACAACACCAACTACAGTGGATTAAAATAAGTCAAACAACGAATGCCATTTGCGTGCGTTGTGCACTGTAGAGATTATTCTAATGTGCTAAAGGGTCATTGTTCTGATACAGGGATCAAACATGGCTTTTCATGCATTAACATTCGCCAGGTCCCGTGGGAAGGGTTGAAAACCGAGGCCGAAGGCCGCTATTTTTAACACCTCCCAAGGAACCTGTCGAATATTAATGCATTGAAAAACCATGTTCGATCGCTATTATTGCATAAAACATTTGCTACATTTCGCGTTATTTCTTGGACTATTTTGTTTCGCCTTTTCACCGATGTCTCGCGAACGCAATTTGCACGGACTGTGCTCGCTCTAGGATCGGGCAGTACACATTTCGTAACGGCAGCAAATATGTGGCCCAGGTACGATCATATTGAAAGTTGCGTAGCCGTGCATTAACAGCGCGCGAATTGCCTTGTTAATACACGGCTTTTCGGAGGTTAATGCACGGCTGTTAATAACGTGCGACAGTGCTTTTTATGCAATAATAACCGTTATATTATTCAGCTATACATATCAAAGCGGGTAACGTACGTCTTAGTCACGGGGCACGAACATTGAAAGAGAATATAAATTCTGGATTAAATATTTCTCGATTTGTAGCGGTAAGTTGAAGTTTTCTATTATTCCCATCGTTTCATTCTGGACAAGCACATGTGCATTGAATGACGACAGCTTCAGGTTGCTCATTAACGCAAATGTAATGTATTGGCATATTGTCATTTTTGGAAAAACTCGACTACAAATGACTCTTTTTCAGCGGATACATTAACACCTCTTTCGGAAAATCAATCACAACCATGAAATACTGTCATAATGCGCTGCCCAGAAGACTGGCAATATATTATTTATTTCTGATGACTTTAAAGCAAGCGATATAGTTAAAGGAGTACTTAATATAGTCGTACAGCAATGCATATTCGAATTTGAAGAAATGATACACTTTACAACATTGCAACGAGCAGATACCCTTCACCAACACCTTTAAAACCGTTTATACATTCAAAGCACTTCATTCAGATTCAATTCCATCTTCTTACAAGGAAATCGAACTTTTACCTTACTACCAATGTATATTAATTTTGT
Source organism: Anodontia alba (assembly GCA_964016985.1). NCBI lineage: Eukaryota > Metazoa > Mollusca > Bivalvia > Lucinida > Lucinidae > Anodontia > Anodontia alba. The sequence goes on from OZ024832.1 coordinate 76,999,158, forward strand.
TCTTAAAAACATGGTTAATGACAGTCAAAATAGTGAATTGCATTTCCACAGTTATCACGGTCTGCGTTTTTGTAAATCTACCCAGTCAACATTCTACGTAAATCTATATCGGGCCGTCATCGGCCCGTCAGGGTAGCTGACGGGCCGATGACGGCCCGATGTAGATTTACGTAGAATGCTAGCTGGGTAATGACTGAAAGAGGAAAATACGAAAATATAAGAGAACATAACCGAATTTTAGATATTAAAAATAAAGCGCGGTCGATTGTAAAATGGCATTCATATGACGGAACGTGTTGCTTTAGTCAACAGTACAGTCGCAATCTGCTTTCATTGACTCCGAAATTTTGAAAATTACTTTTTACTAATAGGAATATATGACGACCCCTGTGTGTTCTAATATACTACAGGGGAAGGCCATCATAATAGTATTTGTACTCTGAAATTGTCACTTTGCTTATTTTCGTTGTCCCTTGGTAGCCGTTGAATCGATGTACTGGGCCCAGTTGTTCAAAACTAACGACATCGTTAGTTAACGATTCATTAAAATTTACATCAAGTGATACGGAAATATGCTGAATTTTTTTGCTGAAAAAATGTGAGTAGCTTTTGCACTGCAAAAGCTACTCACATTTTTTCAGCAAAAAATATCAGAATATTGTGTATTGAATCCGCTAAAACGGTTAACGAAATGACCCTTAACGAGATCGTTAAGCTAACGACGCTTTGAACAACCGGGCCCAGATTTTTATTGATAAGTATTAGGAAATATCCATCAAACCATCGATGTAGTGGGCATGCTGTATGCACATAGTTTTCCGTCACATGCCCTCTGCTCCTGATTGTACCTACTTTGACTGTTACATGTGTCGTGTGGCCGAGGAGGGGAAACCATTGAAATCCAACTTTTAATAACATTTGACAGTTTAGTGCTGCTGTATTTTAAATAAGACAATGACACATTTATTGAATACCATTATTAGACACACCTCAATCCCGGGATGTTCTGGGCAAAACCGCTCCTCGAGGTATAGGTGGTTACGATGAAAATCTTTACGTGATGCTCAGATGCCAGCTTCTTTGCTAGTAAATAATGGCTTGCAGAAACGGCCCATCCTGGGCTTATTGGGTATGGTATTTAAGATCGTTTGGGTTTTTATTTTTCATGCTTGGCAATATGTCACTTAAGTAATTCTTTGTCTTAAGAATCTTTATAGTATCTTGTATATTTGTATACAATATGCTTTGTTGCCAACATTGCCTGTGGGTCTCTAATAATTATGTGTTGAATGGCTTTGTGTATTGTAATCATGTTTGTATATTTGTCTTTTATATTTTATAAAACGAGATAAGAAACTATTAAACTGAAACTGTTAAATTCTAGATGGAGGAATTACTTGTAACAATTTATCTGTGCAAAGAAACTTGTCCTTCTTTGCTAGAATCAGCCCGTGAGGGTATCTGAAGTAAAAAGTGTACATAGTATCTCTGTGCGTAAAGGGTATCCATAAAATTCCAGTATACATTCCCTAAAATATACTTAGTGCATTTAAAAAACGCCATCTTCTTTCCAGCTCTATAACACAGTTTTAATGCAGCCATCATTGACAATAGCGCAGTATTGCAATTATTCATCGAAATAAATGATTTTGACAAAGGAGTGTAAATGTATCCAATGAAAAATGCCATTTGTAGAGGAATGTTTTCAAAAATGAAAAGGGGTCAAAATATCATGCATACATAGATAAACAAAGTGAAGCTAGTTAACGTCACTGGCGATGTCATTTTTCTCATAAAAACGACGAAAGTAGTGAAATCCATTGCTAACTGTTTTGAATCGAGCATTTGGTTGCTGATCTATCACCAAAATATGGTTTGTAACACTGTTTATGTGACGTGACTATGACGTCATTTTTCGTTATTTGTAGCCTAAAACTAGGCGCTTTTATTTATCTGAAATTCAAACCCTGCACAAAAGCGTGACAATTTTTATCGCCTAATGACGTCATCAAACGCAACGTCATGTAACGGTAACATTCAAAAGTATTCTGATAACGAATGATACCTGTTAACTTGCTTCTCGTTTTTATCTAACATATTTAGTCATTCAATATTTATAGTTATAACTTTTTGCAAACACTGCCGAGACTAACTGTTTTGCAAACACTGCTGAGACTAACTTTTTGCAAACACTGCTGAGACTGTATAAACACTAGATCAAGTCGCAATATAATTTTTTCTCGTTTGTATGGAGGTAAATGTATCGGCTCGACATGAACCTCATGGGTTGACTGGGCTGTGAAAGCTCAACTCAACTCAACTCAAATATCGGGTACTGTAACTATGTCTTAAATGCTTGTTATAGTTTGTTTCTTAATTCTTCTTTTTTCGGTGCCCAAGTGGGCACATGGCGACCGCTGTGTTGCCTTCGTGATTTTGGATTTCCTGTGCATCAGTTATGCTTGTGTGTGTACCTTGTGTCTTCATCCGAGTTGTCGGTACAACTGCTTTGACGAGAGAGAGTGGGCGACACAGCCTCTTCAATTACAATATCTTCACCATTCCTTGTAATGATCCGACGAAGAACTCGTCGGCGTGTGACTGTCAGCTGACGGCCCTGTTATAAAAAAATCATGTTAGGAGTTGCAACGTGAAAAAAATGTACTTTCGGATATGTTCGACCTGCGAGGATTCAGATCAACCTGTGCGCGCAGCCTGATCAGAATCTTTACCGAGCGCATGTCGATAGACAAGGATGCAAAGTTTCTATATACGGCCAACGAAAACACTGAACAGACTTTGCAGATGCTAAGTGCGTGTAGGCATATAACACAGTTATACGATGATCCTGCAAAAAGTTTTGTCACTTGGTTCGGATTACTTCAGTGCTGCGTTTTATCAAACATATTTTATTACAAACCTTCAAGGTATCCCCCTTTACTGAAACACATTTTGTAACCTTTTCACCCAGTCGCGAAATGCAGATAAATAGTCTGATTTTGATATCTGTTGGAGACATTGATTAATAACTCTGCCAAGAGAACTTCTAGACGTATACTTATTTCCAGAAAGCATGTTCTTCAGCCTTGGAAATAAAAAGAAGTCACGGGGACTCAGGTCAGGTGAATAAGGTGGATGGTTTAAAACTTTCACCTTTTCAAAAGCCAAAAAAGACTTAACAACCTCACACTTATGAGAGCAGGCGTTGTCCTGTAAAAGGTGGACTTCTGACCATCCTTTGCTTGGTCGTTTCTTATTGTAACAAGTAAATTGGTCAGTATATATGACTGCATCTATTTCAATTTAAAATAACTCGGTTAGTTGGAAAGCAATTTGCACGAAATAAAGAGGTATCATTAGCTATTTAACACACCATCCAAGTGCAGTGAAGCAGTTTAAAATATACCTACGATAAAACCAAGGAAGCCTATTAGTGACAGAACTTTTTGCACGACCCTCGTACTATTTTGTGATACTGCTTTTAGCATTATTACTTTTAGCATCAGTGCTTTTAGCATTACTGTTCTTAGCATAACTGCTCAGTTTAGCATTACTGCTTTTAGCAATATGTGTTCGAGTTCATATACATTTAACTTCTAGCACTACGGAGGATTAACCATTAGAAAATAAAACTCAAAATTTCATTCAAATTGTCTCCAAAAAGGACAATTTGAATGACACGTCAAGTCTTATTTTCTGTGAAAAATATCTTTCAAGTGTTGTCTGCTTTGTTTATAGTCAGTTAAAATCAAGTTTAACTTTCAGAACCTAATATGCTTGCCCAAAGTTGGACGGTTGGGTAAATAAAAGGATTTCATGAAATAGTTCTGATACAGTTGACTCGTCATCACAAACACTGATAACTCAAACTACTGCTTAAGTTAAACTAAATTTTAAACATTCTTGTTTAATCTTGCTGTATGAATTTATAGGGACCAAACATGGTTTTTCATGCATTAACATTCGCCAGGTCCCGAGAGAGATGTTGAAAACCGAGGCCGGAGGCCGCGGTTTTCTACCTCCCTAGGAACCTGGCGAATGTTAATGCATTGAAAAACCATGTTCGATTGCTATTATTGCATAATAACTGAAAACATTTGCTACATTTCACGTTATTGCTTGCACTATTTTGTTTCGCCTTTTCACCGATGTCTCGCGAACGCAAATTACACAGACTGTGCTCGTTCTAGGGCCGGGCAGTACACACCTCGTAACGGCAGCAAATCTGTGGCCCCGGTACGATTATATTGAAAGTTGCGTAACCGTGCATTAACAGCGCGTGAATTGCCATGTTACGAGTAATACACGGCATTTCGTCGGTTAATGCATGGCTGTTAATAACGTGCGACACTGCTTTATATGCAATAATTCATTTTAACTTCTGTTGTCTCAAACTCATAATATCTTAAACAACTGTTTTCTCAAACTAAAAATCCTGGTCTCTTCGAGTTTGAGATAATGAGAGTCCACTTTATTCTAAACACAAACGAAAAAGACAAGAGGAGGTCCAGGATGAATTCTGAGAGGTTCGATTTGATCAAATTATGTAACTCTACGTGGCCTCAGCTAACAGAGTAGATCCTGATCAGACCACACAGAACGCGGCGTCTGATCAGGGTTTACACTGTCAGCCACCCATCTAGCAATTTTACACACATTCATAGGTACTAAAATGGATTTGTTGAAGAAAAAAGTATACGGTAAAGATTTAAGGGGAATGAATATTTAGGATAAAGACGGTATCACAAATTTATCAACTGTATCCAAAATGTTCCATGAAAATAAAGTTTTGAGTCAAAGGGGTGGCTTGTGGGGGGGGGGGGGGGGGGGGGTCGACTGAACCCCAACCTCTCCCTGAACCCTCTAATCCGCCCCTGAACGAAATATTTCAAATAATCAGAATGTAGGTACTGCTCCTGGGGTGTGATCTACTTGCTCCGGCCTGTCTAGGTAAATACGATATTCACCTTATTAGCTTGTTTTATCATATTAAATAATTCTCTCTGTCTTTGTTGTTGTGCGTGTGTGCGTGCGCGTGTGTGTATGTGTTGAAGGAAACGTCATCAATGATGAGGGAAGAATGGTGTGATAATTCGGCTACAAGGGGCGGTCGAAAAATATCCGGACTTTTCATGCTCCTTTCTTTCCTCTAGCAGCTACCTACACCGTTGGTACATGGGCGAGAACTACATTTTATCGCCTTACTAAGAAGCGTGTACACACGAAGATTTTAGCATTTAAACAAAGCCACTAAGCTGGAGGAACAGAGATCTGTAATAAAGTTCCTGCTTTTAGAGGGTGCCACATTTTTTTCAAAGGTTGCATAATTTTTTCTAAAACCTGCATATCCCGTCCAACCTTTATAGCTGGGTACCAAAGTTTATGGAGACCAGGATGAGCGTGTGGGAGGACCCTAGATCAGAACTGAAAAACAAACAGCTCACTTGAAACAAATATGAGACCATGGTGGCTTTGATTTCACTTGTATATCGGTACCTCATTTGTAGGTCTAGTTCATGGTTTCCAGAGGGATTACGAAAGCGCCAACGAAGATGGCAAACATGTATAGACTTAGGTGGGGAATACTTTGAAAACGAATAAAAAGAAACTTTAAAAATATGTAACGGTTTTTGAGAAAGAGCAAAAAGTCCGGATATTTTAAGCTCTCCTCTCGTATACGTTTGTTTCCTTCGGCGGGAACATGACATTTATACAGCGTCGCATCAACGTCGATGCGATCTCATGACGTTGTATCAACGTTGATGCAACGTTCTCAACGTTCGTGTCTGCTGGGTTATAGCCAATAGTTCCGATGAGAAATTACAAGAGACAGAATACCCATCTTTCCTACATATACTTTTCTGGGAGGGTCTGAGTGCTTGCGAGGGCTACAACCTCCTACACATCTGGTAATCTCGTAAGGGATAGACACTGGTTATACACTCAAAATCTTTACGCGAACTTTCGACCATGACTTACGAGACATCTAAATGTCAACAAACGGTAAGTTCTCCTGCTTTATTGATTTTTCGTCTATTTCATAGACATATTTTAAAAAAATTCGGACAATGCTATTCCAAGCAACTTTCATTTCTACGTAGGAAAAGATTGGTGTGGGCTTGGAAAAACAAGCAGCTAATTTTTATTTCCGTTTCACAACTTTATGGATAGTCCAATGTTTCTGTTTTTACTTTTTTTTCCAGTGCAAAATGAAGGTATTTTCAGCTATCTGGACTACGAGTATCAAATAAGACGCAGTGCAACCTACGTCTACTTTGAAATACACAAGATGGTAAATGTTCCAGGCATTGTTCCGGGAACAAAATATTTGTTCCGAATATGACTTACGAGACCGACTACCTCTTACAGTGGCATTATCCCTTATGGGGACAAGAAAGCTAACTGTCAGGTGTCTGATTACAAGGCCTGGTTATCCCTTATGGGAACATTAGCCATTATCAGAAAACACATTATTTAAAAATATGCAGATTTTAGACCAAACCAGTTTCAAAATATCCCATTTACATATAAACAATCAAACACCATGAAAGGTTTTGCAAATGAGACAGCATGTGTCAACAGTGTTTTGTTATGTCACGTTTGCATATATTTGAAGTTCTCAACTGAACAAAATCATATAAATGTTTCGTTATACTGCCGTAAAAATCGCTTTGTGATGTACAGGCTTTCTTGTCCTCGTAAGGGTTAATACCCACGTAAGGGGTACAAGTAAATGTAGTCGGCCTCGCGAGTCATATTCGGCACAAATATTTCTGTCCCGCGAACAAATGCTTGGGAAATTTAGCATCTTATGTATTTCAGCGTGGACGTAGGTTGCAGTACGTCTTATTTGATATGTTAAATAAGTATTTCATTGATAAGTTAAATAAGTATTTCTTAGCCCAGATAGCTGAAAATACCTTCATTTTACACTGGAAAAAAGTCAAAACATCAGACTACCCTTCTCCGGTTGAAATTGCAATAAACATTAGCCGCCTGTTTTTTCAAGCTACCTATCTTTTCCGACGTAGAAATGAAAGTTGCTGGGAATAGCATTGTCCAATTTTTCAAACTATGTCTACGAAATTTACTAAAAATCAATAAATCTGGAGAATTTATCCGTTTGTTGACATTTGGATGTCTCGTAAGTCATGGCCGGAAGTTCACGTAAAGCTTTTGAGTGCATAACCAGCGGTTACCCATTACGAGAATACCAGGTGTGTTATAACTCTTTTTTATGTTAATTAATACCAGACCTTCTTTAAGTGTAACACATGAGGCTTGACATTTGTTTAAAAACTGATTTTCTCAGACTGCTGTTTTAATACTTGAATTCTCCTTAACCCAACTTATGTATAGCATCCAAAAAAAGGAACATTGGCAAACAGTGTAGACCCAGATCAGGGTCTATACAGTTTGCATTACGGTGCTAATGAATGACTGAATTACGCCATTTTCTGACGTTGTTTATTGTACTTTCGCTTAACTCTTTCACTGCCACAAGCAATAATTATAGGCTTTTGCAAACAGCATAGATCTAGATGAGACGGCCGTCTCATCAGGAAGTATGCTGTTTGACATTCTGTTTTTCAACTTTATATATAAACTTTTTTTTCAAATTGATAGTTTGTTAAAAAAACAAAGCAGAGGACAAATGTCGTCTGAAATTTGGCGCCGAAAGAGTTAAATTGTCAACATTATTTGGCGCCTTCAAGAAAACAGTACTAGAAAAAATTGTGCATAATAGATAGAATAAGAACAGTTATTTTCATTATATGAAAAACAGCTCAGATATTACCCTTTCATCCATTTTACGTGGAGTGGATTCTTCTACCCAACTCTTTGGACTGGCCTATTTTCAATAGGAGGGTGTCTGGTTAGTTTTTCTTATTACAATGTTTTGTAGAAATACCTCTATTTTCGCAAATAGTGTAGACTGATTAAACGCCACACTTGTGGCGTCTGATCTGGGCCTGCTCTGTAAGACTAAATAGAGTTGTCAGAAGACAACGCAGCTCGCCGGAAAGGGCTGAACGGATAAGAAAACAATCTTTAAATATTAAAGATTAAATGCAGAACTTAAACATAGCAGTAAATGACAGAGTATGACCTGACTTTGATGTCGGAAGAATGTCAAATTGAGGGATGGGGTATATGACATTGAAACATCTTCCCCTAGGCTGGTGTGGACGAAATATGAAAGCTATATCTTACATACTCCAGCAGCCATGTACACTTTTCAAAACTTAAACACAGGTATAAATGACAAAGTATGACCTGATGTTGACCTAGGCAGAAGGTCAAACTGAGAAAGGGGTGTGTACTACTGAAAGGTCTTACCCTAAGGTAGGTTTGGACCAAACATTAAAGCAGCATCTTGAATACTTTAGCAGTTACGAACACTTTTCAAAACTTAAACGCAAAACTCCAACATGGGTTTAAATGACAAAATAACCTGACCTTGACCTTGGCAGAAGGTCAAACTGAGGAAAAAGTCTGTGCCATTGGAAGGTCTTACCCTAATGTTGGTGTGAGCCAAATATTAAAGCGGTATCTTGAATACTTCAGCAGTTACAAACACTTTTCAAACCTTAAACGCAGAACTCGAACATGGGTTCAAATGACAAAGTATGACCTGACCTTGACCTAGGCAGAAGGTCAAACTAAGAAAGGGGTGTGTGATTGAAAGGTCTAACCATAAGGCTGGTGTGGGCCAAATATTAGAGCTTTATCTTGAATACTTCAGCAGTTATGTACACTTTTCAAAACTTAAACGCAAAACTTAAACATGGGTGTAAAAGACAAAGTAAGAACTGACCTTGACCTATATAAAGAGTCTATTTTGGGGATGAAGGTGTATGCTATTAAAAGGTCTTACCCTAAAGTAGGTGTAGGTCAAATATGAAAGCAGTACCTTAAACAGTTAAAAAACTATGCACACATTTGAAAACTTAAACATTGTGCTAACGCGGACGCCGACGCGGATGGGGACGCCGACATACGCCGACGCCAACGCCTGGGTGAAACATAAGCTCTCCAGGGACATAGTCCCGGCGAGCTTAAAATGGTAAAGTTAGTACAGAAGATGTCAGGGAAGAGCCACAATCACAGAACATAGCCTACCAATGACCCAACCTTCCGAAAAACCTACCTTAGAATAAGCCTTTGATTTGGCAATTGCCGCAGCTGTCCTCCCCGAGGGTCCAACAACGTCGGTGGAGGATGGAGGAGAATCGTACACGAGTCGGTCGGGATGTCCAAGACTGTCTTCCTGACTGCTGTCCACAGAAAAAGACAGGGAATCGTAGATCACCCTTTTTTCCTGTGCGCCTTTTATGTTCTTAGAAGACACGTTCGATGCTTTATACACCTGGAATAGAAAAGTTGATATACTCGTATAGTACTATTTCAATGACTCGAACGCCGATGGCTCCTTTACCATCGCTGATTCGAAGCCGTTTTTTGAGTTCCAAGGAAATTCTGCCAACAGCTCAAGAAAACAAGCATTTAAAGATATTTTCGGGATTTTTTCTTATCATGAATGTACGTTTTGTGTGCTCATAAGAATCGCCTCCATGAAGCGATTCTAACGAGTACACACAACATACATTTTAATGAGTACACTCAACATACTAATAAGTACAATATCTAATTGACAGGTATTATTGCTGAAAAAAATGTGGGTAGCCTTTGCGATTACAAAAGCTACTCACATTTTTTTTTTCAGCAAAAATATAAGCAAATATGCCATATTGAATGATAAAAAAGTTAACAATACGTTAACTAACATCTTTAGTTTTGAACAACTGCGCACTAACGACATCTTTAGTTCTGAACAACTGCGCAATTCAGTTTGAGAGCGACACTCAGGCATTTACACATCGATAATGTCCATAAAAATGAAAATATTCGTGTAGCAATTGTCTTAATCATCACGAAAACATACCTATATAATTTTGACCCCCTTTAACCCCACTTTTATATAGTAAAACTGGGGTTTACAGGGGTATACATTATTTTTCTTATTTCTGCTCAAAAGCATAGATTGTGGGTACTCGTTAGAACCGCCTCGGCGAGGCGGTTGTAACGAGTACCCACAATCTATGCTTTGAGCGGAAATGAAAACAATATCAGGATTTTTATCTGAAAAATTTTCAATATATTTGAATAGCCTGGCATGTTCTCGTAATGACTGGACGAATTTTGTTCAGATAAAGCTTAGATACTCTTATCAAAACAACCCTGTGCTCAGACTGAAGTCGCCACTTCCTATGGTTTTAGTTTTACCAAATGTTTTGCTCCAAGTTTGACACTGTGAAGTGGAAGTTATCTAAACTTTTACGTTTTGATTCAAATACTGTAGAACCTCAATGGCTCGAACCCCGATGGCTCGTTTACCATGGATGAGTCGAACACGTTCTTGAGTCCGCAGGGATTTTCTCCAAATACGATATCCGGATAATTTAGGGAGATTTTCTTCTTTTACCTTGCAAATGTATGTTGTGTGCATTCATTAGAATCGCCCTCGATGAGGATATTCTAATGAGTACACACAACATACGTTTATAATATAGAACACCGGAAAAGTATCCTACAATTATCTCCATTATGCCTCCTGACAAGACATTTAACCCATTAGACCTAGTGTCCCCCAAAAAGGACATTAACAAACAATATAGACCCGGGTTCTGCGGCGTCTGATCTGGGTCTACACCGTTTGCATTATATTTAGTAATTTCTGTATAATACGATCATACTACAAAACAAAACAAACACCACTTAAATTCGAAATGAACCTATCCAAAGAAACACATAAGAGTTCACCAGGCATAAATGGTATTTAACACATAAATGGATTAAAAATAGAAGGGAAGGCAATGATCAAGAATCGATACAATTATCCCACACCTCCCATCAGAGACATCAAAAGGATAAAACACAAACACAAAACACAAACACGAAATTGCTAGATCCTAATGAAATAAGCAGAAAGCCAAACGGACAGTTACTTTCTCACAAAGTGGCCAAATGGCTATCTAAAACAAAAAAGATGTAAGCGACACACACATTCAAAGACGAAATATAACAAAAATAAACCATTACAATTTATGCCCGTGTCCCAGAAAAGGGCTTTAGCATACAGTATAGACCCAGATCAGACGCCGCGTCCTATACTGTTTGCAATAACTTCAGGAATTTTATGTAACATACAAATAATAATAATAAAAAAAATTTAACCAGACACCCCAACTTTTGAAAACTGACTCGCCTAAAGAGTTGAGCTAGAAGAGTCCGCTGCGCAGAAATGGGTTAAATGAAGTGCTTTAGCTGAAATCATGGTGCTGCTCAGGTACATATAAAATTCCTACCTTAATGCGGAAGGGACTTCCTTCAACATGATGGTTCTGCCACTTAATCGCGAGATTATGCATCCCCGCTCTCCGTGGAACAAACGTCACATAGAATGACCCCTCCTCCCCACACTGGAAGTCCAGGTGGATCGATTCAGTGGTCTCTGCGGCATACCTGTCGTGAGTGAAAACAAAAAAGACCATATCTCTGTTATGTTATTGTTTTTATCCGGGTTATTGACCGCATGCTTTCAATGTTATGCCACGTGACCAAAAACTGTGAATGGCAAAAACATTTCCGGTTACATTGATACCAATTGATTCAAGCCAAATTGTACTTGGATAATAAGTTCCTTTTAGTGTTTTAGAATACAACTTTAAGAAGCAATCTGACGCTTTTCCTGAGACAAATACAACTATTTCAATGATATTTTCTGATATCAACAGGCACGCGCGCAACCATTATATTGCTTTATATGAACCATTTAGTTTCAGCTAGAATAGAGTCAAAATATATGTTAACATTTGTGGTTATGGCATTTCAATGGTTACTCGATGAGAATCTCTTCTGAAGAGAAACTTTTGACGAATGAAACTGCTTTATTTTTCTGAAAAAAAAAAAAAAAAAAATCGGCAATTTTACTATCCGATAAACGGAAATAACAACTTTCTCCATCCTAGAACGTACTCTGCGTCAAAGACTGAGACGTTTCGAGTGATATTTGTTTTGTAACGTAGTATCTAAATTAGCCTGATTCAAAGTCGTTTTTGGGTCAGATGTTTACAATGGACCCTTAGTAAACAAACACCAAAATTTCCATAAAGTTACTTGTCAACGTGATTTTCATTGACCAATCGTCAGACAAAATTCAGGTAGCGGTTATTTATAGCCGCGCTATTCTTGTCACTGTCATGTCAGCGTGCTGTTGATTGAGAGTTATCTGTAAAACCTGGACTGTAACATTTTGGACATTGGCAAACTGAGCAGACCTAGATCAGATGCTGCGTCTGATCAGGGTCTGCGACATCTGTTGTTTAAAGTCAAGAATACATTAATGGACTCTTCTATAGAATATTTTAAAATTTTGCATACGAGTAGACCTAAACATATGACATCAAAGCTGCAAACAAGAGATAGGTTACCGACTTCGTTTAGGTGTAAAAACCGCTCAGAAATCTAAATCGTTTTTATAACAGGCAATGTGAATCAGAAAAATTATCGACGAATTTTCTAACTTAATTGCATATAGCAAATTAATGGGCCCATGGCAATTTTTTTCGAAAACGAATTAGTTCATGGCACTGTTATTGTTGCTTATAATGAACTAAAAAAAAAGTCCTTGACTACCGAGTTAGTTTTTGAAGTACAGTTAGATGAAGAAGTATGGGGTCTAATTTTTTCGGTGTAATTTATAGGCGACGTTACAGTCGCTAACCGACGAACTCGCAAAATCGTTAGCCTAATATTTCTAGCAGCATTTTTCTTAAAAGGCACGAACTCAGGGATATTTATCTCTTCTGTGTTTAATTGTGATGACCGCATGACTTTAGATGGCTGGTACAGAAATATTAATTCAAACTAGAAACTGATGTAAGCAGGATAAGAAGTTTTTCTTGGTGTTCTGGTGTAAAACGATGTTTTTAATCAGTATATACAAATATCACATGAGACGCGAAAAACAAAAAAACAGTCGAACCTCAATGACTCGAACATCTTTGGGACCATAGATGACCGCATGACTTTAGATGGCTGGTACAGAAATATTAATTCAAACTAGAAACTAGAAACTGATGTAAGCAGGATAAGACGTTTTCTTGGTGTTCTGGTTTAAAACGATGTTTTTAATCAGTATATACAAATATCACATGAGACGCGAAAAGCAAAAAAACAGTCAAACCTCAATGACTCGAACATCTTTGGGACGATAGAAATTCGTTCGAGACATGGGTAGTTCGAGCCAATGAGGGTTAATTAGTGCACTAGTTCAGGAAGCAAATAGCGATAATTTAAGGAAATCTTTTCGATTTTCTACAAAATGATTGTATGTTGTGTGTACTCATTAGAATCGCTCCGATGAGGCGATTCTAATGAGTACACACAACATACAATTCCATGATAAGATAAGAAAAAAAATCCCTAAATACTTGTTTTCTTGAGCCAGTGGAAGGATTTTGTAGGGACTGAAAAACGAGTTCGAATCATCCACGGTAAACGAGCCATCCGGGTTCGAGCCATTGTGGTTATACTGTATGTGTGTTGGGACATGAGCACCCAGCAAAGACTCAGATCACTTTGCTCATTTGCGCAATCAGATCAACATCTTTGCTGTACGCTATATGAATGCCCGTTGACTCAAAGCTTCTTCATGCAGCTTGTCGCGGCTCATATATATATATATATATATATATATATATATATATATATATATATATATATATATATATATATATATATATATATATATATATATATATATATATATATATATACACCATTGCAGAGTTCAAATAAATGAATAAATAAATAAATAAATAAATAAATAAATAAACGCAATTTTGTTCTGTAATGCACGCTGTTTGATTTGGAAGTTTGAATCTGTTAATATTGATAAGAGTAACAGCCTTTTTCGATTTAGTTAAACGACTTAAGCAGGAAACTTCTAGTGCGAATTTCATGTGTTCTTGTCTTGCAACAACATAAAATACATGTAGCATAAAATAAACAGGATTTTGTTTTATTTTTGTTGACTATTAAACTTCAGCCTTTATACATATTACATCTAGTCTATTACTTTTTTTTTTAAATCTATCATTTATATCGAAGTACTGACATCATTAGTGGGTCGATAGTCTCTGTGTGTAGGCTGAAAAAATGGCCCGGAGCTTGGACTCAGACTGTTTCTTTTAACCCTTAAAGTCCTATACTTTCAACAAACAGTATAGACCCGAACAGACGCCACAAAACAGACACCGCGCTCTGCAGCGTCTGATATGGGTCTATACTGTTTGCCAAAGTCCCATTTTTTGGACTATCGCTTTGTAAGGGTTAACCAATTCGATATTGAAACTCGCTAGCTCTGTCGGATGCGCGTTTGACTGGTGATCAGGAGGTCGCAGATTCGATACCTGCCGGGTCGGCAACATTCATGGAGATTGGTAATTAAACCGTTCTTACGGTCATTTTCTCTGTCAGTTGATGGTGAAAGAATGTGCACAGTCCTAGTTAACCGCTGCCCAGGAAAAAGTGTGGTTAGGTAAGCTGACCGGCTCGATATGACTTATATAGTGTTGACTGGGCCGTTAAACTCCAAACAAACAAACAAACAAAACCACTATCCGGTACTTGAGGGTCCTGTATTTTTTATTGCTCTATGAGTACACAAACCCTTGTTTTGCGCCCGGTTTAACTTAATCCATCCATCCACCCATTCGTATGTACATAGGTATCAGGGAAAATTTTTTATCCAACAATATAAAAAATGAGTGTTGATTGCATACACGCTTGAGCACACGCACTTACTTAATTGTGCCATTCATTTACGTATTCTTGACCATAACTTAAAGGAAGTTAGGGGTCAAATATAGCAATCGTAATTCCCGGTCCAGGACTATTTTCTCAGCCTACACTGAGAGACAATCGATCCATCAGTGCTTCCGGTGCTTTGATTAAACAAAACATCCGTTTTCCTGATAACAAATAGTGCCCTGCTACGAATACAATATCGGTGGAAGAATATGAATGCTCCAGTAAAACGCGCCAAATCTGCAGCGTTGGGTAAAGAGTAACTGAGCCCGGTCCAACTTAACACCGAAAAGGACCGAAAAAAAGACTATTGGTTATGACTTTCATTTCAGCGTAAATCCCAATCAATTCTAGAGGCCTATAGATCTTCAGGCAACCGTCCACATCAGCACTCTCAAAGCTTAAAAAACTCGGCTTTTCAATTTATTTATTACGACTTGTAACCTTTTGTATTGCCAAAAATCCAGAAAAATATCTTTCTCATATTTCCTATTTCTCCACAAAAACATATTTTGTACTGTTCATTAGAAGCCCTTATAGAGGCGCTTCTACTGAGTATCCACAGCACATAAACCGCGTCACAGGAAAACGGTCGTTATAGCATATGCGAACAGCCAAAAACTATACATGTGGCCTAAAGGGCCGAGCATGCACTCTAGAACGTTGATTAGACCGAATGTCCAAAGATCGTTTTTTTTTGTTTTTTTTTTGTTTTTTTTTTGTTTTTTTTTTTGTTTTTTTTTTTCTCGCCACACGTATATGTTTCTTTTATTTTCTTTTTTTGTAGATAAAAAGGAGAAAAAAATCCTTATATTTGTTTAAAAATGGGCTTGTCTACAGACATGTGTTACCATAAAAGTAACAGTATAGCACTGTTTAATGTATTCTTGTTGTAATTTGAATTGTTGTTAGTTGTAACAACAGCATTGCACACATTTCAGGCCGCTGATACGATATGATCACACGAGAGACTTGTTATGCAAAGGTCAAAGATACGTCATATCAACAATCATTGGCGTGAGAATATTACCTACTCGAAGAATGCTTGAACTCATGTATGTAGGAAAACAAATCATAAAAAAAAGAGTCGGAAAAGAGTCACAGATTTGGGTAGGAAAAAAGTCACAGAAAAAGTCACAAGATGCACAAAATATTTTGAGTTTGCTATAATCTTGCTTTTTCACAACTGTTATTTGAGGTAGTGATTTAATAGTGCATGATTTTGCAAGGAACGACAAAGTTATGTGTTTTCATATTTTCATTTTGAAAACAAAGCTCATTTGCAAATATAAGAGCACCAAACTAATAGATTAATTAACAAGACACCATCTTAAAGTGCAAAGTACGCTATTTTTGGTCAGATGTATGCATCAGGAAAACTGGCAGTAGACCATCTTTAAGTGACAGTGTGCGTTGTATATGAGTTCCCTACTTCAATTGTGACTTATTTCCTGTGACTTTTTCAGAGCCTCGAAACCACGGACTCACATTTGTGCTTATCCCAGTGCGGTACCTATGCTACTATTCTTGCAATAAAACCGTATGTTCAGTGGGAGAATATCTAAGCAACACCAAGGACATAGCCAAAAAAGAATTAATTATTCTTACGCACCTTTGGATTTTCTAGAAAATCCTCCCTGGTGTCACTTTCAAAATAGGGGCTACTCTAAAAGGAAAGAATTGCCCCCTCTTTCAAGAGTAGCCCCTATTTCGGAAGAGATAAATGAGTAATGTGCGTAATGAGCGCTACGCCTATAAAAACTGTAGCCAAATAAACCAAAAGGCCACTATACACCTGAATTGCAATGACTGTGTGTTATATGATAGCTGATGTCATAAGAAAGATACTAGAAATACGAGCTAATAACCTTCAGATATGGAGGTATAAAACACAGAATACACAATACATATTTTCCAATATCTCATGGGTATAAACTGACGTCAAATAAAACAGTATTTATTCGTTGCAGAGTCAAATTAAACTGATGCGTGACATTTTGTCGAATGACCTTTCGCCGAGTTGACCATTTCTTCTAACGGTCATTTCGTCTATGAGGCAGTTTATCTAAGTGTATTCGTCGAAAAATAGTTTCTAAAATAGTGTGCTAAGCGTAGAGCAAACGTTCGTGAACGCTAATACTTGGTTATAATAACATTGAACAGTCCATGGGAAAATAGCATTGGACCAGTCCATGACCTTTCAAAACGTGCTTCCGGACCAATGGCAAACCTTAAGATTGACTACGCCCATTGCATACATAGACAATAATCTACTACCTTGCATCGATTTTGTTCTTTGTAGATTTCGTGTTAAAAACATTTGATAATTATCTGATACACGTGATTATGAACAAAGGACTTTGAATCTGAATTGATTCTATTATCAGCTAACCATGGGAAACACAAGGCTGGTATAGAATGCATCTGAGATGAGAGATTGACAAATCATGCATATTGATGTACATTTTATAACCTTGGTTAAAATTAATTCCTAAAGATATGGAAAGATTCCAAAACCAATATAAAATGAGGTTTCTAATATTTCAAAACATTGATTAAAGTTTTTTTTCTGATGGAAATTACAAATGTAGCTCCGTTTGCAAGCTAAACTCTTGAATGCCTGAAGTAAATCCTATATACACAAATACACTACAGCCTCTTTATAACACGGTTTTGGATATAACACGGTTCAAAGATGGATCCCAAAAGGTATAGATTACATTGAAAAATGACCATATATCAATATAACCTATACATTTTGGTTTGGGTATAGCACGGTTGTTTAACTAACACGGTTTATGCTATGGACCCCAGCAATAGTGTTATAAAGAGGTTGTGGTGTACAGGGTTTGAATATTATTGCAAATCTTGTTTATTTAAGTTTAACAAATTTAATTAAAGCTTTATGACGTCATCAATCTCATTAAGTATTCAAAATGGCAGTTTTCATATCTTTAAACCCTAATAACTTACTTATATTTAATCCGATTTTGATTACATTTACATCAAAATACACGATTCGTCAAGATGTTGGATTGCAGATACTTTCTTCTTCAATATTGCTTTTCCCTTTAACATAGACATGTTAATCCTACCGTCTGTTCAGAAACGAAACTTCATGGACTTACGAACAAAATATCCATCAAGTGAAGTGAAATGTAATTTAGACGATTTTATTCAGGAAACTTTCAACACGTGACATCAGACGAACTGTTTTAAAGACGAAGTGACTATTGGACGAATATTTGCGATGACGCATTTTATTCGACGAATTGTGTTCAACTAATTGTCATAGATACAAATTTAACTACATATACTTCTAAAAAAGAGTTAAGAGAGACAATGAGGATTAAAAGTGCAAATGTATATTAGCCACGCCAGGAGAAAAGGTGTTTTCGGGGACATATGCGAACAGTTAACATCAATATCAGCAAGCGAAGCAGCCTGATCTAATGATGATCTTTACTATACATTGATATATTCTGCAGTGTTTAAGGACTCTGTAAGCAGATACACCACAACCTCCTTATAACACTATTGCTGGGGTCCATAGCATAAACCGTGTTAGTTAAACAACCGTGCTATATCCAAACCAAAATGTATAGGTTATATTGAAAAATGACCATATATGGTCATTTTTCAATATAATCTATACCTTTTCGGGATCCATCTTTGAACCGTGTTATATCCAAAACCATGTTATACCGAACCGTGTTATAAAGAGGCTGTAGTGTACTGTGCAGTCTGGTCTTGCCCTTTGCTGTCAAACTATGTACCGAAATGACCTGTTCTCATGGTGCAACGAACGAAATCTCAGTCATCCTTCTTTATACCGACACTTGATACCACGACAAAATTCGTTATAATGATAATTTGACTGGAACGAAACCAAACCTTCCCTCAAAAGGTGACACTTAATCAAACATTATGCAAGGACATTTACTCGTATTTAATATTTCAGGAAACATATGTTTTAGATATTTGTTAGAAAATCATCTATGGGGAAATGAATATAAAACAAGCCATTTCTAGCATATCGTTCTGTTGCGTTTAAGGGTTCTTTACAGCAGTCTTTGGGAATAAATGTTATCGTTGTAACGAGGTTCCTCTGTTAGTGAGGCGATTCTTAGAAAAATCCAAAACATATCATCTATGGTGAAATAGATATAAAACAAGCCCTTTCCTGCATATCGTTCTGCTGCGTTTAAGGGCTCTTTACAGCAGCAAATTCATTTTAATGGCAATATCTTTGGGAAAAATGTTATCGTTATAACGAGGTTCCCCTTTTAAATAACATACTTTGGTGGGACTCTTTTCCGAACAAACGTGCTTCCAGACCCATCTTCCAAATACTTTATCCCATCAGAGTACTGACCATTGGTCTCAAAAGCATCAAACACCTTGTCAAACATTCCCTTGGCTTGATGAAGGGAGACTATTCGCTCGCCGCAATACTCGTTGTTAGGTCCCCTTATCTCTATCAATAGGTTAAAAACTCCTATTGTGTCTGAAAGAAACAATAAAAAAACAAAAACAAAAAACAAAAAAAAAAAAAAAGAAAAAAAAAAAAAAAAAAAAGAAAGATATATGTTTAGTCTAAACAATGGGCAGGTGCCAATCCAGAGGTAGTTGGGGATTGTGGGGTGGGGTGGGTGGCCGGGGGTGGTTGTGTGTGTGTGGGGGGGGGGAGGATGGGGGGTCAGTCAAACCCTTCTTTGACTAAAATTTCATTTTCATAGGATTTGGATGATAAAATATGCATATTGTATTTACTCAGAATATGCGCACTCCTCACCCTCTACCTTGTACTTCTAATAAAATTAACACGTCAATGTGACATGTACTACATGTGAATGTGTCCTAAAGCGCTGGCTGTGTGACAAACAGTGTAGACCCTGATCAGATGCTGCGTTCTGCGGCGTCTGATCTGGGCCTGCCTTTTTTGCTTAGACCTGTCTGTCCAAACACTAAGGTATGTATGTCAGTTTGATCAAATCGACCCCCTTACGAGTTTTGAAACCCCTATTTAAGAATCCCGGATCCGTCAGTGCTGGGACACCTTAACGTTTTGGCATATCTGCCCCAAAGTTTGAACAGTCCTCTTGACATGTCTAAAACTGCTGGATTAGTCGCAAACAATACACTCCCTGATCAGACGCCGTGTTCTTCGGCACCTGATCTGTGTTTATCATGTTTGCTCAGGAACTGTTTTTTTTCTAAGTTCTGTTTTCGTTTGTAACTTTTTTATTTCAGTTCACATGTGTTCTTATTGTTTTAATGTTGTTTAATTTTGTATTTGTCTGCCATTTTGCATTCAGTCGGCCTTTGCTTCAGGCCATGGGCCTTTTTCGGTTTTCGTACTATCGGCACAAGGTTCCTGCTTATCGCTATGACCTATTATGATCCTTGTTGCTTTTTACGTATTTTAGTTTAAGACTCGAGGCTTATATTATTTGAGATCGGATACTATTTTCTCTAATTTGTATTTCGTTTAATTCTAACATGACGTTAACGTTTTCCCATAGCGCTTTATAGAAACGTTACCTTGATCAAACTACAATAAATCACATCGTCAACGTAGTCCGTGCAAAAGGGTGTGTTTGATGAAAGCGCATGTAAGCATTTACTTCTGTCGATGTCCGCTGCAAACTAGTTCTTTGGAAAACATTGCAACGATGTCGATTTTCCTTAATGTATCATTTTAGAATCGGAATAATTTTTCTCTGCTGTGAATTATCGTCGAATGACGCATGGTGTTGTCGGGCAAATGCGAATATTAATTCACTCCGGTTTCGCCGCAGCGAATTAATATTTCGCAATCTGCTCGCAATCTAACATGCGTTATTCTATGATAATTCATAGTAGAGAAAAAATATTTTAAATGAAACATTTCTCCTTACTGTAACCATCAAATGTATTACTGTGTAGATAAGCATGTACAGTGCATGTCCTGTGATGTGTCTTATTTTTATTTATTTTTGTATTCCATGTGAAATAATGTTTCTTTGAATTGCGTTTTCTGAGCCTTTGTAACGTTACAGCTCTACTTTGTGTTTTCTTAGCCATTGTAACATTACAGCTCTACTTTGTGTTTTCTGGACCATTGTAACGTTACATCTCTACTTTGGGTTTTATGAGCCATTGTAATGTTACAGCTCTACTTTGTGTTTTCTGAGCCATTGAAATTCTATTTTGTCTGTTCTTAGCCACTGTAATGTTACATCTCTACTGTGTGTTTTCTGAGCCACTGAAACTCTACTTTGTATTTTCTTAGCCATTGTAATGTTATAGCCCTACTTTGTGTTTTCTGCGCCATTGTAACGTTACAGCTCTACTTTTTCCAAAACATTATAATAATCTAACATGCAAATAAAACGTTCCGTCGATTTGTTGGTTGGTTTAGAGTTTAACGGCTCAGTCAACACTATTAAAGTCATGTCGAGTCGGCATCACGAAAACATGCCTATATAATTTTGACCCCCTCAAACCCCACTTTTATACAGTAAAACTGGGGTTTATATGGATATACATTATTTTTCTTATTTCTGCTCAAAACATAGATTGTGGGTATTCGTTAGAACCGCCTCGCCGAGGCGGTTCTAACGAGTACTCACAATCTATGTTTTGAGCAGAAATATGAAAAATATCAGAATTTTTTATCTGAAAATTTTCAATTTTTTGGTGGTAAAATTTCAATATATTTGAATAGGCATGTTTTCGTAATGGGTCAGTATATCATACCATGCTTTTCCTGGGCAGACTTAGTCCTCTGAGCGGTTACTCAGTACTTATGCACATTCTTTCCCCAGAAACTGACAACTGTCCTCCTTGAAACAGCAGACGGGAGATAATGACCGGTGAAATAGTTCATGGTCAATATCCGCGAAAGAATGTTGCCGGACCCGGTGGGTATCGAACCCGCTACCTCCCAATCACCAGTCGATCGCGCATTCGACTGAGCCACCGAGGCCGGAATACTTGCCGTCGAAAGGATAATGGAAGTATTATTGAATTAATTTCACGCTAATGGAAATCGACACACCTTCAAGGGAGACAACTCTGTCAAAGTTGTTTTTGCTCCCTTTTAAAAAGGGTTCTACTCTAAAAGGACAGAGCTTGCTCCCCTTGGAATCAAATTATTGCCTTTTAGAGATGACTCCTTTCCAGAAGGAATAAAAAGGAAGGCAATGATCAGAAATCGGTACAATTTACTAACACCTTCCGTCCCAAGACACCAAAGAGAAAGAAGGACTCGCTTAAAGTAACGGCACGCAATCAAAACACTACAAGTAGAACGCCAAAAAAGACTCTCCCAAAATGGCCAAGCGGGCTATCCAAAAATAAAAAAAATACCAAGATAAACATGCCAACACATACAATGACAGATATAGTAAACCACAGCAGAAGCAATGCCTTCGAACGGTCAGTAAAAATATTACCGGGATCTGTGTGTGTGGGGGGAGGAGGGGGGGGGGGAGGGGTAGCGCTTAAATCGACAACCCTCGCCCTTAGTTCTGCCGTCGTATACACAAGACATATGTTCAGTCCTCTTGAAGGGTTTCAAACTCATCAGTGCAACATCTCCGAGAACATAAAAAGCAAACAAATACAGAGATGAAACAACGATGAGGACTCGCGAGCAAGAAATAACTGAAATGCTGAAGCAAAAGTAAACCAATAGTAAGACTCCGGTGGGAGGACAAGCAAACAGAAAGTCACAAAAGTTGTCTCCCTTGTAAAAATGGCGTAAACTCTACCAACCGTGTCGATTCACCTGAATCTCTTAGTACCTGAAATAATAATTGTAAACTTTGACCTCCTTCCAACGATACCATTGCGCAGGCCAGCTCCTTTCGCGAAACATTTTCCTGTTTTGGCGGCTATGAGGCTCTCGTGAAGCGACGTCCATTTATCTTTGATGTTCTGTGACGCCCATTTCAACATAGACACGTACTGAATGATCTTAGGCTCTGTCGATTTCTCAGCAATCGCCATTTCTTCTGGGGACAGGAGGTCCTACGGAAAAAAAAAAAAAAAAAAAAAAAAGAAAAAAAAAGAAAAGGGAAATGAATTTAGTTTCGTGAGCCCTCATGTAGACCTTTAGTTTCAAGAAATGAAGACTCCAATCCAATGGGTGCTAGATACCTTAACGGGAACGAATAGGGAATATATTCCGACTAGGAAAGATTTGCCTCCATTCTCAAGGGTTGGTTTGGTCGGGTTGGAGTTTAACGGCCCAGTCAGAATTGCTAGGGTCATGTCGAGACGGTAATTTTACCTAACCGCACTTATCCTGGGTAGGCAGTAACCAGTTACTCAGTACTTGTGCATAATAGTCTTTCGCAAGATTGATTTGACACCTACCCTTCTTGAACATTACGAAAACACGCCTATTCAAATATACTGAAGATTTTACAACAAAAAAATAAAAACAAAATCAGATAAAAAAATCTGATATTTTCATATTTCTACTCAAAACATAGATTGTGGTACTCGTTAGAACCGCCTCACCGAGGCGGTTCTAACGAGTACCCACAATCTATGTTTTTGAGCAGAAATAAGAAAAATAATGTATACCCTGTAAACCCCAGTTTTACTGTATAAAAGTGGGGTTCAAGGGGTTCAAAATTATATAGGTAAGTTTTCGTGATGATCAGTTTCTGGTGAAAGAATGTGCCCAAGTACTTGTTAACCGCTTAGAGGACAAAGGGAGGTGGCTACCCATAAAGGAAAGAATTTTCTCCCTCTGGGTTCAATTTAAACACTTCGCCACACGGTCCAGTTGCACAATCATTCCTTTGATTTGAGGTATATCTCAAGGTCCCAAATATTAACAAACTGCTCCATTGACATCGTATGTCTAGGTGGCGCCTCCTGAGAGGCAAACAGTGGTAACTTGAGTAAATAGCTGAGGTGGCCATTTGATCTTGGTCTTCACTGTTTGCTCATACTTATCTACCCGAATATTTAGGGTAAAAAAAAAATAAAATCATAATTACGTAATAATCATTATTACTAAGACAGACAGACCTGCACAAACAGTGTTGACCCAGATCAGACGCCGCAAAGCGCCACTCATCCAGAATTCTTTTAGAGGTATCATCATGAAATTAGAGGGCTGTTTAAATTCCAGGACATGTATGGTAAAGATTTATGGTCTCCCATTATTAAGGGTATGTACGGTTTAATGAATTAGGCACATGCATTGATAAGGATCATTTTATATACTGAACTCAAAAAAGAAACGAAGCCTTTCTGAACTGCAGGGAAAAGTACCCTTATTTTTTTCTAATGTAATAAAATTTATCTGTATGTGTTGGTCAGAGTTTCTTGCAGTACACTTTACACTGAGGAATAAAAAAATCAAAAGATTACCTTATTTGTTGATTTACATGCATTGCACCTTTAAACAAAAGTATCACGAAAACATACCTATATAATTTTGACCCCCTTATACACCACTTTTATATATTAAAACTGGGGTTTACAGGGGTATACATTATTTTTCTTATTTCTGCTCAAAAAACATTTTCTTTTCTTGGACATTTTCTATAGTGTATACAATCTAACGGTCTGAATGCATTACGAAAAAAAGCCTATTTAAATATACTGAAAAGTTTACCAGCAAAAAATGAAAATTTTTAGATAAAAATTCTGACAGTTTTCATATTTCTGCTCAAAACAGCGAGGCTCTAACGAGTACTCACAATCTATGTTTTTGAGGAGAAATAACAAAACTAATGTATACCCCTGTAAACCCCAGTTTTACTATATAAAAGTGGGGTTTAAGGGGGTCAAAATTACATAGGGATGTTTTCATGTTGAGATTCCAACATATCTCGGAAAGACATTGTTTGTCTGGCATTTTATTTTAGATGTAATTATTTTGTTCAGACATTTTATTTTAGATGTAATTGTTTTGTTCAGACTGACCATATATATAATTGTCTTTTCTGTTTCTGTTTTGTTCTCAAACATTTACCCAAAAATTAAACTTATGGACAATTGGTCTGACCTGTGCAATTTCTATATTGAAGTAATTTTTTTTAAATTTTATCTAAGAAAATAGTTTTCACTTTCTTTGCTGAATTTGAATTATTTGATATTTCACAATAATATTGTGAAATCTTCAGAAAAAATGCACATGCGGAACTCGTTGAAAATCGGTCTCCAAATTACCTACATTACAGATCTCTACATAATTTGCAATCATGTTTACTATGAGAAAAAGCGAAAACATTAAAAAAAAAAAAAGAAGAAAAAAGAGAAAAACATGACCAGAACAAATCTTTATGTGCGTAGGTAGTAATAAAAAATGGTTTTGCATTAAACATGACAAAAGTTAGCACCACATCACGAAAACATGCCTATGTAATTTTTACCCTCTTAAACCCGACTTTTATATAGTAAGACTGGGGTTTATAGGGTATACATTATTTTCCTTAATTTTGCTCAAAACTCAAAAACATAGTTTTGGGTGCTCGGTAGAACCGCCTCGCCCCTCGGCGAGGCGGTTCTATCGAGTACCCACAATCATTGTTTTGAGCAGAAATATGAAAAATATCAGAACTTTTTATCTGAAAATTCTCATTTTATGGTGGTAAAATTTTCAGTATATTTGAATAGGCGTGTTTTCGTAATTAATCATAAAACGACTTTCTGAAAATGTCAAAAGCACAGCAGTCTACAATCCTGTTTTCATTTAGTATTGTTGCATTTCTTTTCTTAGTTAGTATACTATTTCGTGTATTTGGCATTAAAATTCCATTTTCAGTTTAAAACAGAAATAAAATGCAAGTTATAAGCATAAGAAAGGCGTATCTATGGCAACATTAAATACTCTTACGAAGATGAAGGCGTATTTGAATCGCTGCCAAAGGTATTATGTTATTGATGTATTGTTAAAGGTAAACAGATACATATTAAGGGGACATGAGTCGGGAGCAAATCATTTTCTTGTAGAGAAGACCACGTTTCAGAAATGGCTTGGTGTATAGCCAAACAAACCGGAAGTCAAGCAAACCGGATGTACAAAAGATCTCCATTTTAAGAAAATAACATTAAAATCTTCCAGGTGTAACTAGCATCCTTAAATATATAGATTTTAAGAAGATGGAAAGCGCTTTAAGAAGGGCGGTTTCTCAAACTGCTCAACTTTAAGAAAATATAGTAAAGCGGTTTGCTTTCAGCTTTTTTTTTGTATGGCAAAATGTATCTTATGCATAGCCACAGATTAAGCGTTTTATCAACAATTTTTTTTTCTGATTTCTCCGCGAAAATATATGTTATGGGTACTCATTAGAAGCGCAGAAAAATTAACAAATGTATCCCAGTCTTCCTTTATAAATGTGTTTACTACGCATTTCTACAGTGGTAACATTAATACTCTGCTTACTACATTTTTCAGACAGTTTGTTTTCTTTTTGTGGCTAGTAGATTGGCAAAGTTTTATCAGATTCAATACAAAACCATTTGTCGTAAGTACCTTTGTAAAAAAGTTAATTCGATTCAGTGGTTTACAAAAAAAAAAAAAAAAAAAAAAAAAAAAAAAAAAAAATCGAAATTTTCTATTTTCTATTGCGAAATAGTTAAAATAGCTGCAAATAATGCAAAATCAATAGTGTAGAGATGCAAATTTGCAACAAATTCAAATTGTTCAAAATTTCTGTTTTTAACAATATTGTTAAAATGTAACATCAATAACGTAAAATCAGTTAAGACAAAATACAAAAAATCAGTTAAGATCAAATACAAAAAAAAAAAAAAAAAAAAAAAAAAAAAAAAAAAAAAATAAAAATAAAAAAAGTAAATAATAATAATAATAATAATAATAATAATAATAATAATAATATATAATAAAATTAAAACAAATAAATAAAATAAAATAAAATAAATCTCTAATAATTTCCAAACATCCAGGATACTATAGAAATTATCAATGTCAGGCCCACTTTTTGCCATTAAATTTAGTTTACAGTATATAATCGAAGCCAAATCACAGGAACAGAAACAACAAATGCTTCCTGATAAGACTTAAAAACTCAATAAAACTTCAAATTTTCCATTTAGAATAAAATGCCGAACGAATAACTTCATACCGATGTTTATTGAAAGCACAATAACACAAACCACTCCTACAAAAACGTATAGTTAAAAACTATTGCGAAAAGTCAATTAGAAAATGATAAAAAAAAAATCAAGATTAACGCATACCATTGGAAGATACAGGTATTTGTGTGCAAGTTTGAGGCCCAGTCTACAATTCTTCACTCTGTTGTGCTGTTGCAATAGATGGTAGCTAGGACATACACCTGGACAGACAGACTCAAGAAGAGCGCATAAGGCAACACCGTCCTGCCAACTCGAACAGAAATCGACCACAGACACGTGGAGTAATCTCGAATGCACCCAGTCTAGAAGACGTTTCCGGCGTCTGTAATCTACAAAGGATGTTTTATTTTTATATTTACCTTTATCCTGCCGAGTTTTCTTCTGATCTGGGTCTACGGAAAGGGCACACTTACCTAAGCACCCCATCACGAAAACATGCCTATATATTTTGACACCCTTAAACCCCACTTTTATGTAGTAAAACTGGGGTTTACAGGGGTATAAATTATTTTTCTTATCTCTGCTCAAAAACATAGATTGTGAGTACTCGTTAGAACCGCCTCGCTGAGGCTGTTTTAACAAGTACCCACAATCTATATTTTGAGCAGAAATATGAAAATGATCAGAGTTTTTGATCTGAAAATTTCCAGTTTTTGGAGGTGAAATTTTCTATATATTTGAATAGGCGTGTTTTCGTAATGCGTTATTTCTGTCGTTTTCACAGATTTTATTTGGGCCGGCGGCTGATATACCTCAGGTCATATACGAATGGCGAAGCCAAAGACAGTTTGCACAGCCACGCGTCGAATCAAGGTCTTTGTTATAAGTCCTGTATCGGGATGCACAGGCTGGTCTGGATCTTTGCTGTTCGCATATGTTCTAAAGTCTTTTCTTCTGAGCCGCCGGCCGATTAATGCAGATTTTTACCATTACGAAAACATGCCTATATAATTTAGACCCCCTTAAACCCCAATTTTATATAGTAAAACTGGGGTTTACAGGGGTATGCATTGTTTTTCTTATTTCTTCTCAAAATATATATTGTGGGTACTCGTTAGAACCGCCTCGCCGAGGCGGTTCTAACGAGTACCCACAATCTATGTTTTGAGCAGAAATATGAAAAATATCAGACTTTTTTATCTGAAAATTTTATGTTTTTGGAGGTAAAATTTTCTATATATTTGAATAGGCGTGTTTTCGCAATGCCCAGCATGCTAAGTGTTAACCCACTTATGCCTGGCGTCCCAGTAAAGGAACATTAAAATTAGTAATTCGGCGTATGATCAGGGTCTACACTGTTCTCATAACATATGGGAATGTCTATAACACGTGGTAACTCTTACCAGACGCCCCTTTGTTCGGAAATGAACCAGTCTAAACAATTAGGGTAGACGAGTCCACCCGTATTAGTATGCTGAGTCGGCCGTACTGTCTTGTCGTTGTCCATTCTGTTTGCACATGTAACGATGCCATTTTTGTCGAAGATGGATAAAATCAGGTTTGCAGTTAACCCGCTTGATTGAATGCCTTGTGTGTAAGCCAGCTATATAACGATTGCATTGGTTCGGTACAATGCCGTATGTTTTAGCTAAATTAGAATGAACGCCCATATACAAATAGAGGATATTTATTCTTTTGCTGTGAATACCATAAATATTGTCATCGAGTGAAATGAAAACATCAGTATTTTCACGAGTGCGAAGCACGAGTGAAAATTTGAATATTTTCATTACACGAGATGAAAATTTTTATGGTATTCACTGAAAAAGAGTAAATTTTCTTTTTATTTATTGTTCACACGTCAATGCGCGTTTCTGACGTCATAAGTAACGTCACCAAACAAAACATGAACGTCATGGCGTCGAAGCTCAGTGCTCAACATGTGAACCGCTGGAGAGACAAAAAACAAAAAGTTTCGGCGAATCAAAATAATTTTGATACCATAATGTTCCTTACATTCTAACTAAGAAAATGCATACCAACACTTGATAGTTTAGTTCAGAAACAAAGAAGTTAGAGGTGTTCAAAAATCTGAAGTGGCTGTAACATCCACTTCTGAAACAGTGAAGAAAACCGAAGTCGTCCAAAGCGAAGAGTGAAAATATAAATCGTATCATTCACTGTAGTGAAATGATACGATATCAATTCACTAGTGATTGATACCACTTTTATTTTCATCAGATATACACTGATTTCACCGCTGACAATAAAATAAATATATTTACACAACAAACACTTATATCTTTGACGATATCTATTTCAAAGACACTTCTTGTTTGTCTAATGCAATTAGAACGATCTGAATGACATCAGCAATAAATGCACACTTTAGATCATATTCTGTTTAATTATTATCCGGGCTTCCGAAGCATTTAATGCTAGGTAAAACAATTAGGAGACGACATTTTGATTTTTTGTCTTACGCTCGAAAACAGGCTTTGAAATTTCATATATGCATATTGTCTCCAGAGGAAGGAGACATTTGCAAGAAATGCCAAAGCCTATTTTCAAGGAAAAATACGAAAAATAGTGTCAATGTGTCTGAATCTGAGTGGTAAAGGTTACACAATGGCAGTTTGGTATAACAGGTAGTGCCAGGCAAACCGTGCCCTTTATTAGGTACAGGTACAATGGTGCCGCCGAACAGTCGGATCACAAACGTCACTTTCCGCCAATATATTCCACAGAGTACGTGTTTAAGCAGACAAACAGCGAAAGCCCTGATCGGACTGCGTATGCGTTCGCTGTTTGTCTGAATCTCTCGCGTACGCCTTCAAACCAGCTTTGCGTGATGCGATATTCGTTAGTGGACGACCGATACCATTTGTTTTTCAATTCGAATGTCCATTACGAAAACACATCTATTTAAATATATAGAAAGTTTTCCTCCAAAAACTGAAAATTTTCAAATAAAAAAATCTAATATTTTTCATATTTCTGCTCAAAACATAGATTGTGGGTACTCGTTAGAACCGCCTTGGCGAGGCGGTTCTAACGAGTACCCACAATCTATGTTTTGAGCAAAAATAAGAAAAATAATGTATACCCCTGTAAATCTCAGTTTTACTACATACAAGTGGGGTTTAAGGAGGTCAAAACTATATAGGCATATTTTCGTGATGGATATAAACACATGAGTCAAGAGGTAAAAGTACCTTTTGTCTCGTACAGTCAAACGCTCATGATTCACACCTATCTGGGACCAAAATATTTGTTTTTGGTATGGGTAGTTTGAGCTATTGAGGGTTAATTATAGCGTCAAGTCATTAGGCATGTGGGGATAATTTAGGGATATATTTTCGGTAGTCTATACACAATGGTGAATGTACTCGTTCAAATTGCCACGATAAGATAATTATAATGAGTAAACAGAATATACAGTTTCATGATAAAATAAAAAAAAAGTTCCCTAAAATGTCCCTAAATATTTATATTTGTTCTCTTGAGCTATCGAAATAAGTTGCTAGGGACTAAAAAAACAAAAACAAAAAACAAAAAAAAAAAACAAAAAAAAAAAAAAAAAAAACAAAAAAACACGAGTTTGAATCAGGCACGGTTAACGGGCCATCGGTGATTGAAGTTTGACAGTAATAAGGAATAAAATACCCAGACCAGCAAGCCTTTACACAGGAAGTCAGCTCAGGAGACCCAAAACTAAATGTACATGTATCAGCAGTGACTGGTGATCACTGGTCAGTCTTGAATAAAGTACACGAATCAGCAGCGATGGATAAGTCTAGAATTATGTACATGAACTAGCAGCGATGAGTCAGTCTAGAATGATGTTCATGAATCAGCAGCGATGGTTCAGTCTAGACTGATGTACATGTATCAGTAAGGATAGGTCATAGTAGAATGATGTACATATATTTACAGCGATGGGTTAGTCTTGAATGATAAATATGTACCATTAGCGAAGAAAAAAAATCTATCATGATGTATAAGCTGGCACAATTAATCGGATAATCGATCAATTGATCGATAAATTCAACAGAAATGATTATCATTACTGATTTATTAATAATCGATCATTTGATTTCTGTGGTTGTTACTTTACCGTATTTACCCTTAGTATTCAGACATCTGACTTCTTGCCATACTTATTCTAAAATTTGAATAAGTACAGCTTACTACTCACAGTTGTGTCTGAAAATTGCTGGATGAGTGGCAAAAAGTGTAGACCCTGATGATACGCTGCGTTTGCGGCGTTTCATCAGTGTCTACACTGTTTGCTCAGGCCTGTCTGACCAAATACATACAATAAAAGTATAACAAATGGAAAGAGTTATGCTCAGAAAGGTAAAATTATGACCAAATCTTCAGTGATTAATGATCGATTATCGATCACAATGGCAGAACTGATAATCGATTATCATTTCAGACGCTCCGATTAGCCAGCCTTAATGATGTACCTGTATCAGCAGCGACTGATCAGTCTTGAGTGATGTACATGTATCAGCAGTGATGGGATAGTCTAAAATGATGCACATGTATCAGCAATGATGGGTCAGGCTAGAATGATGTACATGTATCAACAGTGACGGACAAGCCTTGAGTGAGGCACATGTATCAGCAATGATGGGTCAGGCTAGAATGATGTACATATTTCAGCGGCGATGGATTAGTCTAGAGTGATGTTAATGTATTAGCCGAGATTGGTCAGGCTAGAATGATGCACATGTATAAGCAGCGACGAGTCAGTCTAAAATGATGTACATGTATCAGCAGCGATGGATCAGTCCAGAGTGATGTAAATGAATCAGCAACAATGGGCCAGGCTAGAATCATGCACATATATAAGCAGCAATGGATCGATCGAGAATGATAAACATGTATCATTAGCGATAAGTAAATCTAGAATGGTGTACGTGTATCAGCAGCATATTGCTCAGCCTAGAGTGATGTACATGTATCAGTAGCGATATATCGCTTGATAGAGTTGCCAGTCTTGAATGTCAGCAGCAATAAATCAGTCTACAGTGGTGTACATGAATCGGCATGGATGGGTCAATCTAGAGCGATGTACATGCATCAGCAGCGATGGATCTTTCTAGAGTGATGTTCATGCATTAGCAGCCATGGATCTTTCTAGAGTAATGTTCATGCATTAGCAGCCATGGATATTTCTAGAGTGATGTTCATGCATTAGCAGCCATGGATCTTTCTAGAGTGATGTTCATGCATTAGCAGCGATGGGTCAGGCTAGAATGTTACACATGTATAAGCAGCGATGGGTCAGTATAATGGATGTGGCATGAGTTACAACAAAAACATGACTCCTAGGCGTTACATGTACATGTTTCCAGGCTTCTTTATTTCCTATTCTTTGCCGTGTGGCGACCAAAATTATTCTATAATGTCTCCCTTGAAAGTGTATCAATTCCCCTAAATACTGACACTACCTTTCATAAGAGACTTTGTAGCCACTCTGTTATTTTTCGCTTATTCAATACCCGAGGGGAGCATATACTTTGTTTTTAAAAAGAGACATCCGAAGGTGCAAAATAAATTTGATAGAGTTGCCTCCCCTGAAATTGTATCCATTCCCATTTTGTTTACATTACCAATAAAATGTCTGTAGCCTCTGTCAGTTTTGACTTATTTAGTATCTAAGAGGAGACATTTTTTTCTTTTAGAAAAGATACCCATTTCAGAAAGGAGGCAAAACAATTTTAACAGTTGCCACCCCTAAAAGTGCATCGATTCCACTTAAATTTTGACATACCTGTCAAGAAAAGATCAACTGCCCTCTCTGTCAGTCTTGGCTTGATCAGTACTTCTCCATAGTTTTCTACAAAGTACAGCCGTCGTTGCCTCTGGATCAGGACGGCTATTGGATTGTGTTGCCATAGAAACAGAGCATACTGTATGAGGCATAGGCAAAAAGACTTTACTGACATCCATACCAGGACCAATCGAAGCTCTAGAAAAAATAATATAAGTTTGGTTCATGCAAATATCTTAGACGCTCCTTCTCTCAAACGCTGATAATTAAAACCACTATTTAAGCCAAATAAAACAAAGGGCAATATCTGCTTTGTTTACTATGTGTTCTTTACTCATCAACTATGTTAATGTCATACACCTGTTAAATAAAATAAAATACTTTGGGAGATAAAGAGAATCCATCTCAAACTCTAAGGGTCCAGATTTATGGTTTGAGGTAACAGTTATTTGAGATAAGAGAAGTTCAGAGGTAAAGAACGTTATAGCTAACTAAACCAATATTGAGCTTTATTAAGTCTGACTTAAGCAGCAGTTATAATTATCTGGCTGTGAGGTAATGGGAATGAACTGTAATTGACAAAATATTGAAAAATCGAGTTCTGATTAAGGGGAAAAGATCTACAATTAGGGAAAAAGAGGTAACTGTCAAATGATTTTGTACCCTTATGTAAAGGCTTCTATTTAGCAAAGAGTTTGCTCCCTGTTGGAGCAAATTCATTTTTATGCCCCCATTCCACTGGACCGCGCTTTGGCTGCGCTCATTGCAATCATGGCGCTTCTTCAATTTTTTTCACATCGCCGCAGAAGCGCCGACAGGTGCCAAATTTGGGGACGTGCGCTTTCTAGTTCGCTCCCAGTACGCTTTTAAAAAATCTCGCTGGGCTGGCCACGATCCTGCCGCACTATTGTCGCGCATCTGCGGCGCTTGAGGTCTCTACAAGGCTCTTCTACTACGCTTCTGCTACGACATAATGATTTCAGGCTACGCTTAGTCTACGCATAGGACGATGGAGTTGCGACCTTGCTACGACCTAAGCGCAAGAGCGGCGTTAAGTTTGCGCTTTTGGACCATTTCTACATAAAATCGGCAGTTTAACTGGCTTAGCACATCAGCATTTAATGAATACAAATAGAGTTATTCCAGTGGCTATGCACCAGCTGGCAATTACAGACCACAGACTGAATTTGGGCTTCTGCGTGGAGTTCTGAAAGGGACAGGTCGAACAGCTTGGAGAACAGGATCTTGGGGAGAAGGAGTTTGGGATTCCCACGCCTAAGGTTCAGGCTGAGTGACAGTAGTCTCCTGCCCCGGCCGTGATCTGACAGGGTGGCGTCTTGAACGGTTTGAATCATTCAGAGTGCTAGCAAATAATAAAGATAGCGGTGGAAGCGTGGCATGATGCGACTGCGCTTGTGCTACGCTACTCGCGCTGCCGCAACGATACTGCTGCCTTCATGAATTTCTTGCTACGCTGTTACTACGCTTTTGTTGTGTATCAAATCAACGGCGATTCCTCTATGTAAATTTTAAGCGTCAAAACAACCGTCGTGAACTGGCGATCATGAAGTTTCGGATACGCTTCTATTACGATCAAGAAGTAGTTTCTACTGCGCTGTTCCCGTTTCTGCTATGATTCGTGGCGTTTTGACCAAAATTTCGAAGCGCAGCAGAATCGCCGTCCATTTGAATGGGGGTATAACATATTAGTACCATTTTCAGAAGGGGGTTTGTGCGTAGGTAAGGAACGAAGGTCAACAAAGTTGTCTCCTTTGTGAAAAATGGCGGATAAATATCCAGAAGTGCCCATTCACCTTGAGCCAAAGCTGGTGGACATACGCAGTCCTGCATTATAAGTTGATGTCATATGAAGAGGCTCAATAAAACCGAGTCTCCAGTTTTCGTTCTTTTATGTATTTTTTTGTTTTTAAGGGTAACCGTTATAGACTATACTTTATATACATTATTTATCAGAAATGCTCTGACAGAAACGGCGTAGATTAAATTATTAAACTAAAACTCAAGTATGGCAAGGGTTTGTACCGTTTTCCACACCGCTTGCGCGTTTTGGTAATTCAGCACCAGGTCGTCGAAAGAAAAGTGTCAAGAAATTATCAGACAAAATACAGTATCAGAAATTACAGCATCAGTAAAGTATCAGACAATGTACATTATTAGAAAGAACAGCATCAATAAAATATCAGACAAAGTACAGTATCAGAAAGTACAGCATCAGTAAAGTATCAGACAAAGTACAGCATCAGAAAGATAGCATCAGTAAAGTATCAGACAAAGTACTGTTTTAGAAAAAAACAGTATCAGAACAGTATCATACAAAAAACAGTATCGGAAAGTACATAATCAGTAAAGTATCTGACAAAGTACATTTTCAGAATGTATAATATCGATAAAGTACCAGAAAGAACAAAGTATCAGAAAGTATAAAATCAGTAAAGTATCAGACTAAGTACAGTATCAGATAGTACAGTATTATTAATGTATCAGACAAAGCTCATTATCAGAAAGTATAATATCAGTAAAGTGTCAGAAAAAAGTACAGTATTAGAAAGTACAACATCAGAAAAGTATCAGACGTCTATATTAAAAAGTACAGTATCGGTAAAGAATTGGACAAAGTACATTATCAGAAAATACAGCATTGGTAAATGATCATTAAAAGTATAGTATCAGAAGGTACAGGAGCGGTAAAGTATCAGACAAAGTACTGTATCAAAAAAGTACAGTATCAATAAAGTAGCACATAAAGTACAGTATCAGAAAGTATTGCATCTGAAAAGTATCATACAAAGGACAGTATCTGAAAGTTCAGCATCAGTAAAGAATTAGAAAAGTATAAGAAAGCTTAACATCAGTAAACTATCAGACAAAATACAGTATCAGAAAGAACAGCATTAGTAAAGTAGTCAACAAGATACAGTAGCAGAAGGTACAATATCAGTAAAATATCAGACAAAGTACTGTATAAGAAAGTACAGCATTAGTACTGTATAAAAAAGAACAGTATTAGGAAGTACAGTAATAGTAAAGGATCAGACAAGGTACAACATCAGAAAAGCTCAGTAAAATATCAGAGAAAGTACAGCGTCATAAAGCTCAGCATCAGTTAAGTATCAGACTAACTAAGTACAGTATCAGAAAGTACATAATCAGTAAAAATCAGACAAAGTAAAGTATCAGAATGTACAGTATCCATAAAGTATCAGACAAAGTACAGTATAAGAAAATACATCATCAGTAATGCGTCAGACAACAGTAATGCGTCAGACAAAGTACAGTGTCAGTCAGTAAAATGTCAGAAAAAGTACAGACAGTACAGCATCGGTAACGTGTCAGACCAAGTACAGTTTCAGAAAGTATAGCATCAGTAAAGTATCAGAGAAATAAACTTAAACAAGGTTGCCTTTCGAAACAAAGAACACATTACAGATTAGAAAATAGTAGTCTCGACTTTATTGAGACTCTTCATAAGCAGTCATGGAGTTTGCAACACTGCTTACGCTCTCTAGCGTATACATAAGCAGAACTCTATTTTCAAAGATACCACAATGGGCCCATTGATCCCAAAGGAAATGAAATATAATCTGCACTATGATGAGGAACGAGGAGACGTTCTACCGTCACACGACACTAATACCAGCTGCAGTGTATTAAAATAAACTTATAAAACGTTGTCTTTGGAAACAAAGATTAGATCAGAAAATGGGAGTCTCGGTTTTATTGAGACTGCTCACGCCCTCTAGTGTATACAAAAGCAGAACTCCATTTTCAAAGATATCACAATGAGCCCATTGATCCCAAAGGAAATGAAATATAATCTACACTGTGGTGAAGTATCAAAAATATGGTATCAATAAAGTATCAGACAAAAG
The DNA here is from genome assembly GCA_964016985.1 of Anodontia alba. Taxonomy (NCBI): domain Eukaryota; kingdom Metazoa; phylum Mollusca; class Bivalvia; order Lucinida; family Lucinidae; genus Anodontia; species Anodontia alba. The sequence continues at coordinate 77,035,758 of OZ024832.1, forward strand.
TCAGTATCAGAACGTACAACATCCGTTAAGTATCAGCGTTAAAATACCAGACAATAAAGATAACCACGAATGATCACGATCATGGAACACAGGAAGAAAAGTAATGATATTGCAGTAAATACTATAATATGAATAAATGGCAAAAAATATCACGTTGCCATAGTTGAACATGAATAGATATATAAAAACAAACAAACAAATAGACTAAAAACAAAAACAAAAAGAAAGAAAAAAAAAAAAAAAAAAAAACCGTCAGAACAATAACAGAACAGAATAATCGTTTATTATGTCACTTTTACATGGGGCGTTTCAAGCGAAAATGTGTCTTCGAGCATGCGCAAAATGTGCGGATTCACCTCATCATGCGCATGCGCAATGACTCATCCAGGCCTTTGCTCTCCATTGATACATTTGATAGTACCCAGTGATTCTGGAAGCGGACAGCGGCGGCCCTGATCAGACTGCGAGGACGCAGAAAGTTGCTGTCCGCATATGCCCGACACGCTTTTGCAGATAAAATTTAAGTTAGAAACATTCTAGTTAAGAATTATGAGATACTTCTTGATAAAAATCTTTATATAACTACTTTAAAATACTAAGGAAATGCCAAGTACGAAACATGTCATGTGAAAATACCTTTCATCCCAGCCGACCATACATTATGTAAACTTATACACACAGGAGGGGGGGGGGGGGGGGGGGAGGGGGCGGTGAGTCCAGAGGCATGTTAAAACAGCATGTCCCCCACCCCCTCGCACCAGTCATATACACAAAGTGTCTGTCCGGCTCAGGCCTTGTGCAGGTCGTTGCCTTGTATATACGCTATGATTACTCACCTGTCTTTAAAATATCAATTATATAGTTTAAGATACTGTGTTACATACATTTTACATTTATAAAACGTTAAAATATACACTCATTGCGAAAACATGCCTATTTCAAATATACAGAAAATTTCACCTCCAAAACCTGAATATTTTAAGAAAAAACTATGATATTTTTCATGTTTCTGCTCAAAACATAGATTGTGGGTACCCGTTAGAACCGCCTCGGCGAGGCGGTTCTAACGGGTACCCACAATCTATGTTTTGAGCAGAAATAAGAAAAATAATGTATACCCCTGTAAACCCCAGTTTTACTATATAAAAGTGGGGTTATAGAGGATCAAAATTATATAGGTATGTTTTCATGATGTTACACTGTACACTGCATGCCATTTAAAGTGTATCCATATAAAACGTTGCGCCTAGTAGTTAGAATGTCATTGCAGATGTTGGCGCTTATATTAATCATAAGTACGATATCATAAGGCATAAAAAATAGCTGTGTTTCCACTAACATACTGAAAAAAATTTGGTCGGTAGTTAGGAGAAACATTTTTTATTTTTCTATTTTTTCTCCAGAAAAGAAGAGGGTCGGGTCTGTAATTTTATAAAAAAAAAAAAAAAAAAAAAAAAAAAAAAAAATAGATGTATTTTGTTGAGGGTCGGTGCTTTTCTTTTTTATTTTGCATTTTTACTGATAAAAAATAGCAGTCGCGTGTTTGAAACAGGGTCGGTCGGGTTAGTGGAAACATGCCTAACTTAGAATACAGACCAGCGTTTCTTGGTTCGTTCTTATATAAAAACCTGGGCTCAGTTTTTCAAAACTAACGACATCGTTAGTTAACTTATCGTTAAATCTTGCTAATATTTTTGCTGAAAAAAAAACGAGAGTAAGTTTTGCATTTGCAAAAGCTACTCACATTTTTCAGCACAATTGCCTGTAAATTAGATATTGTACATACTAGAGCAGTTAACATTTTGACCACTAACGAGCTTGTTAAGCTAACGATGCTTTGAACAACTGGGCCCTAGTATATATTGTGCTATCTTGATAAATATCAGTTCTCGCTGATCTATGTAGATAGGACAATCAAGTAAAACACGCTCTTCTGATTCAATTGCGTTTACACAATGGGAGAAAGCAGTCAGTTAATTCCCACGATTACTTTCTGTAAATAACAAGGTCCAATTAATTGGATTCCTCTGCTTTTATCATTAGTGTTTCCATTAAGTAGCACTTCCTTTTCCTTAATAAATCTAATTTTAAGAAGGTCAAATGCCAATACAGCTTCCAAAATATTAACAAGAAACATTTTCTGTGCAATGAAATATATAATATTAATTAATCTTCTATGTGGTTATGGAGAAATGTAAAGTTAAGAATTTGTTAAATTCCACTGATGATATATGAGAAAAGCAGAGGATTCCAATTACAAGGACCTGGTTAGTATTTGATCTACCTGTCAAGGGAGATAATAGAATACTGCTGCTATCTCTCGTTGAAAAATGTTATTCTGTCTTCGGGTAATTGTTCATACCATATTGGAGCACAGGTGCTTGCAGTTTAGTCCCTAAGCCCCTAAAATGCCCTAATCCTACAGAAAGTCTATAGGCTTTATTTAAATTAAGGCTATATAGAATCTACTTTTAGGGCTTTTTTATATGGGTTTAAGGACTAAATACAAAGCGCCTGAGCTTAGAGCTACGTCCATTCTAAACTAGGCTAGAGCAGTCTGTGTTATCGTGGCATTATAACATTAACGAAAGCTTCATCCTTATATTCAGCTTTGAATGGTCTATGCGTTCTTATATCGCCCATTACCTTGTCTAGCCTTAACTCTTGATATTTCGTTTAGCCATTTGTCATTTTCATGTGTTTTTATTATATTCATTTATCTTATCCTTTAAATACCGTTTCGTACTAATATCGGTCATGTGCGTTTCGACTAGTTTACCTATGACTCTTTCATGAAACATTTGTTTGACTCTATGTGCCAAATTTATAGTCGCCGTAATTAACAGACCACTGATATATTTCATAATTTAATCAGTTCTGGTCCATGTTTCTTATTCGATACCACAGTTTCGCAATACTATGTCATTGTCTCTGAAATATAGATTCCCACCACATGTCATCATTTACAGCTGCGTTTTGTGTATACGAGGGGTGGTCGTAAAATATACGGAATTTTTGCTTTTTCTCATAAACCGTTAAATATTTTTCAAATATCATTTTCATTCTTTCTCAAAGTACGTTGTCAAAGTATTCCCCACCTACCTCTATACATTTTGCCAACTTCCTGGGAGCCTTTGTATTCCCTCTGCAAACCAAAGTGTACCAATGTACAGCTAAAATCAAAGCCGCCCTGGTCTCATGTTTATTTCCAGCGAGCATTTAATTCACTTCTGCATGGAAACAAATAAAAGTCGCAGGAGGCAAGGTCGGGGCTGTAAGGAGGGTGGGACAACAACTGCCGCTTGAAAGACTTGATAAGTTGTACTGTAGTTGAGGCAGTATGAGAGAGGACGTTGTCATACAAAAGAAAAACAGTTAGCCTGGGACGCAACTTTTTCAGCTTTTCTTTGAGTTCTTCCACGATGGCTTCTGAATAGTATGTAGCAGTCTCAGAACGACGTTTTTGCATGAAATGCGACAGTGTTTTTCCACGATGTTATGATAATTACCCGTTTCGCTGTTTTCATGAACCACTGAATCATACCAATATTTCGGGTATAATTTGTTTGACACATATAGTTGTTTTTTATATACGTATTTGCGTATTTTAGTATTTTATGTGGTACGTTTTCATAATCACGGATCCAAACAATTTGGAATTAACCACCACCGCCGTCCCACCCCAGGAACACAACCAACCCCAGAAACACAACCACCATCAAGACTCAAATCTATTTTGTGATGTTCAAGTTATGATCCAAAATTCCTCATAAAAATGAAATACTGACTCCAACGAACCCCTAATGGATCCGTCCCTATGTTTAACGTAGTGGTCGAATGGGCAAATTCAAGTGTTGTTTGAACACAGCTGTTGCTTAAGTAATGTTCAAAAGCGGGCCATAGATATAATTTTAAGTACAACAAGCTTGCCGTTGACGTCAACGTAATTCTACTTCTCGCGGAATATCGTACAGTCAGAGGCAAAAAGTAATTCCACAAAAAATATTTTCTCATAGACTTTAATGCATTTTCATGTTTTCAAGACCATTAATATTGTGTAACCTCGTTTAGAAAATATTGATGTTCTGTAATGATTGAAAAGGTAAATGATGCATGCCAAAATATATGACTTTGATATATATCGGATAGCTGTCTTCTCAGATACAACAAGTTGAATTAAGAGGAAATTTTTAAATGGCAGATTTCTATTGACGTCAATGTTGACGTCGCTCAAAAACTGCCCAAAATGTCTTACATAATTTTTTTTCTTTTTCTCTCAAGTTTGCATAGAGACAATCCAATAAGAATCACGATGTATATTACATAAATCGTCCAGCTTTCAAATGATGTCAACGTTATAAAGATATAAACAATTACTGTTTTTTATTTATTTATTTTGTAAACATGAAAATGCATTGAAGTCTATGGGATTTTTGACGTTGTGGAATCACTTTTGATCCCTGTTGAATATAACGTAGTAAATACGACGATTTATATTACGCTCGTATATTTCAGACTTTTCGATGTGACATTTTTTTTTAAATGCCGTGCGGAGATCGTAAAACGTCTCCCTGTACTTCCCCATAGTGCAAAATATATTTCCTTTCCATTGGCAGCACTGGGCCTATTCTGGGCCCAGTTGTTCAAAGCGTCGTTAGCTTAACGAGCTCGTTAAGGGTCATTTCGTTAACTGTTTTAGTGGATTCAATATACAATATTCTGATATTTTTTGCTGAAAAAATGTGAGTAGCTTTTGCACTGCAAAAGCTGCTCACATTTTTTCAGCAAAAAACATTTCAGCACATTTGCGTATCTCTGGATGTAAATTTTAACGAATCGTTAACTAACGATGTCGTTAGTTTTGAACAACTGGGCCCTGGTTACTGTGAAAGTCGAATACCACTGAGCCTCCCCGTACTTCGTCATAGTGCAGATTATATTTTTATTCCCGGATCATTGATCCCCTTCTGGTTACTTTGTACTTTGAAAACCGAATCTCGCTAAAGTCGGAGCTGTTGTATATGAAGATTCGTTCTAGTGTGCGTTATTTGGTTTCAAAGGCAACCTTTTAGATTTTTACGTTTGTCCCGCTGACAAAAAAAAAACAAAAAAAAAAAACAAAAAAAAAAAAAACAAAAAAAAAAACAAAAAAAAAAGTTATAAGTTTGGACACAAAGCCTGCCGTATATAATATCATTAAGTGCCACAGTGACTGCATTGCCGTTGACGCACTACGAAAACACGCCTATTTAAATATATAGAAAAATTCACCTTCAAAAATCTGAAAAATTTCAGATAAAAAACTCTGATAGTTTTTCAAATTTTTGGTCGAAAACATAGGTTGTGGGTACTCGTTAGAACCGCCTCGGCGAGGCGGTTCTAACGAGTACCCACAATGTATGTTTTGAGCAGGAATAAGAAAAATAATGTATACCCCTGTAACCCCAGTTTTACTATATAAAATTGGGGTTTAAGGGGGTCAAAATTATATAGGCATGTTTTCGTGATGGTTAGCGTAATTCTACCTTAGCGGATAACGCCATTGTATACAACGTACTAAGTAGCCGGCCTCGGTGGCTCAGTTGGATGCGCCGTCCGTCTGGAGACCAGGAGGTCGCGGGTTCAACCCCCGCCGAGGTCGGCAACATTCTTTCGTGGAGATTGATCATGAAATATTTTCTACGGTCATTCTCTCCCTTCCGCTAATTCAAGTAGGGCAGTTGTCAGTTTCTGGCGAAAGAATGTGCACAATACTGGTTAACCGCTTAGAGGACTAAGCCTGCCCAGTAAACGTGTGAATAGGTAAACTGGCCGCGCTCGACATGATCCAATTGGGTTGACTGGGCCGTAAAATCTCAACACAAACAAAACAACGTACTAAATACAACGTGCTAAGTACGACGATTTATATTATACTTCGGAATTTTCGATGAGGCGTTTAAATGGAGTCATATAGATTTGATGTCGTAATCACATATATGTTTGTTTCAATGCATTAACATTTGTCGTATCCCTAGGAAGAGATTTGAACGCTCGGCCTGCGGGGTCGTGTTCAAACAACTTCCTCGGGACCGGGCAAATGAAAAAAAAATGTGTGATCTCTCCAGCTCTCAATGAAAACATATGGTGTGGATACACATTAATCTCCTCAGCTGTGATGCTCCTTGTGAAAACACATATCATATGCTTTTGTGCAGAATAAAAAAAATACCAATATTATTAAGCGTAGTGCCGTAGAATAGAGGTCTCCAGATAATATTTTTCTTATTTCGCCATGAAAACATTTGTTGCTGGTACACATTCGAAGCGCATCGGAAAGATACTTCTAATGAGTGCCCTCAATATATGTTTTCATGATTAAAAGAGAAAAAATATCAATATTTATATGAAACAAGCACCTTATCTGGAGCTATGACGTTTAAGCAAAGACACGGGCAGTAGTTGAAAAGGAATTAAATTGTATTCTTAAAAATAATGACTAACCTGCTCTGGACTGCCTTCCAAACGAGCTACGTTTGGCAGAGGCTCGTGTCATTCTCCAAATAATACAGAAAAAACGTTACTTTTATTCATGTGTCACACATTCTGTCTCTACAACAACCACACCTCAGGTTTAATCAATAGTCATCACATGTTTTACCTGGCTAGCAGCAGGTATTCGCTGCGTCTGCGCTCAGCTGACGATGCCAATATTTTCCATAAGGCCAGAGAAAATTGATTATTAGATTGTTATCCAGAATTTAGAGAAAAATAAAAACAAAAAAAAAAAAAAAAAAAAAAAAAAAATAGAGTGAACTAGCTGCTGGAAATTTCTGCGCCTGGGCGATCCCGTGAAGAGGTTGTAATCATAAAATAATTGTCACTTTTTATCATTTGCATTGTTAACACTCTTTTCAAAACAAATAGATTACTTACAATTCTTAAAAGTGTTTTAAAGTCTGTTTTCAGGACAGGTCCATCTGTTCCCACAAAAAATTTCCGTCTCACATTTTTTTGATCAGATTTATAAGGCGGTGGGGATGAGAATCTTATAATTAAATTTCTTTGGCTAAACGGCTTATGTATGCTCTTAGCAGCTTAGTCCTGAAATAACAGATGACAAATAAAACTATGTGATAGTTCTAATTTCTTCCTAGCGGGCAAGCAACGTTCAGACGACGTCACATAAACGCCGATGCAATGTGATTACGTGGCATCGACGTTGGTGCGACGTTGTATAAACGTCATGTGCCCGCTGGGCTCTGACAACAGGGGCTAGCTATTCATGTGAATCGTTTCTTCGGACCTTACATACACAATCGACTTTTCCGCAGAAATGACTGACAGCCAAAGATATTTTTACCTCTATATGGGCCGCGTCAAGCGAAAAAATGCCTTGGAACATGCGTTAAAGGTGCAGTTTCTGATCATCCTGCACATGCGCGAAGTAAAGGGTTCTTTGCTCTTCATTCAAACATTATGTTTCGTATTTGATCTAAATTACCGCACATACCCCTATAAGCGCACAGTCAAGAAATTCCGAAGTCTTCAGATTACAGCCAGTGTAATTTTTCTTTACTTCTTTTTAAAAGCATATGTTGTGGGTACTAATTTGAATTGCATCGACTTGTCGATGCAATTCAAATGAGTGCCCACAACATATGCCTTTATAAAGAAAATCAGAAACAATCACATAATCATCATCAAATAAATCCTTTTTCTGATCTTTTTTATAGTGTATCCTTAGTAGGTAGATACATATTTTACCACAAATGAGTGTTCCCAGTAATTTTGAAAAACCTAAGCGCACAGTGCGGTAATTGGGTCGAATACGGTATATGCAATGACTGTTAGCGTATAATAAAGGCCCTGATCAGACTGCGCATGCGCAGGGTGATCTGGTTCTTCACAGTCCACATATGTTCGAAGACACGTTTTCGCATATTATGTGACCAGTCATGAGAATTTAGGTCCAAATGCGGTCCGTGGGCCGAAAATGAGACAACCGTATTTTCTGACAGTTTCATAACCCTGGAGTATATACATGATAGGTAAGTGAAATTTTAGTCCATTATCGGGAGCACTATTTATAATATATCATCAAAACGTTGGAAGGCCCTAAACTGTGCTTTCTCGCAATTTTTTGCTCCCGTATGCTCCATCGCAAACTTTATTACTGCATATGAAGATACTTAATACAACCGAGTTTCGGATTTTCGTGTGTGTGTGTGTGTGTGTTTAGTTTAATCATATTTTATTGCCAAATAATCATATAGCAAGTGGGTTGGACCACAAGTTCTCACAACATTAGATAAGGTCCTCCCTAAAATAAAATATAACATACAAAGTTTATGGCATTCAGTAACTCTTATTATGTAGACACTAGAATTCCGATTGTCCAGATGCTAGTACAGAAAGAAGACAGAAGATAAAATTATATAAGATCAAACAATATAAAGCGTCTGGAGAGTCCGAGTTCGCGTGTTTACATGCATACAAAATTAATTTATAATCAACAAAACATTGAGCGGTCGCAAGTAGAGCTATAGAAAGAAGAAAATAAATAGAGAAAAGAAAAGAAGAAAGGTGTACAATGATAAGAAATTAGTTCTATAGGAATCTAGTTTCAAGGATAAAAATGAAACTAAGAAGGATGAGTAGTGAGCGGGAGTCACCAAACCAAGCTTCGATAAATCTTTAATAGATATAACAGGCTACTTACATGTTTACAGTATTTAAATTTGGTTTTCCGTTTCAAAATCGATTTGTTTCTTTTATAAAATGTTGGACGTAAGAAAAAAGTTCAACGTTGTCGTCATCAGAGAGATCAGGAGAACCCTACAGGAGAAGACGTATACCGACAGGCTGAAATACAAGCAAGTCAGGATTTAAAATGCCCTCTATATCACGTATGCTTGTGTGTGTGTGTGTGTGTGTGTGTGTGTGTGTGTGTGTGTGTGTGTGTGTGTATGTGATGGCTTAAGTTGTCAGGGTTTGCGTCCTGCTTAGAATAAAAAAATACATTAAAAAGGAATATCTATTCGACGAAAATGTGTTCTTAAAGAAAAAAACTAATACACTTTAAAGGGAGGCAACTTTGCTAAAACTGTTTAGCTCCCTTCTGAGAAAGCTGGTAAACAATTTCCTCTAAAAGGAAAGCATTTGCTTCCAATGAGATCAAGTTCTTCTCTTTTAGAGTAGACCCCTATTTAGATGGAGATTTGTGCACACGAAAGCAAACAGGAACTCATAAAATTTATCTCCCTTTTCAAAATGGTGGAATAAGTAGTAAGTGTATCCGTTCGCCATAACCTTTTCATCGCAGAGTTTCTGAAGTGGAATCTTCCATCTTTGAATCTAGTCAAAACTATTCCAAAGAGGGAATGTCAAAACTCATAACAGAATGGTAAACAGTGTAGATCATGAGCCGTCTCATCATGATCTACACGGTTTGCAAAACTCTTGTTTTGGTCTGCAGGGCTAAAAGGGCTGATCAATAAGAGACCAGTACAAGCATACGTGTAAGACAAATATTACACTGGTGGCGACATTGTAAATTATCAACAGCAATTAGGTCGCATTGTTACTATGTCAAATGCTAACAGCGCATTCCCAGCTCAGTCTGTGCAGTCTGGTCAAAGACCCGTCGCTCGACGTAATATATTAGTCAGTAGCAAAAAATGTGCTGCGAGAGTTCAAGGATACACTATACCAGAGAAGATATGAACGCCTTGAGACAAACTCCTATTACTAAAGTTCAAAAGAATTAACCTGTATATAGCATGTAATGCACGGGTTTGTGATTTCGGATAGAAAATATGACATAATACTGTATCTCGTGCTTCCACGAGTTATTCATTGTATAATACGGTTGAATGCTTGTGGTTATGAAGTTTAAGTGCCAAAACCCGTGCTATAACAGTTTACGGATGTTAAGATCTCGTGGTATTGTTGCATAAGTCGATGGATGTTTACTGGCCATGACGTAGCATGGAATTATCATGTTTCCCAATAAAAATACCACGGACGGTATGGTCTGATGTGTTCCTAAAGTTAGAACTGCTCGTGAGGCCCGAATAGATAACTGATGCAGAATACCTTGGCTACAGTTGGAAGAATAAAGTCTTGTCTACATAATCATGGCATCATAAAACATTGCACGGTGTACCTGTTATATTACTAGACACACCAAGCCCCATCTAAAAAGGGTTTACTCTTAAAGGAAAGAATTTGCCTCCTTTCTTAGAAGTCCTCTTTTCTTTGAAGTACTCCTTTCTAAGAAGGAGTTGATGTCCAAGAAAACAAACATGAAGTGATTAAAGTTGTCTTCCATATGTAAAAATGGTGACAAATTACCAGGTGTATTCACTGTCCTTAATTGAATTTACCTTGTGTACACTGAGACAGGGAAAGTATGCATTATTGTAACAGCGAACCTAATAAGACCTGGAGTAGCCAGTACGTCCGCGCTGTCTGGGCGGGATCATTGCTGTTCATTAATACGTAAAGGGGTAAGAGAGCTCAGTTCACGAAGTTCTCATTATTTTAATTCCCACGTATAAACGGCCTTCTGCCATCATATGCGTTCGTCTGACGCTGCCTTTTCTATCAACAAATTCGGCTGAATAGCATATGCACCCATCTAATTTGGAACTATTTTTTGAATGCTTATTGGTGCATGTACACGAGAAGGCTAGCTTAACACGAGTATATGACTGGTAACCATTCCCTTTTGTACGTATAAATATCATATAGCTGTTCCTCTATTGCATTGTTCTTTGCTGTGCGTCGGTGGTGTCATATGTGGTGATTTGTGTCATCGTATGTTCCTCATTTCTCATCTTTGGGTGCCTCGGGAAGGCACCCAGCTAGCATTCTATGTTAATCTACATCGGCTGTCATCGGCCCGTCAGCTACCCTGACGGGCCGATGACGGCCCGATATAGATTTATGTAGAATGCTGACTAGGCAGTGCTTCGTGATTGTGGCATTTCTTGGGTATCTTCACTTATAGTTTTACACTCGGCAAGTGACTGCATTCAGAAAATAGTGTGAAACTGTGAAGACGTATATTCGACTGTGCAGCTTTGCATTTGAGCCGCAGCGAGAAAACATACCTTCTGACATCTGTGCCCAATAGAGACCCAAATTAGCTTACGCATCCGCATTCTCTTATTGCAGTCTTCGTTGTCTGCATGGGCAAACTATATCCTTGGCTATATAAAATTCGCCCAATAAAGAATTCGATCTGACTGCTTAAATGCGCAGACTGATATGAACCTTCGCTTGACGTTCGTATCTGAATGTACGTTTTTTTGACGTTGTGGCACGTTCAATGTTATCCTTATACTCGTATATTCGACCTTCTTTGGCTCGAACATTTTATGGACCATTGTAATTCGTTCTAGACGTGGGTAGTTCGAGCCACTGAGGATTAAACATTGCGCGAGGTCAAAAGGCAAATGGAGATTCGTTAAGCAAGTACGTTTGGTCTTCTATGAAATATTGGTATGTTGCGTGTACACATTAGAGTCGCCTAAATGAGGTGATTCTGATAAGTAGAAGACATACATTTTTTTGCTGAAATAAGAAAATTTCCAACAAAATATAACTACACTTAATTTTCTTTAGCTATCGCTGAAACTATGAATTAAAACATTTAAACATAAACAAGGTGGGCATTAAAACATAAACAAGGAAGAGAAACACCTAAGAAAGTTGGTGTCATGGTTAGTTCAAAATGGGGATACATTAAAAAACCATTTTACGATTATAAGCCCAGGGGATATTTCAGTTGCCATGGTAACAAAAAACGTTGACTGACTGACACAAACAGCATAAAAATTGGTAGAGACGGTCAGAAGAATCATTACTTTTAAAGTTTGGTTATCAGTGTTGAGTGGTTATGGGGTGGATCTTGTTTAAACATTTTCTATTGTCTAAGGAATAAATGGAAATGTGAACAGATAAAACAGACGTCAGAAATATAAAAATAAAAAAATAAAAAGAAAATAATAAACTATCGGTTCTGATTTTTGGCCGTGTCTCTAAATTACAGATATAAACAAGTAAACAGCACACGGATGGGCAGACAACACCCCCAACACACACACACACACACACACACACACACACACACACACACACACACACACACACACACACACACACACACACACACACACACACACACACACACACACTCCTTCCCGCCCCCTTTATGATTAACGCGACTATAACAAAAAAACGTTTGTTGTAAGTTCCCGAAAAGAATTTGTTTTCTAAATTGTATTCTAATAACTCCCTTCTAAAAAAGGCCGGTAAATAATTTGCTCTAATAAGAAAGCATTTGCTTCCGAGGGGATCAAGTTCTTCTCTTTTAGAGTAGACCCCTGTTTAGATGGAGATTTGTGTACATGAAAGCAAACAGGAACTCATAAAATTTGTTTCCCGCAATATGAGCCGTGCCATGCGAAAACGTGTCTTCGTCCATATGCGGACAGCGAAGGCCCAAATCAAATTGCGCATCAGGGCCTTCGCTGTCCGCTTACAGAATCATTGGACACTATAGAATAAATCAATGGAGAGCAAATGCCCGGGTCAGACTGCGCATGCCTGGTATGAATCTGAATCTGTGTTATGCGTATGCTGAAAGACATCCTTTCACTTGGCGCGGCCTATATGTGTATACATTTTGGCCTACATTATAAAACAGATCCTTAGCCTCTTTTGACGAGGAAGCTAACAATTTGCCTACATTATAAAAGGACTGGGTACACGTGACATATCTTACGCCACTTTTAACAAGGGAGCTAACATTTGGGCTTTATTATAAAAGGACTGGATACTCCTGACAGATCTTTAGCCACTTTTAACAAGGGAGATAACTTTTGGCCTACATTATAAAAGGACTGGATACACCTAACAGATTTTTAGCCACTTTTAACAAGGGAGAACTTTTGGCCTACATTATAAAAAGACTGGATACACCTGACAGATCTTTACCCACTTTTAACAAGGGAGATAACATTTGGCCTACATTATAAAAGGACTGGATATACCTGACAGATCTTTAGCCACTTTAGATAAGGGAGCTAACATTTGGCCTACATTATAAAAGGACTGGATATACCTAACAGATCTTTACCCACTTTTAACAAGGAAGATAACATTTGGCCTACATTATAAAAGGACTGGATATACCTGACAGATCTTTAGCCACTTTAGATAAGGGAGCTAACATTTGGCCTACATTATAGCGAGCACAGCTCACGGCGTCGCGAACGACGGTAGAGAATATGCTCAAGGAAAAGTAACATACAACGATATATACTTCAGCAGAAATCGCTCTGATCAATTTTCTTGCCTTTTTCTTCCCGGAAGTTGTCACCGGAAGTTGGCAAAACGGACTGGGGCGGACATGATTATACCGCTATTCACAAAATTTAAGTCTCACTAATAAGCTTTATGAAGTGAGAAGAAACGAGTGACAAAAAAGTGTCACGAACATAATTTGCTGATTATTTTTATTATTTATTATTGATTTACATATATTTTTTATATACTGATTTTCATTTTTTAATGATGCTGTGAAGGACATTTGAAGAGACAACAGTAGGTCTGTGCTCTGCTCGCATTTAGGCTAAGCCTATTTTCATATTGGCGAGCACAGCCCGCGACGATGCGCTTTGCGCGTCGCGAACGAAGTGAACTCTACCGTAGAGAATATGATCAAGGAAAGGTAACATTCAACGACATATACTTTCAGCAGAAATCGCTCTGATCAATTTTCTCCCTTTCTCTTCCCGGAAGTTGTCACCGGGCAGAACTGACTGGGGCGGACTTGATTATACCGCTATTCACAAATTTGGGTCTCACTAATAAGCATCACGAAGTGACAAGAAACGTGTGTCAATAAGTGTCACGAACATATTTTGCTGATTAATTTTATCACTGGTTATTGATTTACATATATTTTTTATATACTGATATTCATTCTTTAATGATGTTGTGATGGACTTTTGAAGAGACAACAGATAGGTGTGTGCTGTGCTTGCATTTGGGCTAAGCCTTTTTTTCATATTAAAAGGACTGGATGTACCTGGCATACCTTTAGCCACTTTTAACAAGGAATATAACATTTAGCCTACATTATACAAGGACTGGATACTCCTGACAGATCTTCAGCCACTTTTAACCCTTCTCTTGCTGAGCACGACATGCCTTGTCTTAGCTTCTGAAGAAGCCAACTGATCTGGATCTGCACTGTTTGTCATTAAATGTGTGAATTTCTATCAAAAACCCGGATCAAGTAATCTGATTGGCTGGAAATTAGAAGTGGGTGTGGCATCTTAATTTATTCAGCATGATATGGGTTAACAAAGGAGGTACCGTTTGTGATTAAACGTTTGAATTTCCACTCCTCGAACCCCTACTGCAAAGCTGTCCATTCTGAAACAAATAGCGTGCTCCCAAGGTGTGGACCTTTGTCAAAAAGTAGATAAAAATGTGTCAGAATTGCCTCCCCTGGAAGTGTACCTATTCCCCTTAAGTAAGTATTTGCGGTCATGGTACCAAAGCCGTAATTCAAAATCATAAATCCATAAACGAATGACGAATCAGAATGTTCAGACCAACAGACATGGATCCCAGAACAAAGGGTGTAATCAGGCGTCCGCGGATAGTAAGTATTACTTGGTAAGCAAGCTTCGCCCACCATGCCCATGGGCCTGAACGAAGGAAATATCGGTAGAAGCGTATGTCCGGGATTTGGGAAGTCTACTTATGGCGCGTCACTGGCAAAAACATCAGAAACAAGTCTGGAAACTGCCACATTGTAGGGATTGACTAGATCATGATGTCTCCCATAGAACTTCTTAAGTGTTGCTACCAGTTTGGTTTTTTGATACCCCTGGCTCAACAACTTTTGAGTGAGCACTTTCCCACGCTCCATGAAGTCCTGATAATTTGAACAAGTTCTTGCATAACGGATTAACTGTGAAACGTAAACGCCGTATGCTGGTGCAGAAGGGATATTACTGCTCAGGAAAGGAAAGTTAACGATGGGAAAATTGAAGTCATCCCGTTTGTCGTAAAGCCTAGTAGTAAGCTTTCCATTGTCGATGTAGAGATAACAATCCAAGTATGAGGAGGAGGCTGAAGTCTCCGTTGTTTCCTTTATTTCAAGTTCACGTGGGTAGATGAATTCTAAATACTCTGCAAATTTTGTGTTTTTCAGAGACAATACATCATCTATATATCTGTAGGTGAAATTGAATTGTTGTGCGAGGTGTTTCTTGCCTGCTTGGAGGAGACTTTGTACAAACTCCGCCTCATACGAGTATAAAAACAAGTCGGCAAGTAACGGTGCACAATTAGTACCCATCGGTATGCCGATTGTTTGTTGAAATATCCGACCGCCGAACTCCACAAAAATATTGTCGATTAGATATTCCAGCATCTTAATGACATCTGCATCTGAGTATTTTTGTGGTGCATCAGAGTGATCCCGAATGAAGTATGTGTCTTTGTAGCCAATGACAACATACTGAAATCGACGGTTACCATTCTTGTGGAAGAAACACTGGTTGATAATTGCCTTTAATTTAGATTTCAATTTATCATGAGGAATAGTAGTGTAAAGAGTAGAGAAATCGAAAGATTTTATACTGTTGACGGAATGAAGAGATTGTGCCTTTAGGTTTTCTAAGAGCTCTTTGGAGTTTTTCAGGATCCACATCTGATTAACACCACTTCTGGCATATGCAGTGTCACAATACTTCTGAAGGCCTTCTTTAACTGCGGTTAGTATTCGTGTTAGAATCTGAGAAAGAGGCTTGGTTGAGCACTTAGCTGAACCAGCAATATATCTCTGCATGTACGGATTCTTGTGAAGTTTAGGAATCCAGTACAGTTTGGGAAGGTCAATATCTTCCTCTGGGAGGGAAATTCCAAATGTCAGCATCACCGAATGGTGGTTTCGTAGAATTTCTTCCTTGGACATAGCAGTAAGATTATATGTAGGGTTTCCGGTCATGGTACTCATACCAAGCTCTTCCATTAAGCAGTTTATATAGTGTGTTTTGCAAACAAACACAATGTTGTTAGATGCCTTGTCGGCTGGAACAACGACAAACTTCTCATGGATTTCAGCTAACTCAGCAGCAACATCTTGATCGTCAAACACCGATTCATGTCGGCGAGACATGGTTCTGCTGAGTACTGAGACACGTCTGTTTACCAAGGACATTACCGATTTAACCCATTCAGACAGTGTGTCAGCTTCTACGTCCTCTTTTTTGGCCCAGCGTCGTGCATACTCTTCAACAGAATCCAATATTAATTTAGAATTCTGTTTCCAAGTAAAAGACCTGGGTTCCCTATATTTAGGGCCTTTGGAAAGAATGTCCCTGAGTTTGCTAATCCTGACTATATTGAGGTCACCTGTTATGACGTGACCGGCTGGAATATAACAGAACTCCGATGCTTTACAGGAACACTCTGAGGGGTTTCGAGTAATGTTCTCAGTATTTAGCTCTTGTAGCACGTTTTTGTAATTGAAAATTTTAGGTGCAATGGGAGACGAATAACTGTAGGAGATGATAGGTGGGCTCTGGTTTTTGAAGTAAGCTGGTATGGTTGAAGTCACTTTCTTATGGTTCAGGATATTGCTAATGTTAACGGCGTCAAGACCCTTGTTTCTGAAGTCAAGTTTCAGAAAATCACGAGTGGGAGTCTCTTCTGGAGAAACTGTTTGAACAGGCTTGTACAACCTAAACTTAGCAACATCCAAAATGATAGCAACCAGCTTATATTCCGGAGAATTTTGAACATATGTTTTTGTATCCACCACTTCCTTCTGCAAAGAGCGAAGTTTAGTTACCGGCAGCTGATACAGCTTGGTACGAATATAATGAAGTCCTAATGGCTGCTGTACATATGGAAGGAGAGTGTCAAATGCGACATCAGCATGAAAATTAGGACGATTGTAGTGCCGATGTCCATGACTTCTCTTACGTCTTTGAGAGCTGCCAAAGAGCCTCATCACATTGACCGAACTGCATCTTGGGCTGGTAAGATTCCCTACAGAATCTATTTTGTCATTGCAACCATATGGTGCTGCAGTGCCTAATTCTCTGATCCAGAATTCCTCACGCTGTCTACGAAGTGGCGTGCTCAGGCTGGGATTGTTAGTAGGGTGGTATATTTTTTCTAGTATTCTTACTTTGAAGGACAAAATAGAATGATCTGGTAGATTGAAATGTTGATAAAGCAACTGATTACTCCCATGATTTATTTCATATCTATGACCAGACATTCTATTGCGTAGTTGTCCTTTCGTCTCACCAACGTATATCAATCCACAGAGCGAACACTCCACACCATAGACAACATTAGAGGACTTACAATTGAGATCATCCCAGCTCCGTGTATGGTATGTTTTATTAGTGAGTCCACTCGTAAACCGAGTTTCTTTGATCAAAATTGTACAGGTTTTACAATTTTTTTAATCGCATGATGTTATACTGCAGTGTGGCTCACTGTCATCAAATTCCAAAATGTTACGTAGTTTAACACTACAGTTTTTGATTGTTTATAAACATCACCATCCCGGTACCATAGGGATTTGTCATCAGATTGCAAGTATGTCATTTTATGTACATCTTTCAAAAGTATTCTAGGGGCACCTGTTTGGGCTGCAGATCCCGTGCCCTTGGAACCTGCAGGAATTGTATGCACGGGCTGACTTGTGAAAGAATAATCGTCCTTCGTTTATCAGTTCAATGGGGTAGGTTCAGCTGCAGTACATCCGCGTTTGCACATGCTTCATTATCACAGTTATGGTCATTTCGGATTCCATCGGAGACTACTGCGCGGGTGTTAAATTATCAAACGTCTCGGCACCGCCGTCTCTTGTGGTGAACCAGGGTATAAAAGGACTTTGTATATTTATACAGGTACACACACTCATTCAGAGACATAAAATCTTATTACATTAATTAGCTTGAATTTAGCCTTAATAACTTTTAGTCCAGCAGAAGGAAATGATGAATAATACGTTTTTTTTTATTTTTTGTTGTTTTTTTTTTTCACTGGAGTAGTCATTGAACACAATCTTGTATCTTTGAAAATCGAATTCTGCTTCAGCAGGCTGGGAATGGTGCGTACTCAGCCCTGAAAACTACTATAGGATCAAACATAGTTTTTCATGTATTAACATTCGCCAGGTCCCGTGGGAGGTGTTGAAAACCGAGGCCGAAGGCCGCGGTTTTCAACACCTCCCAAGGGACCTGGCGAATGTTAATGCATTGAAAAACCATGTTCGATCGCTATTATTGCATAAAAAACTGAAAACATTTGCTACATTTTGCGTTATTTCTTGCACTGTTTTGTTTCGCCTTTTCACCGATGTCTCGCGAACGCAATTTCAACGGACTACGCCCGTTCTAGGGCCGGGCAGTACATCTGGTAACGGCAGCAAATCTGTGGCCCCGGTACGATCATATTGGAAGTTGCGTAGCCGTGCATTAACAGCGCGTGAATTGCCTTGTTAATACACGGCTTTTCGCCGGTTAATGCACGGCTGTTAATAACGTGCGACACTGCTTTTTATGCATTGATTTGCTTTATTGGAAGTCTCAGTAGTCCGAGATTCACGTTTTACTTCTTTTATGTGTTCTTTGTTTCAAAGGGAAACCTTTGTAGATTTTATTTGATTCCACTGCAGCTTGTGTTATGTGCCGTTCATCATGATGAAGTTATTATTGTATTTTCCTAGAGAGCATAAGCCCAGCCTAAAATCTTCGAAAATCGAGTTTCTCTTGATAGATGCTAGGGGAGAGTACACTAACTAAATTGCTGTCGTATAAAGAGTCTCGGTAAACCGAGACTCCAATTTTTCGTTCCTTTATGTATACTTTATTTTCAGGGGCAACTTTAATTGTTTTTATTTGAAAGAGGAATCGCAAACATACAGTTGAGGTATAAACACATGCTAGGTTATTTCCCCATTAATGATGAAAAGAACACCAAAACGTTCCAGTTTGTATTTACTTTGACTATTAAGACAATCAGGCCTGTGCAAACAGTGAAACTCCAGTCCATGTCCACACTGGTTACCATCATCCAGCAATTTTAGACTCATCAACAGGTAGTAGAAATAGACTGTTTATAAATTTTAGAACTAGTGTGGGAAGAAGTTAAAGAGGTAAGGTAATCAAAACAGGGTCTCCTCTAAAAGGAAAGGATTCGCTCACTAAGGGAGAAAATTATCTTCTTTTAGTACAGAACTTTTTAGAAGGGGCTTGGTATACAGCACGTAAACAGGAAGTGACAAAAATTGCCTCCCTTGTCAAAAATGGTGGAATAGCTACCAAGTGTATCTAGTCCACTTCAAAGAATGATATGATTGAGAAAGGAGCATTACTGAATCATTAATGTATGTACCAGTTAGCAGTGACATATCAGCTCTAAATTCCAGTCGCACTGATGATGATCGTTTGGTGTTTTACGGCCCTGTCAACATTATTTAAGTCATTTCAGGACGATGGAAGGATGAAAACGAAAGGCTCTGTGCATTTAGCGCAGTACAGTCATTAACTGTATTCCGCCTCTAGTGGGATTCGAACCCGGGATCTTGTGATCTGAAGTCGGAAGGGCTAACCTCTCGGCCACCTGGACGCTTCTCCTGTCGCTCTGAAGGCTCATGAAAGATTAAGCAGTGTCCTTTATGAGCATCTTATTTGTCTTTCACTTTTGACTCTTTGCATTTGATAAACAACACATTATTTAAAAGCTTATACTGAAGCGATTTTAGCCAAACTTGGGAGAAACCATCGTTGGCAAGATTTCTACCACAGTTGCGTGTCCGATTTTCATGAGTCATCATATGCAAGCCAATGTTATATGCGAATTGTGAGACTTCAGGACAAAAGCGGCTAAAACAGAGGAATGAAGAGCAACTGCAACAATATTGTCTTGGAACGGTCAACACCAAAACTGTTCACTGGAGGTGGAGATGGGAAGATTAAACCAAGACGTCCAACAGTATTGTCTTGGAACGGTCAACACCAAAACTGTTCACTGGAGGTGGAGGTGGGAAGACTAATCCAGGACGTCCAACAGTATTGTCTTGGAACGATCAACATCAAAACTGTTCACTGGAGATGGAGATGGGAAGACTAAACCAGGATGTCCAACAGTATTGTATTGGAACGGTCAACACCAAAACTGTTCACTGGAGGTGGAGATGGGAAGCTTAAACCAGGATGTCCAACAGTATTGTCTTGGAACGGTCAATATGAAAACTGTTCACTGGAGGTGGAGATGGGAAGCTAAAACCAGGACGTCCAACAGTATTGTCTTGGAACGGTCATCACCAAAACTGTTCCCTGACGGTGAAGATGGGAAGCTTAAGCCAGGACGTCAAACAGTATATTGTCTTGGAACGGTCAACACCAAAACAGTTCACTGGAGGTGGAGATGGGAAGATTAAACCAGGACGTCCAACAGTATTTATTGTCTTGGAATGGTCAACATCAAAACTGTTCACTGGAGGTGGATATGGGAAGATTAAAGCAGGACGTCCAACAGTATTGTCTTGGAACGGTCAACAACAAAACTGTTCACTGGAGGTGGAGATGGGAAGCGTTAACCAGGATGTCCAATCTTGCCCTTAGTACTGATACAGTACCAGCAATACACATGCTTACTTAGCCTCAGTATAACGAACGCATCAGAGACCAGGGTCCAGTTGTTCAAAGCATTGATAGCCTAACAAGTTCGTTAGTGGTCTAAATTTTAACCGTTCTAGTAAGTACAATATTTAATTCACAGATATTTTTGCTGAAAAAATGTGAGTAGCTTTTGCAAATGCAAAAGCTACTCACATTTTCAGCAAACATATTAGCATACACGTCATATTTAATGATCATAGTTTTAACGATACGTTAACTAACGACATTGTTAGTTTTGAAAAATTTCAACAGAGTGGAATGCCGGTTCTGGAATTATTTTGTCACTACACACAACCTCAGAATCGAATCGAGCTCGCCTGTTTGCTGCAATAGGGTTTTGCGTATCCGAAAATGCTTAGTTAAAAATCAATGCAGTCATTGGCTAAAAAGGCCGATTACCAATTTTCGGACAAACATTATACAAATCTAGCCATCTCCAGTGCATTTCAGTTTGTTGTTGTCCGTGACAAATAGGCATGCTATTTTCGTGAGCAACAGCACACTGCCCGTGTTTACTAGCTTCTTTTTACACTTTTTGTCTGTTGCCTTTCTCATGTACCAAATATGCTTTAATATTGTCGATGCCGACACTAACTCAGATATAGAACGATTGTTCATAATGATGAACATCAAAATTAAGTGGTATTGATAAATTTACGCTAGAAAATCCCTTATACTAATTGATGGCCCTTTAGTAGTGGTTATGTGGGGGCCAAAATGATCATATGTCATTGATCCCAGTGGAAGGCCAATCATTTTGTTAGTTTTTGGTTTCCTGCGTTGGCTAATGTGAAAATGTGAAACGATCATACCTCAGTACTATCGTGTGGTGGGCAGATAACTCTCACAAAATTTACGAACTTTGCCAGTTTGCAAGCCAAATTCAGATCTCTACAATACCAGTGCACACACCAGATTTGGTAAAAAGCAATTAATTACTCAAGTTATCTTCTAGAAACGAAATACGAACGTACGTCAGATGGACGAACGTATCACAGACCGATAGACGGACTGCCGTGTGGCGGGGTATAAAACCCGTTCGAAATTAGCAGGCCGATGACTTTCGAACCTAGCGGTGAAATGACTAAATTTCTAGAGCCTCTGCTTTGCATCAGGTGGAGTGGGGGTGGGGGAGGTGGAGGTGGGGTTGGATCTACCGTTGTAACATCGAGTCATATCAAAGACGTTAAAAATGATATAACCGGTCGGCCCGGAGTCACTGTCATGCGTTTCAGTGAAATGTCACGCGATGTGTCTGGAGCGTGACATCTCAGCAAGACAGCACTCTAAAAGTGAGCACTTAGTCCGCTGTCGTGTCCAGCCACCTTCGCGTTATGATTGAAAGATTTTTGAAAGTGAGATTAAACCCGAATAAAATAATAATAATAAAAAAAAACTATCGACCTTTCAATATTTTCAGGTTGAAATCTGTCCCATGGCTCTTTCATGTTATACCAGCGCTTGTCCGGGTACTTTTCTTGTACATTTAAATGACACATAATGCACGGGCCTGTGATAACAGGCAGAATGTGTTACATAATATAGCTCGTGCTGGCACAAATTATATATTGTATAGATGACAAATTATGCGACAAAACCCGTGCTGTAACAGTTGAACGGTTTTAACCCTTATAGCGCTGAGCAAAGTTGTTGCAGACGATATTCCATTTCATTATTTTTTCAGAGAATATAACACTTGACATTTCATGTAAACTGTGTGCTTAGCAGACGATTCATATGGACTTCCAAGACTTATTTTCTCTGAAACCTATCCTCTAAAACTCGTATATTACACCCATATGGGTATTATCACCTGTTACCTGTCCCGAAAATTAACGACATTGCAATTATTTCCCTTGCACTTATGTGAATCATTTAGCTGAGAGATGTCATACATGCATCTAAAGCTATGTTAGTCAGGACATTTTCACCATACAATATGGGAAATGCGGAAGAGTTTTGTTATCAAGTACATTAACTCTTTCATTCTTGAGTTTCTGAAGCATACTCTTCCATCCCTGCATTCGGGCATTTCCATTGCTGCCAAAAGG
Source organism: Anodontia alba (assembly GCA_964016985.1). NCBI lineage: Eukaryota > Metazoa > Mollusca > Bivalvia > Lucinida > Lucinidae > Anodontia > Anodontia alba. The sequence continues at coordinate 77,058,523 of OZ024832.1, forward strand.
GTTACAATTGAAAATCAAGAACAGAATGGCAAACAGTGAAGATCCCGATGAGACGGCTCGTAACGAGTCTGTTTTTGTCTTCACAAAGAGTTAAGACAAATTTATGCAGTAAAATGTTGCTAGAAGTAATAAAAAATAAAATTAAATGAAGCTGGTTTAAAACAGCAACGATCTGTGCAAAGCGTCCGTTTATGTCGTACACTATTTGCTAATGTTTCCAGTAGTCGTCACAGGTCCGATTTGCTAAGCACATAAAAACACACGTTCTACCTCTATTTTTAAACCATGAACATAAGTGCCTCGGTCCATTTCCAGTATAAGGGGTGTTTGATTAGTTTTCATTATTGGAACTCCCTGCCTTTAATGCAAACAATGTAGAGCCTGATCAGACGCCGTGTTCTGCGGCGTCTTATCTGGGCCTACCCTGTGCCAGTATTCTTTTTATGGGACACTAGCCATAAATGGGTTAACGTCATTTTAGAGGAACGGCAAGAAGGGATTTGTGAGCATGTTTTCAATGACAAGTATGTTACTGGGCGACGTTGGCCATATATCCGCCATGTCGGGAGGTTTGTCTGTTTATAAAGAAGAAATGGAAGACATGATAAGAATGTTATTCTTCATGCAGGGAGACAGCATAAATGTTGCAAAAATTGAAACTACTAAAATTTCTTTTTCTCATTTTTTTTTTGCTTCTTTGCTTTCATGGCGTGATGAAAACATTTAAAGCGCGAATGGCTTATCCTAAGGTGAGTTGTTTCCACTGATAAGATTGTTAGTCCTGAACACATGCCCTTCATCCATTACGCTGAAGCTGCTTTTTTGACTTACTGTTTACATATCTGTACACAATCCCTTCTGAAAATGGTCTATTCTCCCCAAAAGGAGCAAATTCTTTCCTTTTAGAATAGATCTCTTGTTAGAAAGGAGTAAAAACAATTTTGACAGAGTTGTGTCCCTTTAAAATGTATTCATTCCCCTTTAGGGACTTGATACGCCTGACAGACTTTCTGTCTCTTTTTACAAGGGATAACTTTTGTGATTTCATTTTGCTTTAAAACATCTAGCCTCTGGTCATATGTGACACCTCCAGGGAATATAGAATGCAGTTTATTTCAGAAAACCAAAAGGCTTTAAAACCCAACCCCTGACTATACAAAACATCATATATGATAGCATTTAAAAGTTTAACGCTAATCGACATAAAATTATACATACAAATACAAATTTTTTATCATATGTATCATTACCATTCAATCTTTCTTTTTTTTCTTTCTTTCTTCTTTCTTTCTTACTTTCCTTCCTTCTTTCTTTCTTTCTTAATTTCTTTCTTTTTTTTTCCTTTCACAACAGCACATACAATTAGAACGTTCTGCTGTAGAGAAGGTAAAAAAAATAACAGAAACATGAAGAATAGCTAATAACTTAACGGAAAGTGGACGGTAACACAGACCAGCCTTGCCAGCCGCAATCTGCTTCATTTAATATCCATATAGGTTCTGCTGATACAGGAAACATGTGGCAGACCCGATGTCCAAACAGCATGTCCCTGTATTGCGCCAACTTATCATAATTTCACTGGATGCTTTGGCGATCAGGTGAACGATTCAGGCCCAGTTGGGTCTTTTATTGAATTAAAATTTAATCATAAAATACATGTAAAGCAATTAAAATGCATCTAGATTATGAGATTAATCATAAGAATTATAATAGATTACCTGAGCGGCCGCACCATGAAAAAAAAAAAAAAAAAAAAAAAAAAAAAAAAAAAAAATATATATATATATATATATATATATATATATATATAAAACCTAGGACACCATGGTAACCCTTTCACCGCTGTAGACCAAACCAGATACCCGTGCAAACAGTGTAGATGAGCCGTCTGATCAGGATCTACACTATTTGCCATTCGGTTTTGATTTTTTGGCTGTCATCTTTATTTGCAACTATGAACATGTCCAAAGCCTCAATGATGGAACAGTTCATAAACTCAGAATAAAGGGGTTAACAGCGACGACCCAAATAAATTTGCGCATATGCACAGTCTGATATAGACAGTTGCTATTGGTTAACAGTCTTTTAGTGATCGTAGAATTTGCTGAAGAACAAAGACGGCATGATGAGAATGCACGCCTATCTGTGACTGTGTGTTTGTTTGTGTTGATGTTTTACACAGTCAACCCAGTGGGCTCATGTCGAACGCGGTCAGTGTAACCGCTAAGAGGACTAGGCCTGCCTAGTTAAAGTGCGGTTTGGTAAACTGACCGCGCTCGACATGACTCTATTAGGTTGACTGGGCCGTAAAATCTAAACACAATCAAACAAAAAAGCCCGTTCACATCGGTTAGTCGTTATTATTATTATTTTTTGTTGTTTTGATGAAAAATAGAATATATTCAGAGTATGTTCCAAGGATGGAATCACTTATATTTGTAGATTTTATATACATGCACTAACATATTGGCATCGTTGAGAACACTCAGGCATAATATTTTGGTAACCTGTTATTTATACGCTAGTGTTGTCAACAATGACAATACGGTTAAGCATCAAGTTTGCCAATATGAATGCCTTGTTTTTTGCTACATTTCGACACTAAAACTGTTCACTGGAGGTGGAGATGGGAAGATTAAACCAGGACGTCCAATCTTGCCCTTAATCCTGATACAGTTCCAGCTATATATAGCAGTCTGGGGGTTGCCCTAGCTTATCACAGTGTCAACACAGAAAACATGCAAATTAGATTCTCAAAGGGTCAACGTGCAAAGTCTAGACATATGTAGTCTACTCAGGCTGAAGGCATGTAAAGTATAATTATATTTAGGAAAGATCACAATCACGAAGCACAACAATCCCATAGCATCGAAAGAAGAAGAGACGATGAATAAACGATGAAAAACAAAACAACAGAATTGTAATAACTGACAAAAGATTGCAGAAGAACGAAATAGAGCCCCTCTTAAGTTCATGTCCTTTGATATCCCAGGTGGGGACAATATCACCAGTATCAGTGAAATAACCCTATATTAGCAACAGAAATTTGGTCGCATTATGAGACTCGTCAGCAATGTCATATGCGAACTGCAAAATCCTTGCTCAGTCTGAGCGTTCTAATCCAAGGCCCAGGCGCTCCACGACAAAATGCGGAGAAGCGCAATGATGAACTTTACCTGGCAAAATTTGTACGCATTGATAAAATTCAGGTGGAAAAAAGTGCTAATCTATACTACAAAATAAACAATTTATTACCAGCGGGTTTTCAACACTGATTCATCAGCATATTGCCCTTATTAATAATCCCCATTTGTAATGTGTGAGATGTGTGTTTGCTTTTTCTGGGCCCGGTTGTTCAAAGCGTCGTGAGCTTAACGAGCTTGTTAAGGGTCATTTCATTAACTGTTTTAGCAGATTCAATACGCAATATTCTGATATTTTTTGCTGAAAAAATGTGAGTAGCTTTTGCACTGCAAAAGCTATTCACATTTTTTCAGCAAAAAAATTCAGCATATTTGCGTATCACTTGATAAAAATTTTAACGAATCGTTAACTAACGACATCGTTAGCTTTAAACAACTGGGCCCTGGTCTTTACATTACAGACAATATGTTTATTCAAATTCTCTCAAAGAAGCAGATAGGCCCTGACTAGGCACATGGTATTGTCAATGTCCGCGTTCGCTTCAAACCACAGTTGTTACCGTTGAGTCTTGATTATACTCTGGCCGATACCCATGCTTACTACTCCACAGTATAACGAACGCATCAGAGATCAAGTTTAGAGTTTAATGGTTGTGATGTCGCGATTGCACTGTCGCAGTTCTGGTACCAACTCTTTGTTATGTAAATCAGCACCTCAGTTAATCGAACATTTTACATAACTTTATATAAGCTACATAATGCGCTCAAAGGCAAGAGGGTTCATGACTCCACTCGAAGAGGATGCAGATGTTTTTGCCTCTACAGCATTTGATCAGCTGTATATATAATGATCGTTTACTCCAGTACTGTCATCCCTGCATTCTGCCTGAGCTGTGGAATATCGACTCTCAACAGACTAGAGTGCCATTTCTAGCAGAAGCTATTATGTCACTACATACTATCTCGGGATCGAATATAACCGGCTTTTTCGCTGTAGTAGGGTTTTACAATAATAAGATCATCCGTAAATGCTTAGTTACAAATTAATGTGGTCATGGGCTAAAAAGAAAGCCGATGACCATTTTTTTTCGGACAAATATTACACAAACATTGCCATCTCCAGCATATTTCAGTCTATTTGTTGCCCGTTATCTCGCGAGCAACAGCAAACTGCCCGTCTGTGCTAGCGTACTTTTATATTTTTTTTCTGTTGCATTTATCATGTACCAAATAGTTTTAAACTAGTGTTAATGCCGACGCTAACACAAAAATAAAACGATTGTTGATAATGATGAACATCAAAATTAAACAATAAAGATAAATTAACGTTAGGGAATTACTTAAACTAGTTGATGGCCCTTTAGCAGTGGTTATGAGGTCCCAAAATTACCATATGATTTTGGTCCTAGAGGGCGGCCAGTCATATCGTTAGTTTTGTCATGCGTTGGCTAATATTAACACGTGAGGCGATCATACCCCCAACACTATCGTGTGGTGGGCAGGTATCTCCCACAAAATTGACGTAATTTGCCACTTTGCGAGCCAAAATGAGATCTCTACAGTACCAATGCACACACAAGAATTTGTGAAAATCCATTAATATTTACTCGTTATCTTCTTGTAACGAAATACGGACGGACGAACGACAGATTGACGGACGTAGCACAGACTGACAGACGGACGACCTTGTGGCGGAGTATAAAAACCGTTCGAAATTAGCAGGCCGATGACCTTCTAACCAAGCGGTGCAGTGAGTTTCTAGAGCCTCTGCTTTGCATCCAGGGGCGAGGGGGGGGGGGGTATCAATCTACCGTCGTCATACTATACTAAGGACGTTAAAAATGGCACTACCTGCTCTTTCGCTTAGCGCTCAACATTGTGAAATTAGAGCTATGAATTGGAACTGGTCGGCATGTGTTTCAGTGAAATATCACGTCATGTGTCTGGGGCGTGATATTTCAGCAAGGCAGCACTCTAAAAGTGAGCACTGAGGCCACTGTCGCATTCAGTCGCCGTCGCAATATGATTGAAAGATTTTCGAAAGAGACATTAAATCCGAATAAGCTAAATAATAAAATAAACTATCGACCTTGCAATATTTACAAGTTGCAATCTGAACGAGGACTCTTTAATGTTATACCCGCGCTTGCGCGGATCCTTTTCTTGTACTAAAAAAAGACACGTAATACACGGGCCTCTGGTAACAGAAAGAATGTGTTACATAATATAGCTCGTGCTAGCACGAGTTATTCATTGTATAGGCGACAATTATGCGACAAACCCGTGCTGTAACAGTTGACCGATTTTAACCATTGCAGCGCTAAGCAAAGCTGTAGCGGACGACATTCCATTTCATTATTATTATCATTATTCAGAGAAAATAACATTTGACATATAATGTAGTTGTGTGCTTGACAGACGATTCATATGGACTATCAATACTAATTGTCTCTGAAACCTACGCTCTGAAACGCATATATTACACAAATGAGAATTATCCACTACCTGTTTCCTATCACGAATATTAACGATAATGCAGTTATTTCCCTTAGACCATTTGTCGATTTTGCACTTACGTGAATCATTTTGCTGAGAGATGTCATACATGCATCTAAAACTATCTAAGTCAGGACATTTTCACCATGGGAAATGCGGAAGAGTTTGGTAATCAAGCACAGTAAACCTTTTAATCCCGAGTTTCTGAAATAGACGCTTCCATCTTTTCATATGGGCACTTCCATTTCTGCCAAAAGGATCAAGACAGTGAAACGGCTCGTAACGAGTCTGTTTTTTTTTTTTTTTTGTCTTCAAAGATGAAAGAGTTAAGACAGATTTATGCAATAAAAAGTTGCTAGAAGTAACAAAAAATAATAAAGCTGGTTGAAAACAGCAAACTTCTGTGCATAGCGTCCGTATACGTCGTACACTATTTGCTAATGATTCCAGCAGCCTTGACCTCAAGGTCGTCACAGGTCAGATTTGCTAGGCACAATAAAACATTGCGTTCTACCTGCAGTTTCTAAACCATGTACATAAGTGCCTCGGTCCATTCTTAATAAGGGGTGTCTGGTTAGTTTTTATTGTTATCATGTTTTACGGCGATCCCTGCATTTAATGCAAACAATGGTGACCCTGATCATTCTGCGGCGTCTGATCTGGGTCTACACTATTTGCCAATATACCTTTAATGGCGATATCTGAATTTGAATTACTGATATATGCATTTCAATTACAAATATTTGCATTTAAAATGCAGATATCTCTATTAGAGACATCTGTATTTTTTCTAAACTCAGATATCTGTATTTGAAATACTGATATCTATAATTATCATTTCAATACAGATATCTGCAATTCAAATGGAGATATCTACTTCAAATACAGATATCTGTATTAATAGAAAGTATTGAAACAGAGATATCTGTTTATGAACCTGATTGCTTTTAGCTTTTGCTTTCAGCAAATAATCAATACTCCCCTGCTCAAAGTTTTTGACATGCTTGATGTTTAGCAAGCTTTAAAGTATACGGACTTTCATTAAAAATAGACACAAATGTGTTGATCAGGGCTGTGTTCAGTATTGCAGACTGATAGCGAACGTTTTACCCTGGATCCCTGTACGTTAATGACGAGCGCTAATACCAGCAGGGATCCAGGATAAAACGCGAGTAACTGGCACACTGATTTCACATAACTGCTCTCTCGGATTTCTATGAATCTTTTGAGAAAATAAGGTTTGGTATTCCATGTGAGTCATCAGCTAAAAAGAAAAAAAGAAAACAAATCTTGAATGACGCTAAAATTTCAGAAACAGATCAGCTCTAGCAGTGATTTGTTGAGTAATAAATCACTGTTTGGAGGTCAGTTGTAAAATAGATCAAATCACGAGCGCGGAGCGCGAGTGGTTTACCTACTTACAACTGACCGACAAACTGTGATTTATTACTCAACAAATCAAGCACAAGAGCTGATCTATTTCGATTCTAACACAAAAAAAAAAAAAAAAACGACGAAAAAGTAATTGTATCCTTCAGATTCTTCCAGGTTTCCGTCATCACATAAAGAAATCCCGCTGACAGTTTTGACTGTAACGCCGTTGTTTACGTGCACTTCTTACATTGTGACGCAAGAAAAACGACGTTACATCGTCTTACGTCGTGGAAACGAAGCCTGACGTCAGGAAAGTGTCAAAATGCCGTCAGAATGGCGCCTGATAGCGTCGCGCTCTTCCGCCCAGTAATTTGTTGCAGAATAAATCACTGAATTTAACCATTGGCTATATAAGCGAGGAGTGTTAGAATAATGCATTAACCACCCTTTTGTCATGACGCGGCAGCTCATGAATATCTGTGTTAATCTTGAAATAAACCTTCACTAATTCGAAAGGATTATTCCGGACATTTCTGTATGAAACATTGCAGGTTGACTTATTATGCACGATGTACTGTGCGCTTTAGTTTCTTGAAATCAAAATCATCTACTTGGGTGGATTTTGAGGCCATGTTTAGGATACCGCAGACGAAACTGCACAGCGAACATAAAACGTCGCAACAATGTAAAGATCACACGTCGTTTTTTCAAGGGTAGCGGAGGTGGGAGGAGGGGGGCCGTGTGGGGGGAGCCTGCGTTATACATAACAGTGAAAAAGACTGTAGATATTTGCAAAAAGGGCCCCTTCATTCTCTCCATTCCGCTGATTCAAGAAGGGAAGTTGTTTATGGCAAGCCGTTTTACCATTTATTCTGTAAATCAGATTTCTGATTTAATATATCAGATATCTTATATAATATATAAGATATCTGATATATTATATCAGATATCTAATATAAATAAGATATATCATATGTCAATTAAAATATCTTATATGCTATATGAGATATCTGATATGCTATATAAGATATCTTAACTGACATATAAGATATCTTATATGCTATATAAGATATCTTAATTGACATATAAGATATCTTATATAGGATATATAATTAATTGACATATAAGATATCTTAACTGACATATAAGATATCTTATATAGGATATAAAATACCTTATTTACTAAAGAAGATATCTTATTTATTTAATTAAATAAGATATCTCATTTAGTATATCAAATAGCTTATTTAGTACATCAGATATCTATATTAAGATATAAGATATCTTATTTAACAAATAAGATATCTAATATGGAAATAAGATATCTTATATGTGGAATTAAATAAGATATCTAATATGATATATCAGCTATCTTAGTAGGATATAATATGTCCTATATAGGATATAAGATATACTAATTCAGATATCTTATATCCTATATTAGATATTTTATATCCTATATAAGATATCTGATATAATGCATAATAAATAGTAAAACGGCTTGCCAGCAAGCCGTTTTACTATTTATTCTATAAATCAGATATCTGATTAAATATTTCAGATATCTTATATAATATATAAGATATCTGATATTATATCAGATATATATTATAGGAATTAAAATGTCTTATAAGTCAATTAAGATATCTTATATGCTATATAAGATATCTTAATTGACATATAAGATATCTAAATTGCTATATAAGATATCTTATATAGGATATTATATATCTTTTACTAAAGAAGATAACTCATTTATTCAATCAAGTAAGATATCTCATTTAGTTTATCAGATATCTTATTTAGTATATCAGATATCTAAATTAATGTATAAGATGCCTTATTTAACAAATAAGATATATGGTAAATTAGATATCTTATATGCGGAATTAAATAAGATATCTCATATATTACATCCGATATCTTATATAGGATGTAAGATATCTAATATAGGATATAAGATATCTGAATTAGTATATCAGATATCTTAAATCCTATATTAGATATCTTGTATCCTATATAAGATTAGATATCTTATATCCTATATAAGATATCTGATATAAGATATCTATTTTGCATAATACATAGTAAAACAGCTTGCCATAGTTGTTAGTTTCTGGCGAAAGAATGTGCACAATACTGATTAACCGCTAAGAGGACTAACCTGGCCAGTAAAAGTGTGGTTTGGTAAAATGACCACGTTCGACATGACCCTATTGGGTTAAGTGGGCCGTAAAACCTCAACACAAACAAACGAACAAACAAAAAGGTCCGTTCAAACCGGTTAGTGTTTTTATTATCATTTTCGTTGTTTTGATGAAAAATAAAAGAGATTAAGCTCATAGTATGTGCCAAGGATGAAATCACTTATTTTTGCAGATTTGCTGTACTACCGTATTGTCACCGTTGAGAACACTCAGGCACAATATTGTGGTAACCTTATATTTGTTACGCGAGTGTTTGCAACAATGACAATACGATTCTAAATGCATCAAGTTTGTCAATATGAATGCCTTATATCTTGCTACACTCTTTGAACCTGGTTAAAAAAAATTAGAAAACTATTAGCAACACGTAGGGTCAATATGTGTACTCGTAAATACGGATGAAATTTACGCCTCAAAGTTTCAGGTGCCAGTGTTCCAAGTGTGCAGGAGTCACGGGACTCGTTGCCGGTTCTTATTCAAGTTCATTATCTTCTAACTTTGCTGTATGTGCATGTTTTAATGTCACGCCTATTCAAATATATTGAAAATTTTACAACCAAAAACGGGAAAATTTCCAGATAAAAAATTCTGCTATTTTTCATATTTCTGCTCAAAACATAGATTGTGGGTATTCGTTAGAACCGCCTCGTCGAGGCGGTTCTAACGAGTACCCACAATCTATGTTTTGAGCAGCAATAAGAAAAATAATGTATACCCCTGTAAACCCCAGCTTTACTTTATTAAAGTGGGGTTTCAGGGGGTCAAAATTATATAGCCGTGTTTTCGTGATGGTGACAAACCTTAGAATAAAGATAAAATGTGTGTAACCCAGATCAGGGGAAATACGGACGAGGTGGGGAAAATACGGACAGAGAGAGGGAAAATCCCTGAGGGAAAAATACGGACAACTATATATAGAAATACTATATAAATTTCACAGGTCAGGCCAATTTTTGGCCGTAAATATATTTTAGGGTAATTAATATTTGAGAACAAACCGCAGAAACAGAAAAGTACGAAGGCGCATTAGGGCCACATATACTTTTATTTCCGTTGATAGGCATCTTGAAATTTCGACTTACTATCTCGAAATATCGACATAATAAGTCGAAATTTCTCGGCTTAATATCTTGAAATTTCGATTTATTATCTCGAAATTTCGACATACGATCTCGAAATTTCGAATCATTAAGTCAAAATTTTGACTGAAGAGCTAGACATTTTGACTTAATAACACAAAATTTCGACTTAAAATCTTGAAATTTCTATTATTATTTCGAAATTTCGACATATACAACTAGCTCTCAAAATTTCAAGTTATGTACTAAGTCAAAATTTCGAGATCTTATGTTGAAATTTCGAGACAATATGTCGAAATTTATGCGACGAAACTCAGTTCCAATTTACAAAATCCATTTTGGAAAGATTTAATGCAAGTTTGGTCCGAATTTGGTAAAGCTGTTCCCCTGGAAAACATAAAACAAATTCTTATATGCCGTTTATGGCATAATGATCGTTTTGGAAATGGGCAACTGTTTTTAAGAAATTGGTGCGATATGGGCATAAGAGTAATTTATGATCTTATTAGTGAGGAAGGGGTATTTTATAGTTTTGAACAGTTAAAAGCGAAATATAATATAAGGGGCACATTTCTAGACTATCAGCATGTATTAAATAGTATTTCTCAAGTATGGAAAGATCAAATTAACATGGATTGTGTATTTATTGTTGAAACTAAACGTAATCTGTAACATATACCTTCAATACCTAATTAAATCAAAGAAAGGAAGTAGAATTTTCTACGACATTTTGGTTGGAGTAAACAAGTACATTCCACAAGCAAAATAGCAAGCGGAGATGGGGGATAGAGGGGAAGTACTATCGAACATTAAAGATATTTCACGAGACAAAACTATGGGATTTTCAATGCAAAATTAATAATAAAATTTTAGTAACTACTTCATTTCTTTTTAAAATTAATAAAACTGATAATTTGGCCTGTAGTTACTGTAATGAGCAACTAGAAAAAAAATCATGATCTATTTCTTAGATGCCCAAAAGTAAGAATATTTTGGATTGAACTTAAAACGTGGTTGACCACAAATATCAACTTAGAAATTTAGGATCGTAAAATATTATTTGCATACGGTGGTAAAACAGAACTTGTCATTATATCTATGGTTTAGCAAAATATTACATTTACAAAAACAAATTTGTTTCCAGAAATCTAAGCATTCAAGGATTTGTTAGTCTTTTAAAGAAATAAAAAATACTTAGCTAGAGATACATTGTATTCATAAATAGTAGGTTAAATAAATTCTTTAGGAAGTGGACATCAGTATATAATTACTTTTATCCAAACACTGAGTGACCCGTGAGACCACATTTGACCTTTTATGTTAGTGTCTGGTTTCTGCTTTCCGCTGACCGTCTGCCACGGGTATAGTGAAGCAGACTTTGGATATAGAGCACCATGAATCTGTAGCTATAGAAGGCAAAATATTTTAGAATGTATATTGACATTGCAGTTTGTTTTTTTGCTGTCTTATTAAGGATTTGTATTTTTAAATTGACTACCGTGGTCTCGATACAGCAATGGTCTCAATATTATCAGTCTTAGTGGTACCTACCTACCAGTCGAGACAGGCAGAAAACTAAACTTTTTTTTTCCACGTATTACATACATATGAACAGTATTCTAACAACCTTGTTTACCAACTTTTCTCAGCAATTCCCTCTTTCTTTTTCTGCACTTTCTCTCTTCTACTAACCTCTTAAAGAGATAGGTTTCGACATTACGAAAACACGCCTATTCAAATATATTGAAAATTTTACCACCAAAAAACTGAAAGTTTTCAGATAAAAATTCTGATACTGTTCATATTTCTGCTCAAAACATAGATTGTGGTACTCGTTAGAACCGCCTCGCCGAGGCGGTTCTAACGAATACCTACAATCCATGTTTTTGAGCAGAAATAAGAAAAATAATGTATACCCCTGTAAACCCCAGTTTTGCTATATAAAGTGGGGTTTAAGGGGGTCAAAATTATATAGGTATGTTTTTGTGATGAATTTGACATTTCAGATGATAATGTACTTAAAATAGTTGTGTCCTATATATACTTGTTAGTATGTATATATTTATGATATTTAAACACATATTTAGTCTAAATAGAAAAAAGTCGAAATTTCGAGATACCTATCAACAGAAATAAAAAACAAGTATCTGTGACCCTAATGCTCTTTCATAGTAAAGAAACAGAAAAAACAAACGGTTTCTGATAAGATATGCGTGGTCAGTAAGAACAAAATATTTTCATTTAAAACAAAACGCCAAGTAAAAACCGTCCTTCCGAGTGATGTCGAAAAGATAGCAGTTGAACAATTCCAAATACACCTGCTTGTTTACCCCTCTGTCCGTTTTTACCCGTATTGACCTTATCAATTAATATATAGATAGAACGTAACTTTTTGAGCACTGATAGCTCTGCATATCCAAACTACTATCGTTATATGTTAACTTTATTCTTCAGTGGATTGCTTTCATACTTGGTAGGGATGAAGAAGAGGATTTGTAATCAAACAACATACTATTCAGGGCCCAGTTGTTTAAAGCGTCGTTAGTTTAACGAGCTCGTTAGTGGTAAAAATGTTAACTATTATAGTAAGTATTGAATTAGGAGAAAAACAAATTTTATTCGCTCGTCAGGATAAAAGAAATACGCTTAGAAACTATTTATGCATTATTGCAAAGTATTATATATATGTAACTAAATTCACACAAAATAGATTACTTCTGGAAAACTGTATAAATTTGTTGAAGAAAAAATTCCAAAGTGAAAAGTATATTGCACTCACGAGTAATTCTATTACAGGTTGTTTTTTTTTTTTTTTTTGCTAAATGGGCACCTCTGTATAATTATTTTAATATTAACGCGAGGCAGTAAGTTTATACATGTTATGAACTATTGTATTTCGAAATAAGTTGAGAAATTAAACCAGTAAAGGTAAGAAATAACGCTCTACAGTTTTGAAACATGCTACAATCGTTTGAGTTCGAGGGGACGGAGATAATCTGGTTACTGTCAGCAGAGGGGGGGGGGGGGGGGGGTGGGGGAAGGGGGCAATAGATAGGCATCATTCTTACGACAGCATATATGGTGAAATAATTATTTCACTCTCTCTTGTGCATATGCAGGAATAACACTTTTCTGATGAACATATGATAAGATCTTCTAATATACATGTACGTTTTTTTTTTTTTGCTGTTCTCTATCTTATCTCTTCCAATACAAACAATATTAATAAAAAAATAATAAAATTAATAAAAAATGAGATGTAATAATTAGTTTTTATAAGATGTACTTAAAATTCATACAAGCGTGATGAAAATTTATATATATGTTGTATAAATATTTAAAATAAAATTATATATAAAAAAAAAAAAAAAAAAAAATATTATAGTAAGTACAGTCATTTGACTAGTTCAGGCTAAGGTTATGCTTCATAACGATTTCCAAAATAACTAACCGATCAAAACTTGACGTTTTCTTTTTTTTTTTTTTTTTTTTTTGGCTGGTACAGAGTACTGTCCTTCCTTGAAATACCAAAGAATTTGACATTCGCGTCTGGTTATCTGCCCTTGCGATGACTGTGAAGTACACCACTGATTTGGCTGGTTCCGAATAGTTTTGCTAATTCCGAATAATGAATGAGGGATCTGTAAAGAATTCCTCGGATAATACAACAGCCGCTATATATTATTTTATTAACTTCTATTAAGTGTTACGGTGAAAATTAATTCAATATAAAGACATTCGTCACGAAGGGACAGGTTCACAAATACCTTAAAACCGGCCCCTGTAAGCCCAAATCGCATAATTCATGGCATAACGATTTTCGGCATGTACACCCTCCTTACTGCAGGATTTAGCGCCTTGTTTCTGGATTTGATAATCTTTCCAATTTAAAACTATTTCAGTGAGGTTTATATATAAGCGAATATATACACGAGAAAACCTGTCTTCGAGGTGTTCAACCATGTAAGACTGAGACCGGCCTTCTCAGCCATAGACTGGCCAACAGCCACAGCGCCAGATTAGCTAGTCTTTGAAAGTTTTGATAGGTATTATACTGTCTAGACAGCGAACAACAACGGTGCTGATCAGACTGCGCAGATGCACAAACTATGTGTCTTTGTTGTTCGCATATGTCATAAAGCAGGTTATCTCATGACGAGGCTCATATTTTCGCTTCAGTCGATATCTACACACCGTTAAACACCGTGTGTTAACACCTTACCCGGAACTAACTAAATTGGATGCACAAATTAGCGATCGATTAATGCTTGAAAACAAGCACTTTGTTTAAAATCCTTGCAGGGAGCATTTAAGCCGATGTTAAAAAAGTATGTTCCACTCAAAAGTTTAATACAAAAATGTTTTAATTGTCTGTTAAGGGTATCTAGGCGAATATATGTTATTTACACATTTACAAAATTTATGTTATGCGTAGGGTTGCTAGGGGAAATCAGATCGTATCGATCAATAAGGTTATATTTCCCATATTTATTTTCTGATATATGAAGAAGACTAAATGACCAGTTTTTCCTTTTTTAAATTTGACCGCTGTCGTGTATTTGATGACGATTTTTTTTTCACTTATTCGGAACTAGTTAAACCCGGAACTAGCCAAATTGTACAATATCTAATTCACAGTATTTTTTTATGAAAATATTTGTGCAAAAGCTACACACATTTTTTTTCAGCAAAAATATTAATGTATAAGCCGTATTTGATGATCAAAGTTTTAACGATAAGTTAACTAACCACATCGTTAGTTTTGAATAACTGGGCGCAGATTTTTAACGCTACCAAGCAACTGACTGAGTCCTCCCGGGGGGGGGGGGGGGGGGGGGGGGCGTGAGTAACTTCCTATATATGGCATAGTACGTATGTACGTGCCGAATAGCCCCCTTTTTCAGCGCTGCCAGGTATATGATTGGCCCCCTTTTTTCAACAAAAAGTATATGAATGGCCCGATTTTTCTGGATTCCTATGTGAAAGGCCCTATTTTTCTGACATCCTGGTATGTGCACATAATTTTCGCTCTGAGATTTGTCGAGGCTGCTTATCCTCTTGGTAGTACATGAATTGACTGTGATATTTGTGTAATAACCAGCAAAAAATGGGTACAAAAAATCAAAGGACAGTATATGAATAGGTCAACATTTTGGATGATCAAGTACACTGCTGTCGGCCTATTCAGCGCACCTAAGGATTTGAGCTGAATTTAAAAAATGTTCGCTAGACCAGTTTTAAATTTTAAATGTACTAGAACGTAGAATAATTTATTATATACAAAGTAATGAAATATAGAGAATTATTAATGAAATAAAATGCATATTTTCACTAGTGAAATATAAGTTTTATATTTTCACTAGTGAAAATATAAAACTTATATTTTCACTCCTCTGAGCAGTGAAAAATATAAGATCTGGATCTACTTTTTCTTATTTACATTAATGTTTTCATTACACGAGATGAAAATTTTTATGGTATTCACTGAAAAAGAGTAAATTTTCTTTTTATTTTATTTTTACACGCCAATGCGCGTTTCTGACGTCATATCTAACGTCACCAAACAAAACAAAACATGAACGTCATGGCGCCAAGGGACAAAACTGCGTGTCAGACTTTCCCTTGCAAATGCAAGATTTGCATTTTTTCTATCGAAAGTGATGTATATAATAAAAAGAAAATTCAAATGTTTGTCGTGAATATGACTTTTATTTCATCTCGTGAAGTGAAAAAATGTATATTTCATTCGTGCCTTCGGCACTCATGAAATATACATTTTTTCACTTCACTCGATGAAATAAAAGTCATATTCACTCCAAACATTTGAATATCCTCCATTTATTATAAGTAAAACAAGTTTATTTTCATTTAAATTTCTTCTTCAAATTTAGCAGATAATAATCCCTCAACTTCATCACCCCCTTGTTTGTGTGTCATAAAAAATGTCTGCCAATGTCGCGCACCTGTTAGAATTTTGCCTGTTGCCTTGGACTTAAAGAATGTTTTCAGATTAAAGATGCATTTCTATGATTACTTATCAATTTAGAATATATATGTGCCATTTTCATTGTTGACACTGACAGAACCAACTTTTAAATTTCACGTTCAGGGAAAAGGGTCCTTTAGTTTTAGTGAAAACAACATTTTTCTCATTATTTTTAAATAAACTCCTGATTCCACGTGCAAATTGTTATGGCCATGTTTGCTTCCTGACCCAGTAACCGGTGTATACCAGTAAACGGTGTAATCCAAATGTAGCCGAATAGCCCTTACGTCACGCGCATTTGCATACCGTAAATCGTCTGTTTTTTGTTTACATTTGTGCCTCCATCTGTCAAACCAAAAGAAAAGACAAATATGAGCTTCCTGCGGGTAAGTACAGTTAAATTCTTATGTAGTCATATATTTAACATAAAAATAATTGTACTTTCATTTATATATTTACCTGTTTATGCATCCATTTTAAAAAAACAACCCTTAATCAAAAGCTGCCTGCTGCAAATACGGTATTGGCCGGTGTCGGGTACAATTTTACATATGCCATTTTTATCCTACCATATATACACTGCTTAAAAGTTACTGGTAATAAAGAGGCTGTTTGTTTCAGGTATGGAGAGGCTGTTTGTTCAAGAGCCTTTTTACTTTTTACTTTTTTTTCAGTTTCCTACTATTGGTCAGCAGAAGAAACGCCGCAGTTATGATACAGCCTTGATTTCTCAAGCTTTTAAAGATGTTCGGGAAAAAGGGACATCTGTGTATAGGGCTGCTAGAGAATATGGTGTGCCTGAAAGTACTTTAAGGGACAGACATCTTGGCATCCAACCAGTTGATAACTTACCTAATCATGGTCCAGCTCCATTATTTTCTCATGAAGAGGAGAAAAGTTTGGTTGACCACATTGAATATATGTGTAACATTGGTTATGGATATTCTCGGCAAGCATTCTTAGATGCTGCTTTTGATTATGCTGTGATCTTGAATAAGAAGTCTCCTGGTGATCCTACTTTCAAACAATCCTGGTACCAAGGTTTTATTAAAAGGTGGCCACAGATCAGA
This sequence comes from Anodontia alba, assembly GCA_964016985.1. Lineage (NCBI taxonomy): Eukaryota > Metazoa > Mollusca > Bivalvia > Lucinida > Lucinidae > Anodontia > Anodontia alba. The sequence continues at coordinate 77,075,878 of OZ024832.1, forward strand.
CTTGCAAAACCTGAGAAGTTAGCCATAATTAGAGCAAAGGCCACATCTAAAGAGGTGTTAGATGCTTACTTCAGTGACCTTGAAACAGTTATAAAGGCTAATAATCTTGACAATGCTCCATAAAGGATATGGAATGTAGATGAATCCGGAATTTTGATGGAACATACTCCACCAAAAGTTTTATGCACCACAGGTGCAATGCCACAGTCTGTGACTTCACCAAGAGGCAAAAATGTTACCATTATTGGCAGCGGAAATGCCGCTGGTAACCATATACCCCCTTATTTTATCTTTCCTGGTAAGCGATGGAATGAAGAGCTCCTGAAAGGCACGAGCCCTGGAACAAATGGTGAAATAAGCGAGTCTGGCTGGTCTAACTCTACAACCTTCCTGAATTACTTACAAAATCATTTTCTTAAATTCATTCCCCGGTCTGAGGGTAATAAACATCTCATTATCTTTGATGGTCATAGATCACATGTGTCATTAACATTAACATCCTGGGGAAAGGAACATGGCATTGAGTTTTTCATTCTGCCTCCTCACACCTCACATCTGACCCAGCCGTTAGACGTTGGTTGTTTTGCACCATTAAAGGCCATCTACAATGTTGAATGTCAGACTTATATGCGGCTCAATCCTGGACATCAGATCACACGCTATGTTGTTGGTGAGCTTGCCTGTAAAGCGTACTTGAAGGCATTGTCTCCTGATAACATTATCAGTGCATTTAGAAGGACTGGTATATTTCCATTTAAAAGAGAAAAAATAAGTGATGTGAAAGTTTTACCAGCAACAATTTATCCGAAGCCAGATATTAGCCCTGACAGTCAGCAGAGCAGCAGCAAGTGTGGGGAACAATTTCTTGAAAGTCGTAAAATCACAGCTGTGAAAGAATCTATCATAAAAAAAAGAAAGGCCCCTCCTACTATAGTTGGAACATTATCATCCTCAAAAAATCAAGAAATTCTGCAAGCTTCCTCAAGCAAAAAGCTATTGAATATGAAAGAGCCTATTCCATCTACTAGTTCATCAAAGAAGGAAAATGATCATGATCCCCTTCAGACTTCTGACTTCTCTGAAGATGAGATGGAAATCACTGCTAATGAGAGTTTGTGCTGCGTCTGCAAGAGACGTATGCCAGAATCCATGAAATCAGCATATGTGATTGAATTTGTTCAGTGGGCACAGTGTGATAAATGCAGTCACTGGACCCATCTAAAATACTGCTCAGAAGTCAGATGTCTGCGCAGAGGATCTGATTTCTTATGTCCTCATTGTGAAAAGCAATAAACAAAAGCAATTGAGAACAGAAAGTATAAGTCAAATTAAAATTGATATCTGAAATTGACTTACCATGGAATATATAATAATGCCTGGCCTGATAAGCTTTTAATTAAAATAATATATAATGTTGAATAATAATTCACATAATGTTTAATGTTGAAGTTGCCCTCCGTCTGACTATTTCATGTCAACAATGACAAACTGTTGAAGTGGCATGTATAATAAGAGAACTACAGTCTTTGGAAAGTTATAAAAGTTTGTCCATTATACAGGACTTTTTCCATTTTTTTTTTTATTATATAACTATTATCTTGTTCTCGGGTTCAACAGTTTATTATAAAGATACTTGTTTATATTTTTTTTATTCCTACAAGTAGTGTGACTATCAATATCAGCCAGGATGAGTTCAAGCCAGTTTAATTTGCAAAGATGAAAGTCTTTACCTGAAATATTTCATAATATTCCTGGATACCAGACTGAGTACAATTCACATTAATATGTTTTACTACTGTTTGGTGGCTCAAGTAATAAATGAAATACTTTAACACTTTATGACATATTACTCAACATTCTATATAATCCCAGTTCATCTTATAAGCAAGTAAATGTACAAAGTATCTAGGGGAAAATGATAGGGGGCGCATTGTATGTTTACACCGGTTACTAGTACCAAATGTCATTGACCTTTGATGTTTACAGTTTTGATTTATCAATCAAAAATATGAAAACGCATGCTTCTCTGAAAATATGCTTTCATGGGATGATGGAAGAATAATAAAATTTTAAATGTGACAGGTAAGTTTGAACTTTCAACAACATCTATGTAAATACATGGGAAAATAGAGCTTAGACCACCGGTTACTGGGTTAGGAAGCATATATTTTGATATGTTTCATCACATACTCCCACAAAATGATACTTTGGGATTTTTGGGAGAAAATATTTGAGTGAGCAGTATTGGCAGATGCGCCACCTTAGGCTACACGGCTGTATATGAATGGGTCCGTTTTTTCGAAGGCCAGGTATATGAATGGGGTAGGTTTTGAAATACTGGCTCGCACACCCGTACCAAAATTACCCCTGTTACCCCCCCCCCCCCCCCCCCGAGACTCACATAGAGGCAGCGCCACATGCCAAAACAAATACTTCTTGTGCAGTTGCAGATATATAGAAAATTAAACTTGTAAGGAGTTATCGGTTATATCTTTGTTAGATCGATCTAAAGCAGACGAAATCAAGACAAATGTTGTATGAATGTTCTTATTTTCCCATGTATAGATATATTACGTAAGAGGTAAGGATTAACCGTTAACAAATCTTGTCTGATCACATTTACCAAAATTAAAAAGGTTTTGTTGACTTTAAAAGAAATGCCCAAACACCCGATTAAATTTAGCGAAAACATACCTATGGGCTTTTTGAGGCCCGAGAGTCATTTCCTGTGGCTGGTGAATGCAGTGAGATGTGATTTTAGTAGTGTTATTGTTCAGAGAAAACTTTGTTTGCGTATTATATTCCCATATATTTTCGCGTTAAATTCAATGTCGCGTTAAACTGATTTCTCCATAAAAACAAAGGCAGCGCCACCTACCTGCTGGATGCTTTAGCTACAAAGTCACGCTTTGGTGGACAAGATTCGGTTTCAGAAATACACTTGTTTTATGATTTAGTAAAGAAAAATCTTGACCAAAGTGATAACAGCCTTTAATGACATTTACACCCATATCCATTAAATCGACTTTTACAGCTAAGACTAACATTTTTTCTATGAAAATGGCAAACCCAAGGCATCAGTACTTTGTTTAGAAAATGGCCAAAGTTTTCAAAGATCACATGACAATCACATGAAAATTTCCTGCCGAAATTTTAATTAACTCGAATTCACATGACTTTTAGTTCAAAATGGCGGCTATATGGTCAGCTAGTTTACACAAATGCTTTCACAAAACAAATCTACAGAACTACATCATTTATACATAAAATAAATGCTCAGATAATAATTTAGATGACTTCAGGATTATTTTCAGCATTTGTCTCTGTAAGTATAGTTAAGATGAAACTTTTTACCGTTAGTAACACGAAAATACACGAAAATGGGCTATATCTTTAAGTCTGAAAACACTCAGAACATCCCTACTATCCCTACTTTTCATGATTGAAATTCCTACTTTTGCTTAGTTCTACATATAGAATGTCATAGGCCCTATTTACACTCAGTATTTACATTTTTGTTTATATCAGTCTTTTTCATTTTTATTTACAGTTGGCCTTGTGACTGGGTTGTCAATGAAAACAAAACTGAAAATATCAGTATATAAACGTAAAAGTAAACATCAGACTACCCAAACTCTCATGTATAGGAGTAACTTTTGCCCTACTTTTTCAAAATTTTGATGTCTGTAGGTACCAAAACTGATACACAATATGGCAAACTGTTTTACTATTTATTATGCAAAATAGATATCTTATATATTATATCAGATATCTTATATAGGATATCTAATATAGGATATAAGATATCTGATATACTAATCCAGATATCTTAAATCCTATATTAGATATCTTATATCCTATATAAGATATCTGATATATGAGATATCTTATTTAACTCCACATATAAGATATATGTAATTTACCATATAAGATATCTTATTTGTTAAATAAGATATATATTAATATACTAAATAAGATATCTGATATACTAAATGAGATATTCTATTTGATTGAATAAATGAGATATCTTCTTAAGTAAATAAGATATCTTATATCCTATATAAGATATCTTTTATAGCATATCAGATATCTTATATAGCATATATGATATATGTCAATTAAGATATCTTATATAGCATATAAGATATCTTAATTGACATATAAGATATCCGATATTATATATCAGATATCTTATATATTATATAAGATATCTGATATATTTAATTAGATATCTGATTTATAGAATAAATAGTAAAACGGCATGCTGGTAGCCGGCCTCGGTGGCTCAGTTGGATGCGCCGTCCGACTGGAGACCAGGAGGTCGCGGGTTCAACCCCCGCCAAGGTCGGCAACATTCTTTCGTGGAGATTGATCATGAAATATTTTCTACGGTCATTCTCTCCCTTCTGCTGGTTCAAGAAGGGCAGTTGTCAGTTTCTGGCGAAAGAATGTGCACAGTACTGGTTAACTGCTTAGAGGACTAAGCTTGCCCAGTAAACGTGTGGTTAGGTAAACTGACCGCACTCGACATGACCCCATTGGGTTGACTGGGCCATAAAACCTCAACACAAACAAAACGGCATGCTGGCAAGCTGTTTTACTATTTATTATGCATTATATCAGATATCTTATATAGGATATAAGATATCTAATATAGGATATAAGATATCTGAATTAGTATATCAGATATCTTATATCCTATATAAGATATCTGATTTAATTCCACATATAAGATATCTTATTTACCATATAAGATTTCTTATTTGTTAAATAAAATATCTTATATCTTAATATAGATATCTGATATACTAAATAAGATACTTGATATACTAAATGAGATATCTTATTTAATTAAATAAATGAGATGTCTTCTTTAGTAAATAAGATATCTTATATCATATATATTATATAAGATATCTGATATATTAAATCAGATATCTGATTTACAGAATAAATAGTAAAACGGCTTGCCATAACACAAAACTATATACATGTACATCACAAAAACATGCCCATATAATTTTGACCCCCTTAAACCCAACTTTTATATTTTAAAACTGTGGTTTACAGGGGTTTACATTATTTTCTTATTTCTGCTCAAAAACATAGATTGTGGGTAGTAGCTAGAACCACTGGCAGTTCTAATGAGTACCCACAATCTATGTTTTGAGCAAAAATATGAAAAAAAAGTGAGAATTTTTATCTGAAAACTTTCAGTTTTTGGTAGTGAAAATTTTCAATATGTTTGAATAGGCATGTTTTTGTAATGATCTTGTCCGTTCATGCATATAACGGACTGGATATCGGTTTGTATTCTATCTGCACATGCAAGGGGAACAGCTAAGTACATTATATATGCACGGTCAATGTACAGTGTATAGAGCTGTTTGAGTTAGCCAAATGTGCCTTTATTTGATTTAATTTGGATATTTTATTTTCCGGCTGCCCTAGATGGAACATTGAAAAACAAAATGGCATTAATATAATAATTAGTATTTTATGTATACATGAATATGAAAAGGGAAATATTTTCTCTCGCATTTTTATCTATTAATAACCTCTTGATGACAAACCTTGAAATTTAAAGTTAACAGTTAAATTTGTGAGACACACATTTCATTTGTGCATCATGATTTTTGTTGATTTTTTGTGATGGCATGTAAAGGTGACAATTATTGCTGCCATATTTGGACAGCTGGCAGATTATCCTTAAAATGCCCGGCCTAAACTGACTATCCTATAAGGCGAGCTGAAGGTTTTAGCATGCCTTATAGGACAGTTGATTTGGACCATTTTAATCTGCATTTCTGACTGGTACAAGCTCCTGTGGTGTATTAAAGCTCATGTGCTACTGTGCTTTTGGTCCAACTGTTATACAATTTGCATGAAATGTAAAATCCTGTTTTCTGGGAAAAGAAAAAGTAAGAAAAAGTATTTCTAAAATATTAATGTCATCTGCTGAAAATTTTACCCAGGATGTTAAGCATTGAAACATGCATTTATAACTGATGACTCACAGTACTTGCCTCTCTTTTATAAATAATTATACAGCCATGACGGCTAGTTCTGCGCATAGGTTAATCTGCTTGGTCAAATCATTTTTAGGTAAGTTTGCATCAAAACTATTTCACTTTGGTACATCATTTTGATAAACTGATTGAATGGAAGAATAAAACTCATTTTCAGACTGCAAACCCGAAATAGAATTATTTGGCTACCTGGTAAGCTATAGGTTATACTTGACAGGGGCATAGCTTCATGTTTTGGATTGGTACGAATGGCCAAAGGCGAGGGGTCTGGGGGCCGCCTAGCCACTCAGTGAGTCCAGGGCAGAGCCCTGGTGGGGACCAGGTCGGCGAAGCCCCCCGGAAGCTCCTGCATTCTAGCGTGTTTCTATAGTCCTGAACGCTTTTGAAATCAAGCGAATCTGACTTTTTATTAGTGTCTAAAATACCATTTGGCTAGGGCAGTAACAGTAAAATATATATATATGAACAGGTCATATCTTCTCTTTGTTAATAAACATTTTTATTCAAGCTAAAGGATCGCTCACTAGTTGCATTTATAGCAGGCATTATCAAAAGAAGTTGCAAAAGCTTTGATATGTCCTACGGCCAGTTACGATCAGGCTTCAATTCAAAGTATTTCACTATGTCTGACAAGGCAACATCTTCAAAGTATTTCACTATGTCTGAGAAGGCAACATCTTCAAGTTTGTTTTTTTTTGGTTTTTGCTGTTTTTTTTGTTGTTTTTTTTTCACTTTCAAAACTTACTGAACCTGCCTATAGTTGACTGTTTAGCTTCTTAATAGACAATTTTCATGAAGTGTCATTTCCTATTTTTCTGGAAAAATAAGAAACAAGAGGGCCCAGACTCGGGGGAGGGGGTGGGGCGGGGGGGGGTAACTTCCTATATATGGCATAGTATGGATGTGCGTGCCGAATAGCCCCCTTTTTCAGCACTGCCAGGTATATGATTGGCCCCCTTTCTTCAACAAAAAGTATATGAATGGCCCAATTTTTCTGGATTCCAGGTATGTGAAAGGCCCCATTTTTCTGACATTCTGCACATATTTTTTGCTCAGAGATTTTTTGAGGCTGCTTATCCTCTTGGTATTACATGAATTGACTGTGATATTTGTCTAAAAACCAGCAAAAAAAAAAAGGGTACAAAAAATCAAAGGGCAGTGTATGAATAGGTCAACATTTTGGATGATCAAGTACAGAATGGGTCCGTTTTTTCAAAGGCCAGGTATATGAATGGGGTAGGTTTTGAAATACTGGCTCGCACACCCGTACCAAAATTACCCCTAAGTTACCCCCCTCCCCCCACCCCAAAGGGCCCAGAGGGCTGTAATTTGCTCACCCAAGTGTCATATGACTCCAACCATCATTAGTTACTTCAACAATTTAATGCAACATAGTATATTCTAAAAGACTATTACATTCTCTTCATAGGACTGTCTATGTTTAAACTTTGTTGAAAATGAATGATTTTGGTTGACAGACTGGAGGTTTAAGTTCTGTGTTGTACAGGCCTTGGAAGGGAAGTGGTGGTGCTTGGCACAGACAATGGCATGTTGGCTTGTAAAGTATCATAGGCCCATGGGAATGTGGCGTGTGTGTATATGTGTGTGTGTGTGTGTGTGGTGGGGGGGGGGGGGGGGAGAGGGGTGTTACTTGACACAGGCATGAGACTTTTCAGATTTTTGGCAGATTTAAGATTTTTTACTTTCAAAATATGTTCTATAGAATTACTTGATTTTGTCTGAAAGTTGCAAAAATGACATTTTTGGTAAGGGTGACAGGGGGTTTCAGATTTTTTACCTAGAATTCAGATTTTTTCATCAGTCCTCTGGTCTCATGCCTGTTGACAGCAGCATGATCCATCATCGCATGGTGGCTTGTTGTTGAATAGGCATGTGAAAAACATGGGTTGTCAATGACAACAGAATGGCGGAGGGGGAGCAATTTTAGTAGAGAGTCACCCAAGGAACATGTGTGTAAAATTATTTCAAAATCCATCCATCCATTTAGGAGAAGAAATTAATCAAAGGTTTTTTCTCTTGTTTTAGTTCCGGCGCCATCTTGTTCAGCTGAGCAATTTTGGGACAGGGTCAACCAAGAAACACTCCTATTTCAAAATCCATCTATCCCTTTAGAAGAAGAAGTTTTCTAAAGTTTTTTTTCTTCTATTTTTAGCTCTGGTGGCCATTTTGTTCAGCAGAGCAAGACAGGTTGACCAATTTTTGTAGAGGGTCACTCGAAAATAGGCCCCACCTCCTTGCGGCCATGATTTTTATTGAGTTTGCGTAACTTGACCAGTTAAATTGATGTGCATCCAGAAAACATTTCTGCCAAATTATTCCAAAATCTTGCTGGTAGTTTTAGAAGAAAAGCTTATTTGCCACTTATTTGTCTATGTAAAAATACTGACCCTTAGTGTGGGGCCATTTTTGACATCAGGATCTAATTTGAACAATCCTGGTAAGGTCTACTAGTTAAAGATACAAAACAGATTAGGTAGGCTTAGGCCTAATGGTTTTGGACAAGATTTTTCAAGATTTTATATTGTATAAGTCTATGTAAAACTATTGACCCGCGGATGGGGGCCATTTATGACCCCAGGGCTATAACTGGAATACTCTTGGTAGAAGGCCATTAGGTAAAGCTACATACCAAATTTGGAAGCTCTAAGCCTGATAATTTCTTACAAGGTGATTTTTCCAGATTTTCACTATGTAAGTGTGTAAAGCTAGTGACCCCTGGGTAGGGGCCATTTTTGACCCCAGGGCTATAATTTGAACAATCTTGGTAGAGGTCTACTAGATCGATGTAGGTACATACTAATTTGGTAGCCCTAGGCCTTATGGTTTCTGACAAGAAGCCTTTTTCAAACTTTTCACAATATAAGTCTACATAAACCTAGTGACCCCCGGGTCATATCATCATATATCATAATCGGATTTTTGATTAACATGCAGGTACAGGGGCAACATCCACATCAGTGGGCCCCCTTCCAGATAGCTGGCTTGCTGCACGCATGGCAGATCTCACACCAGATCTCCAGGTACGTCTATCATTAGGGTTGATAGCCGAGAGCTTCCACTCTCTGCAATCCCTCTCTGTCAGCTGCTTCCATGTCATTTTGGGCCTCCCAGGCCCACGCTTTCCATCAACCTGTATGTCAAAGGCTGTCTTGACTGCACCATTGGAGCGTTCCACATGTCCATATCATCGGAGTCTTCTCTCCTTCAGAATGAGGTCCAGATCCTCAACGTCAAGCCGCACAGGTAGCTCATTGGACCTGGTGGTGACAATGTCTTGCGGCCTGACATTGCAGATCTGTCTGATCATTGCCCTGTCATTTCGCTGCAGACGCTGGAGGTTCGGCTTTGTCAATGGCCAAGTCTCGCTGGCATGGAGCATTGCGCTCAGCACACAAGAGCTGTTCACACGGCCATATGTTTTGAAAGAGAGGCGGCGTGAAGAGAGAACTGGTAGCAGATCCTTGAACTTCTTCCAGGCTGTTTTCACACATGTTGTGGTTGGGAGTTCACAGCCACCTGCTGCTTAGAGCATATCTCCTACATAGCAGAAGAAAGCTACCACCTAAAGCTTGTCAGGTCCGACCTGGACTTCCTTCTGTGGTCTGCCATCCAAGGGGCGTGCAGTTCCCTGGCACCGTGAACATCTGTAGTCCGGGTCATTTTTCAAGCGCTTGAGCCCACTGCATTTCTTGTGCACACAGTGCTTGCAGCCATTGCAGAAGATGCTGTTGCTGCTCACTCCAGTGCAACAGATGGCGCATGGAAACTCGCCTGAACTCTGCAGGAGGTCCAGTCCCATACCGCAGATTATGATCTTTGTCTTTCCTGCATTTACTCTCAGTCCTTTCTTCTCCATTGCTTCTTTCCAAGTCAAGAGCCTCCTGACACATTCCTCAAGCGATTCAGTGATGATAACAAGGTCATCGGCATAGAGGTCCTCCTAGGGGACACCAGAGTGGAATTCTCATGATAAGGCTTCAAGCACAATGATGAAGAGCAGCGGGCTGAGTACTGATCCTTGGTGAACACCAACCTTCACTTCAAACTCTTCACTGTAGCCCTCACCAACATAGATATGGCTCCGCGCATTTGCATACATCCCCTGCACCAGTCACACAATCCACTCCTCCACACCAAGTTTTCTCAGCGCCCACCAGATGACCTTCCGAGGTATTTGATCAAATGCCTTCTCCAGGTCTACGAAAGCCATGTAGAGTCTCTTATTGGCAGCTAGATACTTCTCTTGCAGCTGCCTGACAACAAAGATTGCGTCTGTAGTGCCTCTGCCTGGGACGAAGCCAAACTGGGAATTGTCGATTGACACCACTTGTCTGATGAGGCTGTCCACAGTCCTCTCCAGGATTTTCATAACCTGCTCTGTCAGCTTGAGACTGCGGTAGTTGCCTCTTTCCAATGCATCCCCTTTTCCCTTGTAGAGGCAGACATTGAAACTCTGCTCCCTGAGTCAGAGGGTATACCTTGCCATCACGAATGATTGCAGCTGCGAGGTCACGGATCATGGAGGTGCCCATGTCACCGGCGGCTCGTATCATCTCCACCACTATGCCTGATGGGCCCGGTGCTTTGCCAGCCTTCATCTGTGAGATAGCCTTCTTAACCATATCAATGGTGATTGGGATGGACGGGCCTTCCACTGGTGGTTGATATGACAGGTGGTCTGGGTCCCAGTCAAACTCAATGTTGAGAAGCCTTTGGTAGTGCTCTAGCCAGGCCTTCTGCTTTGAGTCTTCACTCACTGACATCTCTCCTGCATCATTCTTCACAGGTTTGTCACCAACAACATCAGTGTTCTTTCTTCTAAACTGGTTAGCAAGGTGGTAGACTTCTGAAGACTTGGGGTCAATATTCTCGTAGACCTTCTTGTCGGCATCTTGACGAGCATGGTGCACTGCATGTCTGGCATTTCGTTTGGCTGCATCGTATGATGCCCTAGTGCCTTTACCAGCCTTCCAGGCCTTAAAAGCTGTCTGCTTGGCAGCAATGGCCTTTTCCACGTCTTCATTCCACCTTCAGGTTTCACGACGCCAACGGTGTGGCCAAGTTGTGCCACATACCTCCTCAGTTGTCTTGAGCAGTCCAGTCTTGATGTTGTTCCAGATATCCTCAGTGGCCCCATCAGCTACACCTGCAGATGTGCTCACATGCAAGTTGAAGACCTCCTGGAAATGATTGCTTGTCTGAGGGTCTTTAAGCTTCCAAACTTTGAGGCCAGGGGTGAACTTTCGGGTAGGGGCAATTTTTGATCCCAGGTCCATAATTTGAATATTTTTAGTAGAGGCCCACTAGATGAACCTACATATTAAATTTGGTAGCCCTAGTTTCAGACAAGAAGATATTTAAAGTGTTTTCCACTTGGTTGCTGTGGCAACCAGAGTTCTGCTTAGATTCCAATTCTTTGAACAACTTTCAATTAGCACCTTACAACAGTCTTCGCGATAATTTTTGAAGTGCTACAGGACGGCTGTCAGTCAGACAGAAATTTTCTCCAGGACAGAGGGAAAATCTACAGGACAGACAAATTTTGGTTTCATCTGATAACAACTTAGTTTTAGAAAATATAATTTTAGTGTTCAGATGATACTGTTTTAGTGCCTTTTTACCCAAAAACGTGAAGGCAAAAGCAAATGAAATTTTAAAAAATGAAGAAAAAAAAATGTCTGTTATTAAAATTTGGCGATTGAAAAATGCTGAAGGACAGCTGTCAGATGGGCCGAATTTTTTTGAAGGACAAAACCAAAATTTGCCGGTTTGACAGTCCTGCAGTTTTCCCGAAGACTGTTTCAAGGATCATTCCCGTGAAATTTGGTCCAAATTGTCACACTGGTTTAGGCGGAGATGTTAATTGGCTCACTGAGCACAACATGCTCAGGTGAGCTAAACATATCACCACTTTGTCGTCTGATGAATCTGTCTATAGCGCACAAGTTAGGAGTTACCTCTGCTGTGTATCAGAGAAAGGCTGCTGCTAATTGTCTGTAATACTGATGTATATTCTAAGAGTAAAAATCCCAGAAATACAGCGGAGAAGTATACTGGAATTTTTCAGCACCTCGGATAATACTTTTTATTTACTTTTGTCCAGTTCTAATTTGTTCATTGGCAAATTATTGGTATGGCCAAAGCCGTACTAGCAGCACCGATAACTATGCCCTTGCTTGATAACCATTTGCAAACAACTGGCTGAACAAAACTGGATTTTTTTTGCTAATACAGAATACAGGCTTTCTTCTAATGTGGTGTTTTGATTGTGGTGCCGTTGCTTTAAGTGTGTCCTTTTTTTCCCTATTGTGTCTTGGACGGATCAAAAGTGTTAGGTAATTGTATCGATTCCTGATCATTGCCTTCCTTTCTATTTATTAGTTATAATCATTTGATGATTGCCTACCCAGTTTATGTTTTTAATGACTAGTGGCTATTTTTTAAATGACCAGTGGCTATATATATTTTGTTTGGTTGCCTGGCAAAGTTGAAGTAGAAAATCTGTAAAGCACCAGCAGGGAAAGAAGACCTTTGGCAAGTCCCTGTATTCTGGCAAAAATAAAAATAAATTATGAAGAGAATGACCCTTGAGAGCATTGAACACACACACACAAAGATAAAAATAGCTGAAGTGTCTAAAACTTACAAAATATGATTGAAGTAGCAAAAGCTTTAAGTAACAATCAAAATTTAATTCTGCATGAGTTATTTTCCCCTGCACCTGTGTGTTGTTTACATTTACATTAAAAAAAATCATGATGTTATTAAACATCTTCTCATCTGAAACCACTTGGCCAATTTTTATCAAAATTTCGTGTCTATCGGTCTGTTGAATTGGGATGGAGGGCTTGTTCAAATAGTCACACTCTATTGACTGTCCTGTCCGTGAGTCTCTGGAACCCTCGTTTTCAAACTCTGAGAGAAAAGCCTGATTATTTTTGATAAAAGAGGTAGACCACCAAAATGTCTTGTATTTTTCTTCAGCCTGTCAGAGCTAATTAACCCTTGGAACATAAAAATCTTTATTGTTTTATCACTTATACATAAATATATGGAATGCAAAGAAAAGTATTTTCTCTCAAGTCAGGAGACCTTAGAATATTGTTTTTTCTGTCTTATCTGGAGCCTAAGAACCTCTATTGTTTTAGCTGTCTCATCTGAAGCCATCTCATTTGCGGGCCCCTGTAGCCTAGTGGATAGGAGAGTTGACTCTTAATCCATTAGGTTTCTCAATGCTGTAGTTCGAGCCTCGCTCAGGTCACATGTGGGAAAGCGAAGTTCTGCTTACGGATAGTCTGGTGGTTTTTCCCCGGGTTCTCCAGTTTTTGCCCACCTTTGATGAAGGATCAGCTCAGTATAAGTGAAATATTCTTGAGGGAGCCGTAAAACCCAAATCAGAAAGAAAAAAGAACCTGTATTGTTTTATCCATCTTTTCTGAAGTTCTAATAATCTCTATTGTTTTATCTCTTATATGAAGCCGAGAGCCTTTTTTGTTTATTCTCTCTTTGGGGCCACTTGAACCTTTTGTTTTATTTCTTATCTGGAGCCCAAAAGAAAATTGTTTTTCTCTCTTATCTAGAGCCCCTGGAATGTGAGGAAAACTGTTTTATCTCTCTCTGGAGCACTTAGAACCTCTATTGTGAACTTCTATTGGTTTATCTCTCTTATGAGGAGATTTAAGAAGCTCTTCTGCTCAATCTCTTTCCTAGAGCCCTAAGAATCTTTATTGTCTTATCACTCTTATCTGGAGCTCTAAGAACCTTGTTGTTTTATCCCTCTAATTTGGAGCCCCAAGAACAATTATTTTTTATCTTTTTCTGGGAGCCCTAAGAATCTTTCTTGTTTATTTTCCTTTATCTGGAGCCTAAATAACCTCTATTGGCTTCAGCTCTTATCCCAGCCAAAAGAAAATTGTTTAATTTCTTATTATCTGGAACTCAAAGAATTTTTCCTCTTATCAACCCTAAGAAAATTGTTATATCTTAACTGGAACCAGCCTTAAGAGCCTTTATTGTTTTATCTCTCTTATCTGGAGTCATAAGAACCTTCCCAGTCAGCAAACCTATCTCTAACTGTCATCGGACCGATATCTTTTGTATATCGGCTAAATATTGAAAATGATATTGGATATCATTTTGCCCATTGGCATTAAGTCGGACCAATATCTTGTCGGATACATATTGGTCCGATATCGGACAGGTATCGCTTTAGTCAGCTATACGCCATTGGACCGATATTTTCTTACACATCGGTACCATATAAGACCGTTATCACTAAGGGAGTTATGTAACATTTTTCCCAATTTGCCTGATATCAGGTAGTTATCACTTTGGTTATTCTATCTGTCATTGGTGCAAAAAGTTTTCCATTCCCATGCAATATCACCTAGCAAGCAGTTGAGTTTAGGAAGGGTAGGAAGAAAGAAAGCAAATATTTACATCACAAAAACTAGTGATACTTACACATTTCAGTGTACTTTGGTAAACTTACTTAAAAACAGTTATTTGTTAGCAACTGTTACTTGAAAAAATTATTGTATGATTGCTTTAGTCTATTATAAAAAAACAATGTTTTTGTTTCAAGTGTGACTTTAAGCTGTTTAACTTACTAAATGTTTCCCATGTTTAACAAAATGGTGGCACGTTATTTTTCAAATAAGTGACGAGTCCACACTGAATATTATATTTATTCATTAACTACCGGTAGTTTGGTTTAAAATTTTGTTTTCAATAAATATTTAACTTTCTAGATAACAAATATTTAATGTTATATTTCTTTTTCATTTAAGTACATGATTGTACATGTTTGTAATAGGGAAGATTTTTTTTCATTCACTGCATTTGTTTTGAATGATAACGGATAGATATCTGTCCACTATTTGGCAAAAAAACTGGTATAAAAAGCATTTCAATATGCATTTAAAACTTCATACTTATTTTCAAAGTACATATATATATGTGGTTCATGTTTTTTATTGGACAGACAACAGGTTGTTATTGGACCAATCTGCCTACATCCTGACCAGTTACCAATATCTATCTGATATAGGCATGCTCATTTAGTATCTCTTATCTGGAGCCCTAAGAGCCTTTTTTGTTTAATCAACCTTATCAGGAACCCTGTAGTACCTTTACTGTCTTGTCTCTCTTATCAGGACACCATAAGAAACTTTATTGTTAAATACCCTAATTTGGAAAACCTCTATTTTTGTAGCTCACTTATCTGGAGCCCTAAGAACCTCTGTCTTTATCTCTTATCAGGAGCCCTTAGAACATTCATTGTTTAATGTCTCTTATCTGGGCCCTACAAAGCTTTACTCTGGAACCCAGAGAAGCTCTATTGTATTGGCTCTTATCTGGAGCATTGATTGTGATGGGGTTTAATGATACATCTACCCTTCTGGGTCATTTTGTGTTGTCTCCCATAGCAAGGGAGAAAAGTGAAAGCAGAGGTAGTAGAGGAGATGAAAGAGAGGAACAGGAAAGACAGAGGAACAGGAATGAAACTGAAGAAACAGAAGAAATAAAAAACAATCCCCCTTGGCCTTACCCAACTGTAAGCCAATATCAGTTGGATGCGCCCCGGTGACATAAGATGCAAGACACCTTCGACACACCCGACCAAGTAACCCAGCTTATCTGGAGCACAAAGGAAATCGTTTTATCTCTCTTATCTTGAGCCCTAAGATTCTCTATAATAATTGTGTTACAGCTTATCACTGCTACCTTTGATAATCTGCCTTGGCAGATTACCCAAAGCTTGTAGATATATATTCCTTTCAACTGCTTCAGGGAGTTGACTCTTTGGCTCAGTGGTAAGAGCATTGGATTTTTACCAGGGCAGATCGGATTCGAATCCCCCGATAGGCAGGAAATTTATTCAGCTTAATGCTTCATTCCTTTGTTACGACTTTCATGTTGTAAGATGGGGGCTCATCTGGGATTGGACTTTACTTCGCAGAAAATGGCTTTGTGTCATCATAAATAATGACTTTCATGAACAGTGGGACGAGAGAGGGGGGTGTACATTACAGCCTATCACTACTACCTTCGATAATCTACCATGGCAAATTACACATAGCTTGTAGATATATATTTAATCTGTCACAGTGTGGCCATTCCAGCCCAATAAATAATAAAATAATAAAAAAAAAAAAAAATAAAAAAATAATAAAATAAAATAATAATAATAATAAAATGGTTGAAATTGCATAAATTGGGTAAAAGCATATATATATATATATATATATATATATATATATATATATATATATATATATATATATGTGTGTGTGTTTTGTGCATTTATCTTTTGAAATATGGTGTTGAGGAAAAACCACAAAGGAAGAAGAAGAAAAAAAGAAACAATATTTATGAAAGTACAAACTTTAGAATTAATATTTCTCACTGTCACTTTCCCTGCAAGGTGTTTTCGTTATCACAACATAAGCTGTGCTCATAACTGAAAGTCTGATTGTTTGAAACTTGGTAAGGATATGCTTTATAGTTTAATTACTTTGATTAACAACTGATACTGTAATCTGATTTGGACTCACTGATAAAAGTGCCAGATTGAGTTGTTTGCAAGCAAAAGGAAAAGACATATGATTGAGATTAATTAACCTGAGTAAAAAAGATCTTAGATTTTTGTTAAGTACTGCCTGATTACAACTTCCTGCCAAACTGGGCTTTGGTCAGTTTAATCTTCACACTCATCAAACTTGTTTTATGATATTGAGCTTTTAGCAGTTCCAACTTCCTTGTAATTGTCCCCTTTTTGAGAAGAAACGTATTTAAGAATTGGGCTGAAACTTAATTAGCCTCTTCAGTACGTCACTGGTACTCATACATACTGCATCAAGAATCTAGGCTCAGCTTTTCTTCGAACTTGATATAGCTTAATTTGTGAACTTGGATATTGTGTTAGAACTAGGACTTTGTCAGGAATTTAGGACTTTGATATATTTTGGATATTCAAACTAAGGGAAGTAACTTGTTTCTATCTGACTTCATGTTTATTTTAAGTTAGAACTTTGAGGCGGATTTGCATGAGAAAAGGAACTTGCTGAATTGACTGATAAATTGTAATTAATATTTAGGGAATTAAGTGACTTAATACTGAGAAACTGTCATTTAGTTAGTATTTAGAAAAGCAGATTTATTTAGGAAAGAACTGTTATTTACGTTACCTACATGACATTTTATTTATGAAACTTGGCATGAACATTTTGATTAATTTTGGGTAAATTTGATCGAGAAATTCTACACCTGTGTTTGGACGTCATTTATTAGAAGTTAGGAACTTAACTTGAAGGTTTAAGTTAATCAGACCGGACCTGGTAACTGGGAATGAGGAAACAGTAACAGAATACGGATAGAGCTAATTTCCCAAACTTTGCAAAGCATATTCTGTCACAAGTGGTGTGTAGGGGACTGAGGCAACTGTAGTAGGAGCCAAGCGACAGCTAGTACAGCAGAGACAGCAGCAACGGATACAGCAGCTGGAAATAGTCAGTCATACAGACAGCACCTACCCCTGAAGCGGAACAGTCCTGTAGATTGAGAAGGAGGCAGCTGGTATCCCACTCCTCCTTATACCCCATTGATACATATAGGCCCCAACACACCCCTGAGGCATCCCAAGACTCTTCCTCCCATGCTCGTGTCAGTTGTAAATCTGACAACTGGGTCAGGGTCAACTCTTTGGCTCAGTTATTAGAGCATTGGATCCAGGCAGAGCGGGTTTGAATCCCTCGATAGGTGGGAAATTCATTCAGCTATGCTCATTCTTTTGTACGATTTCAATGTCATAAGAATTGTTTTATCTCTCTTATCTGGTGCCATGAGAACCTTTACTGTTTTATCCCTCTTGTATGTATCTGCCTGCTATTAATTATCATAATATTCGAAGCGGTTTAAAAGGTTATAGCAACTTTTGCAAATTGATTACAGACAGACAGACATGCCTTGGCAAGGGTGTTTATAAGGAAATCTGACATTTGACAATTTCATTTGTTAGATCTTGTCATTATGTATCTGCATGCCAAAAATTATCAGACTATTCCAAGTGGTTTAAAACCTAAGAATCGTTAATGTTAATCTCTTATCTGGAGCCCTAAAATCTTTTTCCTTTTTTGAGGAGTTCACATTTATTGTATCAGGTTGCATTTGACCATTTCATTGGTTTGGGCTTGTCAATATGTATCTGCAGGCCATAAATTTACCATAACTTCTAAACCGCTTGGAATATACATCTATTGATATTATCAATATACAGTCGACTCTCGTTATCTCGACCCCTCTTATCTCGATCCTATCACTAATGTTGAACTGATTTCTAAGTCCCGATTATTTTCCCTATGTATTTATTGCATTTCAGCTTCGCGTATGTCGAACTACTTTTATGTCGACACTTCGGCTATCTCGTCCATCATTTTCAGTCCCTGAATATATTTTTCACAGTTTTTACTACCGCGTATCTCGAACTCGGACCATGACGAAGGAAAAAAACGTAAGATGCGGCGCCGCCGGTCCCTCAGGTAATGAAAATATAATAGGCCATTGATAAATAAATCAATATTTTAATTTTCACCTTTGTCCAGGTAATTACAAACAAAACAAACAATGTCTAAAATCCGTAATTATGAAATCACGTGCGTGTCGAGTCGGGTTTGACACGCGGCGCTCAACACCGTCTCGTGTCATTGATTTGTAAGATAAAAAGCGGCTCAGAATAGTGTTATGGAATATTAATCAACGAAGTTTCTTTAATTTATTGTTTAGATATGCTCTTCACTATTGAGTACTGTCCGTCTGAATGATATAGCGTCTTCAAAAAAAGTCAGTGCGCGACAGGTTCCGACTCAGATCAGCCTGTATTGAACAGGCTAGCTAAGTCTGAATCGTCGCTTGTTACTCTTTGGTCAGGCGGTGCTCTTTGATAAGCCCAGATAAGGCTCATGCGTACTATGGAAAATTCGTGGGCGTGCAGGCTGATCCGAGTCTTTGACAGTCGCACAGTCTTCTAATAGGAGTTGTCGTGCACAGCCTTAAATAGACGAATCACACGTGGGTACCGATGTTAACCCTTCCGACTCTGTAGACTGGTACGGATACCTGCACAAATAGTGTAGGTCCAGATGAGACGGTTCATAACGAGCTTTCTCTGCAGGAGCTACAGTTTGCCGCGCTGAGATGGTTCGTTTATGCTAGGGGAGATGATCCAAACTAGTTTACAGCTGCCGCTTAACATTGTAAGCGTTTTATGCAAAAGCGGAAACCAGTCAACTCTTTATCGAGTCGTCTATGCGAAGGGAGCTAATCCAAACCAGTTCATAACATATAGCTAACACAACCCGGAAACGAGTAATTTATTTATAGCTCATATGGAAATCCAAATTTGCAGGAGTATTAAAAAGACAACAAGAGACGTTTGAAATTTATTATTATTAACATTTATTGATGATTTTATTCCAAGAGAACCACTGCATCTCCTAAAACAAATAGTAAAAATGCAAACTGTGTACGCGTAAATTATTTAAATTGCCATATACATGTGCCTTCCAAGCACGTTTTGGCGAACAGAGAGGCGAACAGTCGTCATACCTTTGACGTCACAATTTGGTTGTCTCGAACTACTGATAACTCGAACATTTTTATGAGGTCCCGTGAAGTTCGAGATAACGAGAGTCGACTGTATTCCAAGCGCTTTAGAAGTTATAGTAATTAATTTCCAAAACTGATTATGGCTGGACGGACACACATTGGGAAGACAATTATTTTTTAACTAGAGAAATCTATCATTTGACAATTTCATTGTTTTGAGCATGTCAGTATGTATCTGCATGCCAAAAATTATCAGAAAATTACCTTTAATAATTTTAATCTCTTATCTGGCACCCTTAAACCTCTATTGTCTTATGAGGAGTACACATTTATTTCACCAGTTTCCCTTGTCTAAAGAGATTTCTTAATAAATAGTTGAATGCCAAGGTATATCCATCCCTCCCAATTCTGTTTGTGAAAATTACTCTGCCTTTCAAATCGCTTGACCTATCTGCATGCCGTAAATAAAAAATATAGTTCAAGCGATTTAAAAGGTATATAGTTATTTTCACAAACTGAATTGGGAGGGATAAGTAAGTAAGTAAGTAAGTAAGTAAGTAAAGACTTTATTTATCGAGGGTTACAACATTTAGCGCATACATTAGTACATGTAACAGCTAATCTTCCATGAGGCCCTCACTATTTACATATATACACAAATATACAAATAAACTGGTTATAAACTGACAATTTTTCTGTTACTGTAATATGTGTCGGTTTGAGGTCTGAATTTACATAGGGCAACTTCCTTACAATACCTTCCATTACTATATCTTTCATGTATGGGATCTCTTACCGAAACGAAATGCAAGAGATCCAGGAAAATACTGTGTGAAATAAATGCTGAAAGAGAGACAGAAATTGCCTAACCCTCAAGCAGACACCAAATTACCACTACAAGATAGGATTATATATCACATACATTTTAATAGAAAATATATACAGGAGTCTGATGCAGCTATTCTGAAACTTCCATATTTTCCAGAGTGAGAGTGTATACAAAATACTGCTTATGCACTACAGAGGAGGCTGTGCAGGTCTCTTTCTAAGCATAACATTTATATACATGTATGTTTATACATGAAAGAAACATAAGTAAAAGATTGGATGCACAACAAATAACAAACAGTTTGAACAAAACAGGATAGAAACATGAAAACAAACAAAATGATAGTTAAATTTACACTAAAGTGCTGCTTCTTGATTAATTCACTAACCATCTTAAGCATCTGTTGTGAAATGTGGCAATTGTCTGGGCATTTTTAACTTCCTCTGGCAAACTGTTCCATACCAGACAGCCAGAGTATCTCATACTATGTTTGAAGCATTCTGTCCTAGGTTTAGGTGGGATAAAACAACCAGCAGAAGATGATCTTAACTGAATATTGGTATTTTCATTATTTCTTAGAGTAAAATTTTCAGAAATGTATGCTGGAACTATATTATTATATACTTTGAACATAAATTTGGCTTTCCTCAGATAAAGCCTATCATATATAGACATAATCTTCAAAGATTTCATGGCGTCTGTGGAATTGTCAACATTGTAGTCAAGGATAACCTTACATGCACGCTTTTGTAATATAAATATCTTCAGTTTATTGGACCCTGAAGAGCTTGCCCATACAATGTTACAAAAGTCAATATATGGTTGAATATATGACTTGTAAAACTGAACTCTGTGAGCTTGAGACAAGAATTTTTTAATTTTAGAAAGGAGCCAAATACTTGAAGAAATTTTTTTTGCTAAGTGCTTGATGTGATCAGACCAAGTCAAATTATTGTCAACAAAAACACCTAAAATTTTATCATTTGAAATTATATTTAGAGATTCATTGTTAAAGTTAAGATCAAGATGATCATTATTGAGTCTTTGCCTTTTCTGGTTTGTTGTTACAACCATGACTTTTGTTTTGGAGGAATTTAGAATCATACCATTGCTTCTACACCAGCTGTTTAGATTGTTTAACGCAGATTGAAGATTATTCTCGATCTGTTCCACAGAATCCTGAATATCATACAAAGTTGTGTCATCTGCATAGAGATCAGTAAAAACATTGTTTGTGTATAGAGGCAGATCATTTATAAACAGTAGAAATAGTAGTGGCCCTAAAATAGACCCTTGTGGGACACCATAAGAGATTGACTTGAAATCTGACTTGCAGCTATTAATTGTCACCTGCTGCTTTCTGTTGGTGAGGTACGTATCAAACCATGATAAAGAATCATCTCTTATGCCATATATTTTCAGTTTGTCAATTAAAATTTGGTGATCTACGAGATCAAACGCTTTCTTGAAATCAACTAATACAACATTAACTATTTTCCCATTGTCTATTGCGTTCAACCATAGATCTATCATATTAACAAGAGCAGTTTCACAAGAATGTTGGGCTCTGAAGCAGGATATGCCTCAGCGGATGGATATGCCTCAGCAGTCAACTTTTTATTAAGAATCTCTTTTGACAATTATCATTGGTTAGATCTTGTAAATATGTATCAGCATACAAAAAATTATCAAAATATTCCAAGCAGGTTAAAACCTAAGAACCTTTAATGTTTTTTTTCTCTCTTATCTGGAGCCTAAAACCTCTGTTATTTTATGAGCTGTACACATTAATTACACCAGGTTGCATTGACATTTTCATTTATTTAGATTTTCACAAACTTATTATGGATGGACAAGCCTTGCAAGGCTAATTAATGCTGATGCCAATGCCAATGCCGGGTGGGGGGGGGGGGGGGGGGGGGGAGGGGGGGGTGTGGGGGGGAGTGCAATACCAGTACTCTTACTGTACTTTTGTACACTGGCGAGCTAAAAATGAGCAGGGGTTTCAGAGGAGAAGTCTGTCAAAGGTGTGGACTGACAGATCATTATCTCATCCTGAGTGAGCTAAAAGTAGTGGACCAAGTTATAAACTGCTCCAAACTTTGAAGAAGGTGGAGGGACATAAAACTTTGTGGTTGTTTAACCATTCCTAATGTCCGATCTTAGCATGTAGTCAAAAAAACAGTTACAGATAGGATCTTGTAATTCTAAATAACATTCCAAGAATGAGGGGACCCATATCGTTTTCTTTTTCAGGTTAACTGGTATAGTTCTGTAGTAAATATACTACAGAGAAAATATAAATTTGGGCTCAGACAAAACCTATCAACTATTCCACTGGACTAGTACCATTAAGCACCAAACTATAAACTATCGACTTAAACTATAAACAAAAAATCACTGTTTAGAATTATGTACAACTACCTATAATTCAAACAAATGGGTATAACCTTTTATAAACATTACAGAAATTATAGTCTCTGTGGTATAATGGTTAGCACGCTGGACTTCAGCGTCATAGGTGACTGGTTCGAATGCCACACGATACACATTTTTTTTTTCTTTTCTACTTTTCCATTACTGAAACAGGAATTTTATGGTTGTTAAAATAAAACAAATCGGTTGAAGATTTGCTATATTGTTTTTTTTTTATATCTGCTCAAAACTCACTGATGCTACCGAAGCGGTTCTTACAAGTATTCATTGTTTTTGTTTTGCTTGAGGTTTTAATACGCGACCCTAACCACACCTTTCAGGGAAAGCTTCCTAGCCGTTCACCAGTACTAAGTGCCCGTTTTCTGTCAGCCACCGACAGCTGCCGTACTTGATCTTACAAGTACAGACTAATACATGTACTGCATCGTACCACGTTAAAGTCTTATCAATTTAATATTTACTTTGTGAATAGACACAATTTCTGATTAGTTTCAATAGACATAATAAATCCTTTTCAGTTTTATGACCCTTATAGATAGCAAGCCTACCTAGGCTAAGCCCCGCCTACTTTTCCTGAGCTGGTTACCAGTTCAAATCGACCTTTGAACCAGACCACCGATTTGAAAATCCTGTCTTTAAATCTCAGCTCAGGCCCGGATCCAGGGGTGGGCAAAAGGGGCACATCCCAACACCCCCCCCCCACCCCCCGAAGCGACCGCTAGTCATACCTTGCCCCCGGTATTTTTTGATATTACACTCTTATGCATAAGCTACCCAGATATATGTGATTTCCAGAAACAGGGAGTTCATAACTGATAATGAAAGAGCCATTCAATAGTAAAAGGCATGCTGTGAATTGTCAATAACTTGTTAATATTGCCCTGCTGATAGGTAGCATATGGTCAGTTACATCTTCGTTTTATCTAGATATGTACATGTTTGAGTAGAAACGGTTTCATTTTGCTGTTCTAAGTATTGTATTAATTTGTTTTCAAAGAGATTTTAATCCTAACCACTCTCTCTGCTAATTCAGCAGTCGACAAATTGGTGACATTTGTCTTATTTTGCCCTTTAAACAGGATTTGACATTTCATGCAAATTGTCTCAATTAAAAACCTGTTTTCTGAGAAATATAAGAAAAATATTTCAAAATGTTGTCTGCTAAAAAAGTTACCCATAGAGCTAAGCGCTAATTTATTTATTTAGCCTCATCATGAGAAACCCTGTCTTTGGAGTTATAACCAGGTGTGAAATAGATCAGACTGCGCAGCTGCAGAGAAAACCTAGAGTCTTGAAAAACTTGATACGTTATACCATCTAAGCAGTGAAGAGGGAATAAAGGCGCTGATCAGACTATGCAGATGCAACAGGCTGATCTGCGCCTTTGCAGAATAATGAATGAGTGAATATATTTTTTTTTTTTTTTTTTTTTGACGTTCGGTGGGTTGGATGTGGGGGAGGGGGGGGGGGGGCATGGAAATTGCACCCCCACTTTACCCCTACTCCACATAATCCATATATATTTGTATGGGTGTGGTGGCTGAAGGGACAGGCAGGTTATCCAGGATTCTGCATGTCTAGCATGGATAATTATGAAACTAGCCAGAATTATTTTGCAGCTTAGAAATTACCTGTATAAGGCAGAGGTTTTATTTGTTTTTTTTTTTTTTTGTTTTTTTTTTTTTTGTTTTTTTTTACGGCCCAGTCAACACTATTTAGGTTATTTTTGAGCCGGTCAATTTACATAACCGCACTTCCTGTGTAGGCTTATACATAAGTGGTTAACCAGTACAGTGCACATTCTTTCGCCAGAAACTGACAAAGGCCCTTCTTGAATCAGTGGGAGGGAGAGAATGACCCCACAAAAGAATGTTGCCCCAGCATCTTTCAAACCCGCGACCTCCTAAAATTGACAGAAAAGAAAAACAGCCTGCAAGATTAATGAAAATGACTTGAAAATAGCATTGAAATGCATTCTCAGGCAATCCAATTTTAAAAATTTCCCAGGGGAAGCCCCCCAGACCCCCCTTATGCGGGGAAACCCCCTCTCATACTCTCCCCCTCTCGCGGCTTACACCGCTCGATACATGTCTTCGGCAGTCAATGTCCCCCCCCCCCCCCCCCCCCCCCCGCCCCCCCCGTCTTCAGACCTTCTGGGTCCAGCCCTGCAGCTTCAATAGAAAAATGATTTAGAGGGCCAAACATTGTTATCATCTGATCATGATAAGCGACTGATGTGAAGACTTTTGCATTCATTGCTAACTTTAAAAAAATAGCATGTATAGATATTTTCAGTGGTACGATGAGTAATATCCACCAGTTCATTAGCAAACATTTGTTTTATCGGGAGTCTTTACCGTCTGCTATTGAAACTACATCATTGGATTTCAGGTATTTTCCGGATTCGAATATGATGGGAGAGAAGCCAAACTCTGCGCTCGATAGAAGATTTCGAAAGTTAATCTTGTTCAAAGCATTAATATTCGGCCATCGTTTTTAGACATGTGTGAAACAAAACTAACCAAACAGCAGTCGCCATTCCTCGGGCAGAGTAGATATACAGCACGGTAGATTTTCTTATGCCGCGAGCTGTGCACACGGGCACTTTTCTTACGACGCGAGTTTCGCGGACGGTGAGACGGACTCTGAAGGACGGACACACATAAATTTGGGACACTGACAGTAGACAGAAGATGGCGGAAACTTTTATATTGGTCATAAAATTGGCCCGTATGGAACACATCAGGGAAACGTCTTTGTGCAAATTGTACCTCACCAATCCTGTACTTATATAGCAATAAGCATGTCAGTGAGCTTCAATGGTCTTAACTATGGCTATGTAGATTGATATAAGGAGCGATTCCATTAAACAATAATGCCATTAAATTTTATAATTATATACGAGAAATAAAAATACCGTCAGAAAGCAGTTATTTAATACGTATTTGCAAAGATTACCGGGAATGCATGGATACGTTTCCGTAATTAGTATGCGCCGTGAAAAGTGTCCGACAGATAAGCATTTTTCTGCTAAGGCAAGAAATTGTTTAACAAAATGGCTATTAATATACTGCAAAGAAAAATCAAAAAAAAATCCATCTCTTGTTTTTATCCCTGTTCCATGCTTGTTTAGTCCAGACTCTCTCAGTCCAGACTCTCTCTCTCTCTCTCTCTCTCTCTGAGTAGTATAATTTAAAGAGTTGTTTGAGGAAATGACAAACAAAGATTACATTTACTCGGACATCAACCTTAATTCTGTAACGCTAAGCCCTACCATCTTGGTTTTAAGCGAAAACTTGCCTGCTTGGTGTGAGTTCACCGGAAGGCAATACAAAAAAATTGTAAGTGTTTTCAACAATCAAGATTTTTCCTTTTCCCCAACATGTTAACACTGTATTCACACATGATGTAATGTATAGTTTCCCAGAATTACCAAATATTGACCATATTTAAAACACTAAGTTACAGTTCATTCTAGACGGTAACATTTCTGTAAAAATGACCTTGGAAAAGTGAACTTATGGTATAACAATCGAACACGAAGAAAAACGCAAATGCATCAAGGTTTACCCCTCTCCATCCGTCTGTTCGTGCATATGCGCATGTGTAATATCTTGTACTTCCTGCAAGTGAACATACATAATATATCTTCTATAAAAAGGCATTCCTATAGTATATACAAAATTATACAGGCTTTACTAAGCTCATAGGACCCTAACTCCAACAGTAGGCAAACCAGAGTTCTGCACATCGTCTGATAGTATTTAATACGGCTAGCTATGGTTATCCTTTTGGCAAAAATCGCAGAAGTTCGTACGATAAGCTGCAAGACAGTCCTACGAATTTGCAGCGTCGGACGGTTGTCGCAGCGTCGTACGTCAAATTTCAACATACACATTATTTCTACAATTTTTGGCGATTTTTGCACGCTGTACGGCTGCCGTAAGATAGCATCAAGACAAACGCAGGGTTGACATATGATTTCGCACGATTTTCAAAGGTTTTGGATACTGGCCGTTTTCGCACGATGAACGCAGGAACATGGTAAGGCATTCGTGCGACAGCCTTACATTTTTTTCTTTATCGTACGGATGACTGCAAGAATTCTTACGACAGCCTTGCGACAGTTTTGTAAATTTGCACGACAGTCCTACGGCCATCTTGCGACTGTCGTAGAAATAATTTGCAATTTCGGACGTTGAAGCTGCTAACATCGTTCTATAACTGAAACAGCCGTACGGGCATTGTGAGGCTGCCTTGCGATATCAAATACATATCAGGAAATCGTACGGCAAAAAATCGTACGCCTGATGTGAAACAGGCTTAAATATTTTAAATTTTTCACGTGGGCTTTCATTTTGGAAAAGCCTAGATGTGAACTATAACTTACAAATGGTTCAGAATACCATCAATAAACCTGAATATATATTCTCGTTGTTTACGATAAGATGCATTGGCTTATAAAGGCTATGCCCCGCACGAGAAGAACATGGATCTCGGATTCCCAGGGATACTTCGGGGGCATGTCCCACACCTTCTCTTCATAAAATGCTTTCAATCTTGATACTTTTTCAGACAACCACCCATAAACCATATATATTCTTGATTCTTATAAAAAAAACACATCAGTGACAAGATTCTTTGGTTCCACAGGGGTCGCCTGGAGCATACCCAAACCTTTCGCTTCACAAAAGGTTTAATGTCTCCGTAAAACGTTAATATCACCTTCCCATAACCATTAATACACTTTTTCTTTCTTTCAAATAAGACACATTCAGTGACACAAACCTTGAGGAGACATCTGATTTTTTCTTGAAAATAAATTTCAGTTTTAACTTTTCTTACGCGCCACAGTCCGTTGCCACGAAGCCTGTTCACTTGTAAACGCGCTCTGTAAGGAGGTGCCTTTATCACTACCTTCACCAGATAAAGTTCACTGATGAACAGCAATTCCAGTTAAAACGCTTATGGTGCTGGTTTGTAAGGTAAGCAAGAGCTTATGTGGTAATCAAGGCTTACATGAATAATTTTCTACGTCATTAAGCGGCATTTAAATTACATCAGCAAACTAAGGTGCTTAAGAGAGAGAGAGAGAGAGAGAGAGAGAGAGAGATGGACAGATGGACTATGAGGTTCGTTTTATCACGAGCAATGCAGTCGAAGAGGTAAGATGCAAACTGGAAAAGTCCTGAACAAACCGCAAAGCAAACATTGCCGTTACAAAAGAATTTTTTCAAAGTATACAACCCGCCTGTCATCCTTTTCATTGAACTCTTCAGCCACTGGATATAAATATGGATGGTTTTCGGGCCATAATCAATGTTCAACAAGATTGGCCGTGCGCTTCGCTCAAAGAACAGTGAAAACTCATGAGGCTGTGTGTTGAAACAGACATATCTAGACCGTCCAGGTTGTTATGGGATACTCATCGGTAATTTGGCTTCGATTATGACGATCAAATGCTGGTGACCAACAGAAACAATGTGACATTTCGAATGCCATGCAGCACCACTGCAATAAAAGAAAATAAGTTTCGCCTCCGCACAGCCTCATTACTTGTCGTCAAAATAAACTGTGTCCTAAAATTTCAAAAAAAGTAAACAAGTCCACAATGATAGATAGAAATGATGTCAATAAGAACAGGATCTATTGAAAATGAAAACAAAAGATAAACAACGAAAGAAAAGTTATCACTAATGGTGGGATTCGAACTTCAGACCCCATGCATACGAACCAGCCATAGTTACCACTGCGCCAGAAAAGCTGTTGTATTGTTTGCTAGTCAGTTTTATTATAAATCAATATTTTGTCCGCTAAGAAGTACAACTATTCATAATGTGAAAATGGTCAGTTTCTTCGCTTGAATAAACAACTTTGCGATGTGGATCTAGCTTTACGATTATCTAGTATTAATGGAAAATGTCTATGTAAAATGCATAATTACGTATCAGCTAAATCAGCTAAATCCGCCGCCACCCGATAGTCGTTAATTTTAGTTATAGTTTATAGTTTTTCTTAATGGAACTAGTCTAGTTGTAAATTAAAATACCCTTACAGAAAATGAATGTTATTCTATGTTATTGTTACAGGAGACACAACTCTAATTGCCAACCCGTACCTCAAATTTCCGAAGGATTCCGTGCAACTACGAATAACTCCGAAGAAAATATTGTGCGGAGTATTGGGACATTTACTACGAAGCAATTTTTTACTGAAAAATCGAAAACAGAGCGGAGAATGCGTAAATCTCTACGATTACCACCACATTTGGAATGAGCTACGCACTTTCATAACAAGCGGAGTATTGGGATGAAATTTCCGCATGCTTACGCATATTTACCATTCGTATCTTGCGTAAAGGTTCGTAGAAAATGTCCCAATACTCCGCTGGTTTGTAATCATCTCCGCATGACTGCGTAATTGTTCGTAACTAGCTCCGCATGCTTACTCACGCTTACCATTTGTATGTTGCGTAAAGTTTCGTAGAAAATGTCCCAATACTCCGCTGGTTTGTAATCATCTCCGCATGACTGCGTAGTTGTTCGTAATTAGCTCCGCATGCTTACGCAAGCTTACCATTTGTATGGTGCATAAAGTTTCGCAGAAAATGTCCCAATACTCCGCTGGTTTGTAATCATCTCCGCATGACTGCGTAGTTTTTCGTAACTAGCTCCGCATGCTTACGCACACTTACCATCAGTATCTTGTGTAGAGGTTTGTAGAAAATGTCCTAATACTCCGCTTGTTTGTAATCAGCTCCGCATAACTACCCATTTGTCTCCAAATGAACATTTGTTTGTGTTGAGGTTTTACGGCCCAGTCAACGTAATGGGGTCATGTAGAGCCTGGTCAGTTTACCCAACCACACTTTTACTGGGCAGCTTAGTCCTCTTAGTGGTTAACCAGTGAGTGTGCACATTCTTTTGCCAGAAACTGAAGCATCGTAACCCTTCTTACATGACAGCGGAAGGGAGAGAATGACCATAAAAAGTACTTCATGATCATATCCCTATGAAATAATGTTGCTGACCTGATGGGGGTCAAACCTGTAACCTAATCACAAGTTGGACGTGCATCCAATGGAGCCACCTAGGCTGGCCTCCAAATGAACATAGCAAGCAATTTCCAGGATTTCAAGGTAGGGCAGTAACAAAATTATTATGAAAACTCCATAAAGCATGCTTTTTCTATCACAAAATGAAGTATAACATAAGTTTATTTTGTATTAAAGCATTTTGTATTTACAAAAAGGTTATTAGTCATTGGAATCTACTTAAAAAGTCATGTACATGTGTGTTTTGTGTATCTGTTAACAGTGATGGAAAAAAGATTTTACCACAATTTTACAGCACTTCTTTTGAAGAAAAGCATTATTAATGTATTGTGAATGAAAAAATAAAAAGTGCAAGACTTAGAATTCAACTTTTTGATTTGCTTATATTCTATTGAAATACATGTAATCAAAAGAAACCACCAACCTTCTGAAATCAGCAATAACTTTCCATGGACTATTAAAGTCATTTAGACTATTCCATTTTACATGTAAAACACAAAAACCAAGTATATGTATTTCTAATCCATAATTTAAATTCACTAATGAACTAGCTTTATAGTTATGTTGCCTCAGAGTAGCTCTATAAATGACTGAACTTTTTGGTTTCAAAGCAATAAAGCAACTACTTTTATGATATCTTAATTGATACCATTTTGTATCCATGGCAACAAAGTCGTCTGTGAATCTGTTATGCATATTAAATTACAAAGGTCTCTAAGCACACTCCGAATGCTACGAAAGACTACGAACCAAAAATTGGTTAAGTTATATTCTATGTTCTCATTTGATCTAAAAAATTTCTAAGTCCAGTAATCTCCATACATATACGAACTGAAATAAGTTTAAGTCTATATTCTACGAACGATTCCGCACTGAAAAATGTTAAGTCCACAGTTTTACGAAGTACTCCGTTCAGAGTGTGGAGATTGCTCCGTTCGTTTGTAGACAGCTACGAATATATTTCTACATATGTACGGAAATTTGTTCGTAAATACGCAGATTTCCGCAAACCTTCGTAACAAACTACAAGAATATACGCAATCTCCAGACAAAATTACGCAAAAATACGAAAGAATCCACTCATTTACGAAGAGAACTGTTCGTAAATTTTGAGGTACCGGGAATGTTGCTGCGGGGATCAAACGCAGGCAACTTGCATGAAAGGCCAACACTCTACCACGTTCACTATTATGCTGATGGTTTGGTGTTTTAAACCCTTTCAACATTATTTAAGTCATATCGAGACAGTGGAAAGATGATAATGAGAGCACCCTAGAGTCAAGGGCTGAATTCAGGGTTTATAAAACTGGGACCTTGTGATCTGTGAGCTAACCACTTAGCTATCCAGATTCTTCCACCTCTAAAAGAGCTGGCTTGTATTGCAAGGCAGTACAACTTTGTCATACATTTCACTACTACATTAAGCCAAAAAAAAAAAAAAAAAAAAATGTGTATTTCGAGTAACCCCTACTTTACCAAATTTTCTTGGTGAAATCTATAATTTTTTTCATGTTTTTCTCAAAAAAAAAAGTGGTACTGGGATAAAATATTTATACTAAATATTCTGGGTCTACACTGGCAAACAGTGTAGACCCAGATCTAACTGCTCCTGTGAGGTATATAAACTATTTGCCATTCTGTCAGTATTTTTAGACACATCTAAGGATAGGCAAACCAATTTGGTAAAATTTTATGTGTAAACAGGCTTTCAACTTAGTTTCAAGTGCCCTCCAGTGAAAAAGTAGCTATAAAGAAGAGCTCAAAATTAATTTTGAAAAAGTTGGGCAAAAGTAGACATTTCAGTCATGCAAAGTATGGATAGTAAGGATGTTCTGAGTGTTTTCAGACTTAGAAAAAGATATAATATTAATTTTCTCTATACAAAAACACTGCATTACCATGGGAAGGAAATCCCAAACTAAATGTTCCAAAAAAGGAGTTACAACTGAAGCAAAAATGTTTTATAAACTTTTGCATCGGGGTGGCTCAGATTAACCCGTACCTCAAATTTACGAAAACTACGAACAGTTCTCTTCGTAAATGAGTGGATTCTTTCGTATTTTTGCGTAATTTTGTCTGGAGATTGCGTATATTCTTGTAGTTTGTTACGAAGGTTTGCGGAAATCTGCGTATTTACGAACAAATTTCCGTACATATGTAGAAATATATTCGTAGCTGTCTACAAACGAACGGAGCAATCTCCACACTCTGAACGGAGTACTTCGTAAAACTGTGGACTTAACATTTTTCAGTGCGGAATCGTTCGTAGAATATAGACTTAAACTTATTTCAGTTCGTATATGTATGGAGATTACTGGACTTAGAAATTTTTTAGATCAAATGAGAACATAGAATATAACTTAACCAATTTTTGGTTCGTAGTCTTTCGTAGCATTCGGAGTGTGCTTAGAGACCTTTGTAATTTAATATGCATAACAGATTCACAGACGACTTTGTTGCCATGGATACAAAATGGTATCAATTAAGATATCATAAAAGTAGTTGCTTTATTGCTTTGAAACCAAAAAGTTCAGTCATTTATAGAGCTACTCTGAGGCAACATAACTATAAAGCTAGTTCATTAGTGAATTTAAATTATGGATTAGAAATACATATACTTGGTTTTTGTGTTTTACATGTAAAATGGAATAGTCTAAATGACTTTAATAGTCCATGTAAAGTCATTGCTGATTTCAGAAGGTTGGTGGTTTCTTTTGATTACATGTATTTTAATAGAATATAAGCAAATCAAAAAGTTGAATTCTAAGTCTTGCACTTTTTATTTTTTCATTCACAATACATTAATAATGCTTTTCTTCAAAAGAAGTGCTGTAAAATTGTGGTAAAATCTTTTTTCCATCACTGTTAACAGATACACAAAACACACATGTACATGACTTTTTAAGTAGATTCCAATGACTAATAACCTTTTTGTAAATACAAAATGCTTTAATACAAAATAAACTTATGTTATACTTCATTTTGTGATAGAAAAAGCATGCTTTATGGAGTTTTCATAATAATTTTGTTACTGCCCTACCTTGAAATCCTGGAAATTGCTTGCTATGTTCATTTGGAGGCCAGCCTAGGTGGCTCCATTGGATGCACGTCCAACTTGTGATTAGGTTACAGGTTTGACCCCCATCAGGTCAGCAACATTATTTCATAGGGATATGATCATGAAGTACTTTTTATGGTCATTCTCTCCCTTCCGCTGTCATGTAAGAAGGGTTACGATGCTTCAGTTTCTGGCAAAAGAATGTGCACACTCACTGGTTAACCACTAAGAGGACTAAGCTGCCCAGTAAAAGTGTGGTTGGGTAAACTGACCAGGCTCTACATGACCCCATTACGTTGACTGGGCCGTAAAACCTCAACACAAACAAATGTTCATTTGGAGACAAATGGGTAGTTATGCGGAGCTGATTACAAACAAGCGGAGTATTAGGACATTTTCTACAAACCTCTACACAAGATACTGATGGTAAGTGTGCGTAAGCATGCGGAGCTAGTTACGAAAAACTACGCAGTCATGCGGAGATGATTACAAACCAGCGGAGTATTGGGACATTTTCTGCGAAACTTTATGCACCATACAAATGGTAAGCTTGCGTAAGCATGCGGAGCTAATTACGAACAACTACGCAGTCATGCGGAGATGATTACAAACCAGCGGAGTATTGGGACATTTTCTACGAAACTTTACGCAACATACAAATGGTAAGCGTGAGTAAGCATGCGGAGCTAGTTACGAACAATTACGCAGTCATGCGGAGATGATTACAAACCAGCGGAGTATTGGGACATTTTCTACGAACCTTTACGCAAGATACGAATGGTAAATATGCGTAAGCATGCGGAAATTTCATCCCAATACTCCGCTTGTTACGAAAGTGCGTAGCTCATTCCAAATGTGGTGGTAATCGTAGAGATTTACGCATTCTCCGCTCTGTTTTCGATTTTTCAGTAAAAAATTGCTTCGTAGTAAATGTCCCAATACTCCGCACAATATTTTCTTCGGAGTTATTCGTAGTTGCACGGAATCCTTCGGAAATTTGAGGTACGGGTAGTTGATCTGATTTTTACAAACTTCGAGCAAGCGAGGAAAAAAATTACAATTTTTGGTCACTTCAAACATCTTTTGACTAAAAAGTAGGGATAATAGGGCATTTTCAGAAAAAAAAGTAGGGAAAAGTCGGAGCACAAAAAAGTAGGGAAAAGTAAGGCCTGCTTAAAAGCCTATAATGCAAAGTCCAAATATATTAATTTTGGTAATTATGCTATAATTATAAATATAAAAAAAAAAAAAAATGTGAAAAAAAAATCCCTACCCATCCTACGTATATTTTTCTAACATGTTGCCCTAAACGCACACATTTTTTATTTGCCCTTATTACCCACCAATTCTGTGTTGTCTGTTCAGAGTCACAATAATGCAGTCAGATCTAAATGAATTTGATTTCAGACCACACTTGACTTCTGAATCCACTGCATGAATTTCGATATAACATCCAAGTCAGTAACATTTCAGTGGTTTAGAGATGTTGGCTTGATTTGTGGGACTTTTCCCAACCTGATCACATGAATTTGGGTCCTGGTTAGTTACTGGCAGCTCTTCCATGGAGGCTTTTACTCCAAGCAGGCATCAAACCTAAATGGACATCTAGCTCTAGAGGTCAGTGCACTAACCCAATGACTATTTTACAGTTTGTGCCTTATAATGAGTCCAAGTGACTCACAGAGTCCATGACAGTGAGTCCTGATGTAAAATTATTAAGTCCAGAGCAGTATTTTCCATTAAAACTGGCTGTTATTGAGTCGTTGGTCTTGCTTATTAAAAAATGGTACATATGTACATGTATAGGACTTGCAGGTAAATGAGTCCCCACTTTATAACCATTACACAGTACCATCCCAGTCAGCGTTCTACGTAAATCTATATCGGGCCGTCATCGGCCCGTCAGGGTAGCTGACGGGCCGATGACGGCCCGATGTAGATTTACGTAGAATGCTAGCTGGGATGCTCTACTAAACCTGCAGATACTGATGTCTTTTTGAAATGAGTGTATAATGATTGGAAGGCAAGACAAATTATGCACAAT
This sequence comes from Anodontia alba, assembly GCA_964016985.1. Classification (NCBI taxonomy): domain Eukaryota; kingdom Metazoa; phylum Mollusca; class Bivalvia; order Lucinida; family Lucinidae; genus Anodontia; species Anodontia alba. The sequence continues at coordinate 77,110,954 of OZ024832.1, forward strand.
ACAACCTCTGTGACCAGTAAAGACTCAGATCAGCCTGTACATCCACCTAGTATGGCAAGGGTTCTCGTTCATCTATCTTTGGATAACCCTGAGACTGTAGATGGACATGCAATCAGCAAAGACTCTGATCAGACTGCACCTGTGCACAGGCTGGTCTGAGTCTTTGCAAGTTGGACAAGTTTTATTGTAGGTTTTGCCATACACTGGCTCATATTTCTTTGTCCTTATTGTAAGAGGGATTAAAATTTGTAAACAGTGAAGGACTTAATTGTTAGCTCACCAGGGCTGAAGACTCCAGGGAAGCTTATAGGATAGTGGTCTGTCCGTGGTCCGTCCATTGTCCGTCAGCACCTTTGATCAGTTATATCTCCACAGTCTGCAGGTTGATCTTAGTAATTTCTCCTCTGTAGCATGCCTCTGGTGGGGGATTGATGGCATAAGCTTTTCATGAAAATCCAATAACAACTTTAGTTGCTATGGCAACCACAAGGAAAATGTCTGTCATCACCATAACTCCTTCAGTTTTGATTGGAAAATCCTGAGACTTACAGATAAGGTGGATACGGATAAAATTTCCTTGATTGCTGCAAAAGCCTCTGATAGATTTTGTCATCATCATAACGTGTTTAGTTTTGAGCGGAACTTCATGAAACTTGCAGCTAAGGTGGACATAGATAAAATCTCGGACAGGTTTGAAAACTGGCCAGATTGGATTATTTATTTTAGAGTTACATCCCCATGATTGCTGATAAAGCCTCTTTTTGACTTTGTCAGCATCTTATTCAGTTTTGATCAGATCTTCCTCAAACTTGCAGATAAGGTGGACCTTTTAACCCTGTGGTTATGACGCTCGATCTAGGGGTACCTGGTTTGATCCTTTGTCGGGGCACTCAATAGGAATATTTTCTTTACAGGTCTGTTTATCCTCCTACTACAGTCTCGTAAGTAACTACATTCGTACGTATGTTCACCTTTTGTCAGCGCTCTAGCGCCTACATTTATTGATGGATTTTAATATAACTTCACACAGATGTTGGGTATGATAATATCTCTACCCAATTCAACGTTCAAGGTTGTGGGCTCAAGATCAAGGTCACTTTGGCTATTTTAAGAAAAAGTTTGTCATCATTCTAGCGCCAACATTTATTGATGGCTTTTAATGTAACTTCACACAAATGTTGGATATGATAATATCTATGAGCAAGTTTGACTTTCAGGGTCCTTGGCTTAAGGTCAAGGTCACTGTGGCTATTTTTAGAAAACTTTTTTCATCTCTCTAGCTCCTACATCTATTGATGGATTTTAATGTAACTTCACATAAATGTTAAGTATGATAATAAATCGAACAAGTTTGACTTTCAGGGTCCTGGGCTCAAGGTCAAGGTCACTGTGGCTTTTTTATGAAAAACTTAGTGATCGCTTTAGTGCCCATTTTTATCAATGGATGTTAATATAAATTCGTACAAATGTTGGGTATGATAATATTTCAAGCAAGATCAACTTTCAGTATGCTGGGCAGAAGGTCAAAGTCACTGTGGCTGTTTTTAGAAAAAAATTTGTTATGACTCCAGTGCTTACATTTATTGATGGATTTTAATTATAACTTCACACAAATGTTGGGTATGATAATATCTCAAGCAAGTTTGACTTTTAGGGTCTCGGGATGAAGGTCAAGGCCACTGGCTATTTTTAGAAAAACTTTTTCATTGCTGTAGTGCCTATGTTTATTAATGGATATTAATGTAACCACATAAATGTTGGGTATGATAATATTGCAAGCAAGTCCAAGACTCCAAGTCAAGGTAACAAAGTGCTCAAGGTGAGCTTCTGTGTTCACCCTGTGACCGTCATCGATCATGTGTTATGCGTCGTTAACAATTTCTTTAAAAGACATCTCTTCTAAAACTATTGATCCAGTTTTGTCCAAACTTACAGAATTGCTCCAATCATGGCCCTTTATTACCAAAATTGCTCAAATGGTTCTGCTCCATTGAACAAGATGGCCACCAGAGCTAAAAATAGAAAAATTTTTAGTGGTCCGATTTCAAACTTATTTCACAGAAATGTTCCTCTTATGGCCCTCTACCAAAAGTGCTAAAATGGTTCTGCTTGGCTGAACAAAATGGCCAGCAGAGCTAAAAATAGAAAAAACCTTTAAACAACAGATCTAGTCCTAGGCCAGGGGCCTGATTTGAAAATAATTTCACAGAAATGTTCCTGTTATGGCCCTAGTATACCAAAATTGCTAAAATGGTTGCTAGAGCTAAAAATAGAACAAGAGGACCATGATGGTCCTATATCGCTCATCTGAGCAAACAGATTTGCATCTCGGCGGGGTAACTTCCTATATATGGCATAGTATGGATGTGCCTGCCGAATGGCCCCCCTTTTCAGCACTGCCAACTATATGATAAGCCCCCTTTTTTCAACAAAAAGTATATGACTTAAATGATTTTTTCTTGATTAGTATGTGAAAGGCCCCATTTTTCTGACATCCCAGTATATGTGTATATTTTTCTCTCAGAGATTTTCGAGGCTGCTTGTTCTCTTGGTATTCAGTGAATTGACTGCCATATTTGTATATCAGCAATACATGGGTATAAAAATCAATGTGCAGTATATGAATAGGTCAGCATTTCAGACGATCAAGTATATGAATGGGTCCGTTTTTTCAAATGCCAGGTATATGATTGGGGTAGGCTTTGAAATATTAGCTCGCACACCCTTACCACAATTACCCCCAAGGTACCACCCCCCACCTCCACCGCCACCGAGATTTGCATTATAATACTTACTATTGAAGTGTCAGCCAAGTTCACTCTTCTAAGATTTTTGTAAAAAATTTATAGCCCCCCCCACCCCCCCGCCCCCCACCCCACCTACACCACACACACACTGTCCTGCCATGATGGCTTGAAAAATCTGGGTAGAGGGTCACCAAGGGAACATTTCTCCAAGTTATATTGAAATCTATCCAGTGGTTTCTGACACTTAGGAGAATTTTTAAAACTTTCTATAAACATATAAAGGGAAATAAACCCCGCCCCCTGGCGGCCATGTTTTTTGACGTATCACAATGGCTTGAGCAATCTTGGTAGAAGATCATCAAAGGAATATTTCTGCAAAATTATATTGAAATCGGTTCATTGGTTTCAGGCAAGAAGATTTTTAAAGTTTTTTCTTTGGTTGCCATGGCAACCCAAATTCTGCATGGATTCCAAATCTTTGAATAATTTTCAGTCAATATCACCTGAGGATCAATCCTGTGAAATTTGGTCAAAATTGACGTAGTGGTTAAGGAGGAGATGTTGTTTAAAGAATGTGGATGGACGGACGGATGACGACAATGATGACGACGGATGCTGAGTGATCATCACTCTAGCTCACCTTGGGCCTTCAGCTCAGGTGAGCTAAAAAAAACTGTGGCCTTGAGGAGGTGAACAAGATTTTTAAGAAATTCGACCTAGTGACCTAGTTTTTGACCCACAATGACCCAAAGTCAAACTCAACCAAGATATTATCAAGACGAACATTCTATTAAAAATTTATCAAGATTGAAGCAAAACTGGCCTCTAGAGAGTGAACAAGGTTTTAAACAAATCTGACCTACTGACCTACTTTTAACCCAGCATGACCCATATTTGAACTTTTGATCAAGATATCATCAAAACAATCTTTCTGGTAGAGTTCCATGAAAATTAAAGCCTCTAGAGAGTGAACAAAGTTTTAAAATAACTTGACCTTGTGACCTTGTTTTGGCCCAACTTGACCCATGTTCAAACTTGACCAAGATATCACCAAGAAAAACATTCTGGTAAAAATTTATGAAGATTGAAGCAAAATTGTGGCCTGTAGAGGGTGAATAAGGTTTTGAACAAATCTGACCTAGTTTTTAATCCGACATGACCCATATTAAAACTTGACTAAGATATCATCAAGACAAACATTCTGGTGTAGTTTCATGAAGATTGAAGCAAAACTGTGGCCTCTAGAGGGTGAACAAAGTTTTAAAGAAATTAGACCTAGTGGCCTATTTTTTGACTTGACAACACCCTTATAAGAACTTGACAGAGATATCATACAGACAAAGATTCCGGTTAACTTTCATGAAGATTGAAGTAAAACTGTGGCCTCTAGAGATTAAGGTTTTACAGAAATTTTTGACCCAACATGACCCATGTTCAAACTTGACCAAGATATCATCCAGATAAACATTCTGGTAAAGCTTCATGAAGATTGAAGCAAAAGTGTGGTCTCTGGACGGTGAACAAGATTTAAAAGAAATTTTACCTAGTGACCTAGTTTTTGACCTGATATCACCCTTATTTGAAATTGACTGAGATGTGTCAATCATTCTGGTAAAGTTTCATGAAGATTGAAGCAAAACTGTGGCCTCTAGAGAGTGAACAAAGTTTTAAAGAAATTTGACCTAGTGACCTAGTTTTTAAACTAGCATGACCCATATTCAGACTTGACAGAGATATTATACAGACAAACATTCTGGTAAAGCTTTATGAAGATTGAAGCAAAATGTGGCCTCTGGAGGGTGAATAAAGTTTTAAAGAAATTTGAGCTAATGACCTCAAGTTTTTGACTCAACATGACCATATTTGAACTCGACCAGGATATCATCATGTCAAACATTCTGGTAAAGTTGCATGAAGAGTGAAGCAAAAATGTAGCTTCTGGAGGGTGAACAACATAAATGTTGAAGACTCACGAAGACGACGGATGACACACATACGACGGACAGAGGGTGATCACAATAGCTCACCTTGAGCACTTCGTGCTCAGGTGGGCTAAAACAAATCCAAAAAACATTAAACATCTTCTGGCCTGATTTCAAAATTATTTCACAGATAATTGTTCCTCATATGCCAGGCCCCGTTACCAAAATTACTAAAATGGCTCCGCTGAACAAAATGGTCGCCAGAGCTAAAAATAGAAAATGACATCTCCACCTAGGCCAGTTCCATTCGGCTGAACAATCTGGCCGCAAGAGCTAAAATATAGACAAAAGACAAATCTTTCCCTGCTGGTGCTTCACTGTGAGGGTCTTCGCTTCACAGGGGTTTCTGTCCCAGCTGGTGCTTCTCATGGTCTTTTTTCCCTGCCTGTGCTTCACAAATTTCCTACTTATAAAATTTGCCATGGCAACCAAAAAAAATGGCCACCTTTAATTGAAATCATGCAAGACATGACACCATCACTTTCACAAGCTGTCCTGAGCTCAGGTGAGCCATCCAGGGACATATGGCCCTTATGTTAAGTGGAAGACTTGTAAGGATGACTAGTTAATGTAATGATGGTTCTGGAATTAGTTTCTTAATCCTTGTCATGCTGAATAAATTAAGATGCCACGCCCATTTCTAATTTTCAGCCAATCAGATTGCTTTCATCCAGATTGTTGATATAAATTCACATACTAAATGGCAAACAGTGCAGATCCAGATCAGTTGGCTTCTTCAGAAGCCAACTGATCTGGATCTACACTGTTTGCTAAGACGGGGCATGTTGTGTTCAGCAAGAGAAGGGATAATTTCTGTTTAAAACTTATGTTGTGAGGCCCTATTATTGAGTACCCACAACTTACATAATATAGCAAAATAACAAAAATTATCCCAGAATTATTCACCAAATGCACTGCATTAATAAAGAAGCCCTCTGTTAATAGGAATGCACTAGATATGGGCATTTAAAACAAATGGCGCAAAATTCCAAGTTTCTGTACTGTAAACAATGTATCATGATGCCCTCAAGCTATCTGCCGAATTTAGTTGATTCCGACAAACGGTTAATGTTTTATGCTTGAAAATGTAACTAAAATGTCAGGAGGGTAATGCTTTTAGTGTGACATTTTTTAAGCAGTTGATTTTTGAATAGTAAATATTGGTAATATGACCACTAGCTGTTATGCAAAAAAAAAAATCAAAAAAAAAAAAAAAAAAAAAAAAAAATGTCTTCCAGTATTTGTTTGTCATCTTGGCTGTATAGAAAAAACGTATTTTATGCAGTTAAAGCTTTTCTAGAGATGTTGCCGTGAACTATATAATGATGCCCTTTAAACTTTAAGAACCCTTGAAGAAGTATGAATTTGAAATGAAATGGATGCAAAAAGTTCATTAGACACTTTTGAATTAACTAAAATGCTAAATCACTAAATGGTTTTTATGCTTGTACCTGAATTTGAATAATTTGAACTGTCATTAGCTTATGCTTAGACTATTTGAGCATCAACTAATTTTTATTATGAAGGCACCCTTTGATATCAGGAGTGTAAAGCTTTAACTAAAAGGTGATCCAAAAGTTCAGTGGGGTACCCTGAATCAATCACATCTTACTATGCTCAAGAAGCTTCTGACTCATAGAGATCATTTAAACTTTTTTTGAGTGTGTCTAGTGGGGTACTCTGAATCAATCACATCTTACTATTCTCAAGAACCTGAACAGCTCAACAATGACTGGTATAGAAATATATTTTAGAACATGACAAAACCTAGTGAGCATTTAAGATACATTCATGCGTGTAAATAGAAAAAAAATCAGACACAAAAAGAATGTTTAACATGTTGAAAGTGAAAACATAAAAAAACAGTATATAACTGACTGATAATGTAAAAAGAATTACAAAAGCAGCAGGCAGATATATAGGGTCCAGTAGGGTTTTCATTAAAAATTGACATTTTCAGCATAGTAATCATTGCAACTTTGTTTGCTTACATGATACACGCCAGAAATTATAAGAACTGATGTTTAACAGTCACTTGCAGAAAATCTTAATGTTTTTTCTGGTTATATTAAGAGCATTACACTCCTGACATTCACAGCATTAGAACCCCCACCACCTGCACCCCCCTAACCCCCACCCTCCACCCAATACCTGTTGTTGCATGAAAATATTATAATGTTGTAACAAACGTATGTCTTTTCAATTCAGGATACTGTAAGACCGTGAATATACATGTATGATATTGAAATATTTTTTTTTTTTTTTTTTTTTTTTTTTTTGCAAGCATGTAATGCTTAATATCAGGAATGTAACAAATTAGCATTCAATTTTTTATGTTAATTTGAGATGATGACATTTTTCCAGGATATTGATATCATTTTTATTCTTTTGCAGAATGAGATGCTAACCATATGTCCATCACACAAGGCATTTTAAAAATTTTACTGGATATTTGAAGTGAGATATAAAAAGTTTTTCAGCCATACTATAAAAATTGGGGAGCAAAAATAGTTTTGAAAATAGATCTAGAATGGAAATACAGGTGCAACATGTTGTCTTTTACTGTATTATTAATACATCAAATGAAATACAGCAAGAAAGCTTCCTGCACAGTTAAGGTGTTTTAAATTATGTGTTACTGCAGAAAATTGATGAATAATGAACAAGACAAATATTGCAAAAATTTTCAGATGCATTTAAGACACCAAACTTATACACTTTTATAAAATTTAACATAATGTAGGTCAATTCCAAATGACAGATCTTTACTTCCCAGTAAGCATATTAAATTTTCACCCCAAATGTCACACTTTGCGCCATTTTATTAGCTCACCTGAGCTATAGTGATCATTTTTTGTCTGTCATCCCTCTGTCCGTCAGTCCATCCGTCCGTCTGTCTGGTTGTCCATCCGTCCATTAGTTTAAACAGTATTTTATTTGTATAATTCTTTACAGAATATACAAACCAGAACATAGCATATATATATACAAAAGGGATCCAGAAGAAAGTCATCTGACTTATCTTAAAAGATCTGTATCGCAAACTGTCCGTCCATTAACACATTCAAACGACAACTCCTCCAAAGCCATTGAAGCAATTTGTCCTTAACTTGGTAAGAATGTTGCTTGGTTAGCGGCCTTTAAAAAAAGCTAAAATTGTGGTGATCTGCCTCTTTGTTTGGTTGCCATGGCAACAGAAATCTCCCATAGACTTGTAATGGGAAAATGGTTAAACTGCATTTTCTCCATAATCAGTGAAGTGATGTGAGCCATATTTGGCAGTTATGATCATTGGATGATTGTCTACCTAGTTTATGTGCTTTATGACCTATGGCCATTTTGTTTGGTTGCCATGCAACATTAAATTTTAAAAAATGATTTTTGTAAATGACATCTCTCCTGAAACCACTGAAGCCGTATGACTCTAATTTTGTACAAATGTTGCTTTGGTAAGGACAATTCAAAATAGCTACAATTATGGTGATCTGCCTCGTGGTTTGGTTTCCATGTCAACAGAAAGCTCCCATAGGCTTTAAATGGGAAAATGGTTAAATTGCATTTTCTTTATAACCAGTGAAGTGATGTGAACCATAATTGGCAGTTATGATTATTGGATGATTGTCTACCCAGTTTTTGTTTTTTTATGACCTATGGCCATTTTGTTTGGTTGCCATGGCAAAATTAAATTAAAAAAAAAAGAATTTTTTAAATGACATCTTTTCCAAAACTACTGCAGCAGTATGACTCTAATTTTGTACAAATGTTGCTTGGGTAAGGACTATTCAAACTAGCTAAAATTGTGGTGATCTGCCTTGTGGTTTGGTTGTTATGGCAACAGGAAGCTCCCATAGGCTTATAATGGGAAAATGGTTAAATTGCATTTTCTCCATAAGCAGTGAAGTAATGTGAACCATATTTGGCAGTTATGATCATTGGATAATCGTCTATCCAGTTTTTGTGTTTTATGACCAGTGGCTATTTTGTTTGGTTGCCATGGCAACATTAAATTTAAAAAAAAGAAAGATTTTTTTAAATGACATATATATATTCTCTTCCGAAACCACTTAAGCAGTATGATTCTAATTTTGTACAAGCATTGCTTGGGTAAGGACAATTCAAAATAGCTACAATTATGGTGATCTGCCTCTTGGTTTGGTAGCCATGACAACAGAAAGCTCCCATAGACTTTTTATGGAAAAATGGTTAAATTGCATTTTCTTCATAAGCAGTGAAGTGGTGTTAACCATATTTGGCAGTTATGATTTATTTGATGATTGTTTACCCAGTTTATGTATTTCATGACCAGTGGCCATTTTATTTGGTTGCCATGGCAGCATTAAATTTATTTATTTTTTAATGACTACTCCTCCAAAACCACTGAAGTAGTAGGACTCTAATTTGGTACAAATGTTAAATGGGTAAGGGAAATTAGCTAAAACAGAAAACTCCCATAGACTTGTATGAGAAAATGGTTAAATTGCATTTTCTCCTTAACCATTGAAGTGATGTGAACCATAATTGGCAGTTATGATCATTGGATGATTGTCTACCCAATTTATGTGTTTTATGACCAGTGAAGATTTTATTTGGTTGCCATGGCAACATTAAATTTAAAAACAAAAATGATTTTTTTAAATGACAACTCCTCCAAACCTACAGTAAGCAGTGTTGAAAACTTCATTACTGCTTATCAAGAGTCAATAAAACCTAGACTCCCATTTTCTAATCGGTAGTGAGTTCTTTGTTTCCAAAGGCCATCTTTTTGACATTTAATATATTTCCCTGCCCTGTGCTGTTAACATGTATAAAATCATGATATTGTTAAACAACTCTTTAGAAACCACTCAGCCAAAAAATTTCCACCAAATTTCACATTGAACCATTTTAATGTTGACATGTAATTGAGAGTTTGTTCAAATGATCATGCTCCATTGACTGTCATGCCCATATATTCTTCTTCAAAATTAACAACTACTTAAATGATGGTCCTTTCATTAGTTGCAATGATAAAATTGGAAAAATGTTGCATAACATCTGCATATCTGCAGTGGCTATGTCACTCAGGTGAGCGAGTCGTAGCCCATAGGCATCTTGTTTGAAAATGCCCATATTTAAGTTAACCCATTTCAGTCAGGAAACCCCAGAAAGGGTAAGAACCTCTCATAGTAACATCTATATGTAGTCAAACCTGTCCTAAAGGCCACCTGTATTAAGCAGTCACCTGCCTTTAAAGGCCACTATTTTAGATCCCATTTAAGGCAAAGAAGTGGAAATCTACCTGTATTAAGCAAGAAGCTCATTATGTTTAACATGCCCATTCAAATATATTGAAAATTTCACCACCAAAAACTGAAAGCGAACTTTCCCGAGTAACTTCAAGTTGATTTATACTTTTTATAATTTTTTTATAATTTATTTTCAGGCTTATAATCTGCAGAAAACTGATGCAGTGTCTTCCTGAACTAGAATTGGACAAGAGTTGAGACATATACATAGCTCCAGATAAGAGGGGGTAGCCACATAATATTTTTCTTTAGTGCAAAATGCAAAAAAATGCAACAATTGGCATTTTATTGAATAGGTATTACATTTTTTCTTTTTTCTCTCCCCCTCTCTTTCTTAACTAATTTAGTTGGATGATAGTAGGAATGACGTATTGCCAACAGAATATTTTGTGATTCAGAGAATAGGCAGCTCAGTAACCAATGAACAAGCAGTAGGCAGAATAGGCAGCTCAGTTCCAACTCAATATGCAGAGTAGGCAGAATCGGCAGCTCCGAGTTCCAACTCAGTAGGCAGAGTAGGCAGCTCAGTAGCCAATGAACAAGCAGTAGGCAGAATAGGCAGCTCAGTTCCAACTCAATATGCAGAGTAGGCAGCGTAGGCAGCTTAGTAGCCAATGAACAAGCAGTAGGCAGAATAGGCAGTTCAGTTCCAACTCAATAGGCAGAGTAGGCAGCTCAGTAGCCAATGAACAAGCAGTAGGCAGAATAGGCAGCTCAGTTCCAACCCAATAGGCAGAGTAGGCAGGGTAGGCAGCTTAGTACCCAATGATTGATTGATTGTGTTGGGGTTTAACGACACGTCAACCCTTGTGGGTCATTTTGTGTCGTCTCCCAGAGAAAGGGAGAAAAGTGATAGAAGAGATAGTAGAAGAGATTAAAGAGAGGGACAGGGCAGAAAGGAACAGGAATGAAAGTGAAGAAACAGAAGAAATAAAAATATTCCCCATCTACCCTTACCTGCTACAAGGATAGCAGGCCTTGCCCAACTGTAAGCCAATATCAGTTGGACACAGCAGCTCAGTAGCCAGTGAACAAATAGTAGGCAGAATAGGCAGCTCAGTTCCAACTGAATCAGAGCAACAGATAATTTTGAGGGCATTTGGGTATTTAACCCCATCAAAACTGAATCTATTGGGTAAAATCATATTTTCATGTTTTTTTTGTTGGAGTAAAGATACCCCACCCCACCCCACACCCCACAAAAAAAAAAAAAAAAAAAAAGAGAATTTATTGAGTAACACTTATAAAACAGAAAAAAAACCCCCCAAAAAACCTAAAAAAACCTGATTTAGGTATTTAAAACATGTTATTTCATTATACACTATTAATTTCATGATAGTATTTGTCATATGAAGAATGTAAAACACCTATTATGTGCAGTAATCATAATATAAAGTAGAAATCATGTGCTTTTCTGGCCTTGAAACTTCAATTTTCACCCTTGAATGTGAAAATAACTGTCAAATCAATTGGGTATCAATACCCAAGTTTTTGAAAATAATTGAGTATTTGCCCAAAACATATGGGTATTTTACACGGATACTCCCCTTATCTCTTGCCCTCGTATAGTAGGCAGCTCATTTGCCAGTGAACATGTGGCAGCAGCTCAACAGGCAAGAAAGGTGGCTCAGTATCCACTTAAGAGGCAGTAGTAGGCAGCTCAGTAGCCAGTAACAGAGGAGGAAGCAGACTATGCACAGTAGGCAGCTCCAGATCTGTTTGTTGCCTACTGTGCCTATGGGCCTGCCTCGGTGGCACAGTTGGATGCGCTGTCCGACTGGAGACCAGGAGGTGCGGGTTCAACCCCCGCCGAAGTCGGCAACATTCCTTCATGGAGATTGATTGTGAAATATTTTCTACGGCCATTCTCTCCCTTCCACTGATTCAAGAAGGGCAGTTGTCAGTTTCTGGCGAAAGAATGTGCACAATACTGGTTACCCGCTTAGAGAACTAAGCCTGCCCAGTAAACGTGTGGTTAGGTAAACTGACCACCTCGACATGACCCCATTGGGTTGACTGGGCCGTAAAACCTCAACACAAACAAACTGTGCCTATGGGCTCCCTACCCCTTTGAAATGAACAGTCACAGTTCATGAATTATTCATGAAAAGTTCATGACTAATTCATATCCAGATTTCAAGAAAAGTTCATGAAAATGCTTGAAGTCTAAATGAGACAAATTCTTGAAACTATCATAAAATGTGAGTTCATGAACTGCATATGGTTCATGAACTGTCCAAAAAAATATCTTCAAGCATTTTTCATGGACTGCTATTGACAACTGTTCTTCATTTGTCACTGATGTATACTTTTTATAAGCAGTTCGTTACCTGTTCATGAACATGAACAATTCGTAAACTTATCTCTATACAAGCATATTGTCTCATTTGGACTTAATACACATTCTGGATATAAACTGTTCATGTTTCTAAATTAATGAACAATTCATGAACTTTTCACTACCTTCACCTGGAAATGAACAGTTACAGTTCATGAACTGTTCATGTCTTTTCAGGAATCCTTCATGGTACAAATTTCATGAAAATCTCATGAAATGACTGAAGTCTAAATGAGACACTCTTGAAATGCTCTTGAAATATGAGTTTATGAACTTGATACACTTCAAGAACTGTCCTTGAAACATGATCAAGGATATCTGAGAGCATTTCCATGCTGAATGTTACTCAACTTTTCATGATTGATTAGTTGACCAATCAAGGATCAAACAGATATAAAGACTTTATGACTGACTGATTGAGTTGAGATTTTACAATCTACTCAGCTCATTAGGGTCATGTCAAGCCAGTCAGTTTACCTTACCACACTTTTCCTGGGCAGAATTAGTCCTCTACGCAGTAAACCAGTGTTTGTGCACATTCTTTAGCCAGTAACTGACAACTGCCTATCTTGATCAGCAGAAGGGAGAGAATGACCATAGAATTTCATGATCAATTGCCATCAAAGAATGTTGTGGACCCGGCGGAGATCGAACCTGCATTCTCCTGGGCCCGGTTGTTCAAAGCGTCGTTAGCTTAACGAGCTCGTTAAGGGTCATTTCGTTAACTGTTTTAACGAATTCAATATACAATATTCTGATATTTTTTGCTGAAAAAATGTGAGTAGCTTTTGCACTGCAAAAGCTACTCACATTTTTTCAGCAAAAAATTTCAGCATATTTGCGTATCACTCGATTTAAATTTTAACGAATCGTTAACTAACGACATCGTTAGTTTTGAACAACTGGGCCCTGATCACTAGTCGGATGTGCATGCAACTGAGCCACCAAGGCTGTCTCATGAATTGAATTAATCATGAACTGCATAGACTGTTCAATAAAGGTTTTTTCAACAGAAACACACTGCATTGGGTGGGATAATGGTCATACCTCTATTATTCTAAAGCTGTCTTAGTGTTTATACAGAAATCTGTACAATTAACTTTTCTACATTTGATAGATTATTAAACAACAGTAAATAATTCATTTTCTACTCTCATCAACTTTAGAAGCTATTTTCAATAATGGTGCTTCACCAAAAGAAGAATTTCTTAAGGGAGAGTTACAGTTCCTTATGACTCATGACTGTGTTTCATGAACTGTTTATGAATTTTACATCCTCCGTTAGTTTTTCAAATGTTCATGATTGTTATATCATGATCTTTTCAAGGATTTTACCTATTCTTCAATACATGTAGTTCTTCAAATGTTCTTGACTGTATTCATGACCTTCATTAGTTCTTAAACTGATCATGACCACATTTCAAGAACTGTTCATGTCCTAAAGTTTCTGAATTTGACTCTCAAGAACTTATAAAGTGCAGTTCAAGAACAGTTCTATAGAGTCTTGAAAATTTCATGATTTCATGAACTATATTTCATTGGGGTATAGGCACCTTCTCCATTTTGTCCTTGTCTGTTAGCTGCCAACTCCATATTAGGAGTAGGCCTCTCAAAATTTTCATGGCAAATTTCCCATAGGTTAAGCCTATAGGCAGCCTGTTGCGCTTCCTACAGGCTGCCTATAGGCAGCTACAGTAGGCAGCCCCCAGTATTTCTGTTTGTATGGGTACCAACAGTATACATGTTTTTATAAAAAAAATCATAAAAAAGAAAATGCATAAGGACCGTTTAATATGCCTCTCACAAATTCCTCAGCTGATCTGTTAAATAATAATAAAATATGCCCTTATTAGGTAGACATTTTACTACAAGTTTATTTTTCAGTAATTGTGACAAACCTAGTGCAGGAATGTCCTCCTTGTGTCAGCTTTAATGTATCGATATCATGACATCTGCTGTGGGACTAAATTTTATAATTCTGTTTAATTGCTACAGATTCTTATAACAAAGATTTACAGAGCAGAGCACTCTCCGTTATTGAGGAACTTTATGACAGTATTAAAACTTCAAGAAGAAGCTATTTTCTGTTTTTACCAGCCTTTTTTCACCAGGTTTGTTGATAATTTATCCTACTTATGCCTGGCATTCCTATAAAGCGACATTGGCAAACAGTGTAGACCCAGACCAGATGCAGTAGAATGTGGTGTTTGATCAGGGTCTACACTGCATAAAGTAAAAGTATTTCTGTATATAATAATCCTAAAAAGAAATTAAACACACCTTAAATTAGGAATGGACCAGTTCAAAGAGTTTGTAGAAGTGGCCAGTCGACATAAATGGGTTAAATGTCAGTGTTAGTTATTAGGCATGTATAAATGAATTTAGGGTTTATTTATACTATACATGTAATCATTATTTCAAACAGAAAAAATGTTCTGAAGAGCTGCAGAGTTCTACAGTGGTTAGAGTAAGGTTCAGGGCCCCTAGGGGAACCTTTAATACCTTTAAAAACCTTTAATTTTGTTGAAATCCTTTAAAACCTTTAATTTGGCTAAAAAACCTATAAAAACCTTTATTTTGATGAGAAAACCTTTATAGTTAGCAATTTATAAATGCAAGTGAAGGATGGAGTAAATATGTAGCATTTGGTAACAACAAATTATAGTTCTGTTTCTTAGATTCATATGTTCTAAACAAAAATACAAGTTAATATTGTCATTACCATTTAAAGAGGAAAATGTTCGATTTTCTCTGCAATTTTTCTCCTTGCTTTGCTTGAGCCTCAGGCGATGACGTGGAGTTCTTTTGCTTGGGATCTGCCAAGAAATTTAACCATTAAATGCTCTTTATTTTGTACAAAATTTATCCTGAAAACCTTTATTTGACCAAAAATAGCCTTTATAAAAAGCCTTTATTTTTAAGAGAGACTGCTAGGAGGCCTGAAGGTTTGAATGTGGCTTCTATTGAATCTGCAAAAAAGTACCATGCCTTAAATTTAATATCATCTCGTAAACAAGCCTATATAATTTTGACCCCCTTAAACCCCACTTTTATGTAGTAAAACTTGGGTTTACAGGGGTATACATTATTTTTCTTATTTCTGCTCAAAACATAGATTGTGGGTACTCGTTAGAACCGCCTGGACCCACAGTCTGTGTTTTGAGCAGAAATATGAAAATATCAGAAGTTTTTATTTGAAAATTTCCCTCTTTTTTGGTTGTAAAATTTTCAATATATTTGAATAGGCGTGTTTTCGTAATGGGACTTTCTAGCTCTCCTGAGCAAAGCTCAGGGTGAGCTATTGTGATCACCCTGTCAATTGTTGTCATCATGCGTCCGTCGTCAACAATTAGTTTGTTAACAATCTAGAGGTCACAGTTTTTACTCAATCTTGATGAAACTTGCTCAGAATGTTTGCAATTATGGAATCTAGGTCAGTTCCAAAACTGGATCACTTGGGGTCAAAAACAAGGTCACCAGGGCCAACAAAGGAAAATATTCTTAACACACTAGAAGTCATATTTTTGAAGCAATCATCATGAATATTGCTCAAAATGTTTGTCTTGATGATTTCTAGGTCAGGTTTGAAACTGAGTCACTTGTGGTCAAAAACTAGGTCATCAGGCCAGATCAAAGGAAAACCTTGTTAACACTCCAGAGGTAATATTTTTGAAGTAATCATCATGAGTATTGCTCAAAGTGTTTGTCTTGAGGATTTCTAGGTGAAGTTCAAAACTGGGTGACTTAGGGTAAAAAACTAGGTCACCAGGCCAAATCAAAGGAAAACCTCGTTGACACTCTAGGGGTCACATTTTTGAAGCAATCATCATGAATCTTGCTCAAAATGTTTGTCTGAAGGCAAGTTTGAAACTGGGTCATTTGGGTCAAAACTAAGTCACTGAGCTAAATCAAAGGTAGTCCTAGTTAAAACTCTAGAGGTCACATTTTCAAAGCAATCGTCATGAATCTTGCTCAAAATGTTTGTCTTTATTTCTAGGTCAAGTTCGAAACTGTGTCACTTGGGATAAAAAACTAGGTCACCAGACCAGATAAAAGGAAAACCTTGTTAACACTCCAGAGGTAACATTTTTGAAGTAATCATCATGAATGTTGCTCAAAATGTTTGTCTTGTTTGCCATAATGCTAGATAAGGATTTTTTTAGCCAAAATGTATTGATATTTTTCTGATTTCTCCACCAAAAGAAGCAGATTTTAAAGCTGGTTTGAAAATGTAAAATTCTGACATACCGTATTCGACCTAATTACTGCACTGCACACTTACGGTAGGTTTTTCAAAATTACTGATAAAACGAAGCAAAATATGTATCCCCCTACTAAAGGTATGTTTTAAACACAAGATCAGAAATGACTTGTCTGATGGTGTTTATGTTGTTTGAAAGCATATGTTATGAGTACTTGTTTGAATTGCATTGACAAGTCGATGCAATTCAAATGGGTATCCACAACATATGCCATTATAAAGAAGTAGGCAAAAAGTACACTGACTGTAATCTAAAGACTATGGAATTGCTTGACTCTGTGCTTATAGAGGTATGTGTGCTAATTAGGTCAAATACTGTATCCCAGCAAACACACAACGTCCCAACAACGTCTTTACAATGTTCTGAAGAGCATGACGTTGCAGCGACGTTGTAACGGCGTTGTTGGGATGTGTGTTTGCTGGGATGCCTGCTAATGTTTACCCATTTTTCACTGTATTTTATAAGGGAGCATGGGGGTACACATTACATGAAGATACCAAGAAAAAGCCACAATCACAAAGCAAAACCTATCCGTGGCATCAGATGAAGAAGAAATGAGGAAAAACAACGACTAAACAAATGTCACGTACAAAGGTGAGGCATGTTAGGGTTGTTCTTTACCTCTGTTTCCCATTCTTCTACTGTTTCATGTACACTTTCATTCACATCGATTCAGGAAATATGGAATTGTTTGAGTCATGCTGCATTGTACGTTCATTCAACAGTAGCTCAGCATTAATAATAAATAAATGATCTGTGCATTTTGAAAACTTGTCTTTAATGCATATATGGACAGTGAAGACCCGGGTCTGTCTGCATGTCTGCATGGTCCAAGACAAAGATAAGATGATTGTTCAGGTGACAGTTTTATAGGTTATTCCTGCACTAAAACATAATTTAAGTACTCAATGAAGTCTTGTGAATCTAAAAAAAGAATGACTTTTGGGAGCAGAGAACACATACACATCACAAAAATATGCCTATATAATTTTTACCCCCTTAAACCCCACTTTTTATATATAGTAAAACTGGGGTTTACTGGGGTATACATTATTTTTCTTATTTCAGCTCAAAAACATAGATTGTGGGTACACCTTAGAACTGCCTCGGCAAGGCATTTCTAACGAGTACCCACAATCTGTGTTTTGAGCAGAAATATGAAAAAATATCAGATTTTTTATTTGGAAATTTTATTTTTTTTTGGTGATAAATTTTCAGTATATTTGAATAGGTGTGTTTTTGTAATGATGAAAATTAAGCTGAAGGATGAAAGTTTTCTGGTCCAGATCAGCTAGTTTAGGGTAATGAGGCTTCACTCAGACCAGAGGCCATTCTAGTGAGTGCCCACAATATATGTATTCATGCAAATTCAATAATAATATTGTTTGCCATTCTTCCAGCAATATTTAGACATACCAACAGGTAGTAGATTGGATTCTTTCAATTTTATGAGAAGTATGGTAAGTAGTTAAGGTGTCCCAATACTTACCGTAAATACAATAATACACTATCACAAAAACAATAACAATAAAACAAAAAAAAAAGAAAACAGAAGATATACGCTTCATCTGGAGCTATGAGGGATAGCCCTGATTAGCATGGACATTTTTAGCTCACCTGTACCAAAGGTCAGAAGGTGACCTTATAGTATAGCAATGCTCCGTCGTCCATTTGTGCGTCCTTGTGTCCATACATTTGAACAAGAATCTCTCCAAGGCCAGTTGGTCAATCTTGATCCAATAACATATGTACCATTATTGGGATAGGAGATTGGCTGTATTGAGCTTTGGGGCAGATCTGGTCAGAACTTTGGTTTCCACAGCAACCAAAAAGTCCCATAGACATATGATGGGGGAAAATGTTGTCTTGACAGTAGAAATTTCATTTTTCAATGTATCTTCATCAAACTTGCAGATAACAAAGTCAGGCATAAAATCTCCAATAACTTTGATTTTGGCTCTTTTTCGACTACTGGCATGAGAGGCACACCTTGAGGGCCCCTTAGACTTTGGAAAATGTTGTCCTTTTCATTTTTCATTCATTTTTGATTGAATCTTCATCAGACTTGCAGGTAATGAGGACAGCCATAAAATCTTGGACGAGTTCAATTTTGAGGCAGATTGCACTATTCACTTGAGAGTGACTTGCCCATCATTGTCTCCCATAGACATATAATATGGAAAATGTTGGCCGGACAATAGCCACTTCATGTTTTATTGAATTATCATCAAATTTGCAGATAACAAGGACAAGCATTAAATCTCGGACAATATTGATTTTGGTCCAGTTTCATATATTGGCATCAAAGTTACCTGCCCTAAAGGGCCTCAAAGACTTAAGAAAATATTGTCCAGAAGATAGCAATTTCATTTTTGATCGGCTAAGACTTGCAGGTAATGGGGAGAGTTATAAAAGTTCAATTTTAGGACAGATCGGATAACTTACATGGGAGTTACTTGCCCCTTAGTCTCCCATAACCATATAATGGTGAATATATTGTACAGACGATAGGAACATTTTTTATTGAATCTTTATCAAATCTAGAAAATGAGAACAGGCATAAAATCTAGGACAAGTTTGATTTTACTGGCCCACTTTAGACTATTGGCATGAGAGTTAGCTACTCTCAGGGGCCCCATAGTCTTCAGAAAATGTTGTCCTGACGATAGCCATTTCATTTTTGATGAAATCTTAATCAGGCTTATAGGTATAATGAGGTAAACTATAAAATCTTGGACAAGTTTGATTTAGGGTCAGGTTGGACTATTCACATGAGTTACTTGCTCTTTAGTCTCCAATATACATATAATGGGGAAAATAGTGTTTGGAGGATACATAGCGACTTAATTTTTGATCGGATCTTCATCAGCCCTGTTGATGATTAGGATAGGCATAAAATCTCAGACAATATCGATTTTGGCCCTTCAGCTATTGGCGTGAGAGGTACTTGCCCTTGAGGGCCTCATGGACTTAGAAAAATGTTGTTTGTGTGATAGCGATTTCAGTTTTGATTGAGTCTCTGTTAGACATATAGAGGTGAAAATGTTGTCTGGATGATAGTGACTTCCTTTTTGATTATATCTTCATCGAACATGCAGAATACAGGGACAGATATAAAATCGTGGACAAGTTTGATTTTAGCGGGATCAGTAGTATTGGCATGATGGTTACCCGCCTATGAAACCTATGGCAAAAACATATGTGATGGTCACTTTGAGTTTCAAATTATATTCATATCTTCAGGTGAGCAAAGGTTGCCCTCTTGGGCTACTTGTTTTCTGATCAGATTCTTGTGTTTTTATGCCTCCAACTTCAATGAAGTTGGAGGGGCATATTGCTTCTGGGGCATTTGTGCATCCGTGCATCCGTCAATCTGTTAAGCTTTTTGATGCATAGCATAACTTCTGAACAGTGCATGCTAGGGTTTTGTAATTTTATGTATGGATTTCTCATGAAAAAGGAGCTGGAACATATTTTTTTACCAATCAGGATTATGCCCCTTTCCTGAGTTATGGCCCTTTGAAAAAAATATGGATGAAATCTTGTTAGCAAAATATCTCAAAAACTATTGAAGCTAGAGCCTTGAAAACTGGTGAATAGATAGGTATTGATGACCTGTTTAACTTTTGAATAAATTCTGAAAACTTCTTCATGAGTTATGACCCTTTGTAACTTTTGGCTTTTTGATGCATAGCCTAACTTATGAACCATGCTTGCTAGGGTTTTGGAATTTCATACATGTATATAGATTCCTCATGGAAAAATAGCTGACATGTATATACACGTATTTTTTTCCCCATCAGGATTATGCCTCTTTCCTGAGTTGTGGCCCTTTGAAAGAATAAGGATGCAATCTTGTCAGCAAAATATCTCAAAAATTATTGAAGCTAGAGCCTTGAAATTTAGTGAATAGATTGGTATTGATGAGTAGATGACCTGGTTAACTTTTGAATAAATTCTGAAAAATATGTCACGAGTTATGGCCCTTTGTAACTTTGGGCATTTTTACATTGCATGCTTTTTGATGCATAGCATAACTTTTGAACCGTGCATGCTAGGGTTTGAAATTTCATGTATGGATTTCTCATGAAAAAAGAGTTGACAAGATATCTTTTTTCTCATCCAGATTATGCCCCTATTCTGAGTTATGGCCCTTTGAATGAATATGGATGAAATCTTTTCAGCAAAATATCTACAAAAGCCTTCAAGGTAGAGCCTTGAAACCTGGTGACTAGATTGGTATTGATGAATAGGTGACCTGATTAAATTGTGAAAAATTTTGGCTGAGTTATGGCTCTTTTTTGACTTTTGAACAGTAACTTTTGAAGGGATGCATTGATTTCATTCAAACTTTGCAGAACTTTATATCACTGTAAATTACAGGTCAAGTTGAATATTGGTAATCATCCGCCAAATTTGGCTGAGTTATGGCTCTTTTTCAAATTGGATTTTGTTGCTGTGTTGATATTGGTTTCCTATCAATAACTTTTGCAGGAAAGCATTGATTTTATTGAAAGTTTGCAGAAGGATATATCATTGTAAAATACAAGTCAAGTTTGATATTAGTAATCATTTGCAAAATTTTGGCTGAGTTATGGCCCTTTTTTGACCTAGTTTTTGTTGGTTTGTTGATACTGGTTTCCACTTACTAACTTTTGCAGGGATGCATTGATTTTATTGAAAGTTTGCAGAAGGATTTATTATTGTAAAGTACAGGTCAAGCTCGATATTTGTAATCATCCACAAAATTTTGGGCAAGTTAGGGCCCTTTTTTGACTTGGTCGCCTTTAGAGATAGGAGCGATTATAGGGACCAGTGTTGTTTTCCTTTTTCATATCAAATGGTTGGCGCTTTAAGCAGGCTATATACACATCCAATTCTTAGAAATCTAGTAGAGTTATTTCATTTTAATAAAATAACATTGAAATCTTGTATATTTGTACTGTTGTTACTGTCATGGGCAAGCAGTGTTGGAGTCAAGCAGTGTTAGAGTCAGGCAGTTGGGGGCATAGCGTTTTACAAACACCAGCACTAGTTTACTGCAGAAATCCTAGAAAATCTTTAGAATCTACTGATGAAATGGATTGTTAGATTAAGTAGCATTACAAGTTACTCTGGGCCTACATTGTCTGCATATATTATGCATCTTGGGTCATGACGCTAACATTAATGAGTCAGAGCACAGCATTTCCTGCAAGACTGTGTTTGTGCCCAGCAAAGACTCTGATCAGCCTGTGCAGATGATGTGCAGACTAATCTGAGTCTTTGCTGTTAGCCTGAATATGCTTTAGTTCCTTATCTACCTACAGAGTATCATGCAAAGACTCTGATTAGACTGTGCAGATGTGCAGGCTAATCTGAATCTTTGCTGGGCACACATGCTATTTTTAGGAACTGCTCTGCACTGACTCATTTTTCTTTTCATTTTCAGTGCCTATTCAAGCGATGGTATGGCTCTGCTGCAAACTGTCATTGGTTATGTCACTGGAAACATTAAAAAAGAGGCTCTGACACTTTGTTATAAAATACACACTATTTTTATATTATCAATAAATAAAGAAAAACATCATCTATTTTATCCTGCAACTTGCTTTCTGGTCAAGATTTGCAGTCAGACTTATCTGAAAGACCATCGGGAGTAAGCTGTCCTTATATTTATAGGTCAATTTTTCAGGTCCAGTAAATGGAAAATAAGTGTAGTCAGCCCGCATAAATCAAGCTCCTGCCTAGTGTAACCACATTTTGACTTAAATGACCTTCAGAAATTGACTCATTGTTAGAAACTTAACTCATCATCATCATCATGATAACCTCTGAGTATATAGTATGTATGGCAAGCCATTTTACTATTTATTCTGTAAATCAGATATCTGATTTAGTATATAAGATATCTTATATAATATATAAGATATCTGATATATTAAATCAGTATCTAATATAAATAAAATATATGTCAATTAAGATATCTTATATGCTATATAAGATATCTGATATGCTATATAAGATATCGTAATTGACATATAAGATATCTTATATGCTATATAAGATATCTGATGTGCTATATAAGATATCTTATATAGGATATGATATCTTATTTTCTAAAGAAAATATCTCATTCAATTAAGATATCTCATTCAAAAATTCAACTTTCAGGTTGCTGGGCTCAAGGTCAAGCTAGGTTACTGTGGCTATTTTTAGGAAAAAAAAAACTTTGTCATTGTTCTAGCCCACACATTTATCAATGAATTTTAATATATCATCAATAAATTGTTGGATATTAAAATATCTTGAGCAAGTTCAACTTTCAGGTTTCTGGGCTCAAGGTAAAGGTAACTGTGGCTATTTGTAGAAAAAAAAAACTTTGTCATTGCTTTATCCTTCTTATTTATAAATGGATTTTAATATATCTTCAAACAATTGTTGGGTATTATAATATCTTGAGCAAGTTCAACTTTCAGGTTGCTTGGCTCAAGGTCAAGGTAACTGTGGCTATTTTTAGAAAATAAAAACACTGTTATCGCTCTAGTCCCTGCATTTATCAATGAATTTTAATATCTTCACACATTTGTGGGTATGATACTCTCGAACAAGCTCGACTTTCAGGGTCCTGGGCTCAAGGTTAAGGTTTGTATGACTGAAATATTTTCTATCATGTGAGATCTAATCCCTCCCTACCTGAAAATCTAAATGTTTACAAAACTGTACCTTAATATCAAGTCATATATGACCTTTACATTAAGGTCGCAGGCTTTTTGTTTCTTTATTCACATTAACTATTATATGTGATGAAATTTCCCAGTTCAGTGTTTGCCTACACCAAGTAGGCTTGTGTGAGGGGATTTGTATCACTTGCGATGCCTTGTTCTTCTTGAAAAATTGCTTTGACATGACAATAGTGCATGCACAGTGAAATCAACGTATTTGTTGAAACCATCTGATACTTTGCAGACTCATTACAGACATACTGAACATGTGTAGGAAGAAGTATGATGCTGAAAATATTTTCGTCAAAACAACAGATTTTTTTCACCTAGCCATTTATTGGTAATTCTTAACTGCTGGGTTTTGTATGCTCTGGGATGGTGCAGCCGAGATAGCTAGTGCATGCATGGTGAAATCAACTTGACATGAAAAAATTTGTTGACAAATTCTAATACTTTGCAGATTCATTAAAGACACATTGAATATGTACGTGTAGAAGTTTGCTACTGGAAAAAATCATTTTGACAACTTCGCCATTTATATGTCTATCCATATGTCTGTCTGTCTGTCTGTCTGTCTGTCTGTATTGATTTTCCCTATCACAGACAGTCTGAAGAAATATGCATTTTAATACATAGCTTTTAAGTATCCACAAGGCACTCAATACCTGCAGGGGTATCTAATAAGCACTTCTTATTGTCACGTCTTGTTTAGAATTAAATACAACAATTCACTGACAAGAATAGTACAGCTTTTCTGCTCTCCGTTAAGTCTCCGTTTGCAACAACTTATAAGCCTGTAGCAACACAAAGTCTTTACAACTTCAGAAATGTAAAATGCTCATTGGGAAGTTATGAAGATGCCATTCTGAATAAATGCAGAAAAAAAAAACTCTGATATCCTTGCCACATGTATGATACTTTCGTTACTAAGGATGTAGATGCCATTTGTTTTACTAAATGTCTTTTGGAACTAGTTGCAAAAGTTAAATTTTGATGCAGTTGTATTTCATTGTCTACAAATATTGTGACGTTTCTAATCCAAGATTATTACTAGTGTATTAGCCATTGAACTATACTTGCATGAGTGATTGAGATGCAATGTGAGAAAACGTACCTTCTGACATATGCCCACAATGAAGACTCAAATCAGCTTGCACATCCACCCAGTCTGATCAGAGTCTTGATTGTCCGCATAAAGAAATTTTGCATCGTCACGAAAACATGCCTATATAATTTTGACCCTCTTAAACCCCACTTTTATATAGTAAAACTGTGGTTTACAGGGGTATACATTATTTTTCTTACTTCTGCTCAAAAACATACATTGTAGGTACTCGTTAGAACTGCCTCACCGAGGCGGTTCTAACGAGTACCCACAATCTATGTTTTAAGCAGAAATATGAAAAATATTAGACTTTTTTATCCGAAAATTTTCAGTTTTTGGAAGTGAAATTTTCTATATATTTGAATAGGCGTGTTTTTATAATGATTTGATCAAAATGGGCCCAGTGAAGATTCTGATCAGACTGCGTGAATGAGCTGGCTGATCTTAATCTTTGCTGGGAGCACATGTCCGAAGGTACATTTTCTTACGTTGCAGCTCAATTATTCATGAAATAAAATATTAATGAACTGATTCATGGATTCTGCAGGATTTCACACGGAAGCTTCTTGTATTTTAGAACCTTTAGCTTCAGTATCAGTTAGCCTGTTGTGTGTTGTGTTAATCTCATAGTTATATAAAATTAGTTGCCAAACGAAAATAGTATTAACCCAGTTATGCCTAACTCCCCATAAAAGAGACATTACCAAACAGCGTAGACCCAGATCAGACACCACAGAATGTGGCATCTGATCAGGGTTTACACTGTTTGCATTAAATATAAGAATTTGTATTGAACATGGTAATAGTAAAAAGTAACCAGACAACCCTTCTCTTAATAATGCGCCTGTCCTATAAGTTAAGTTAGGACCATCCATTCGGCATAAATGGGTTCAAGTTCAGCTCAGATAGGTTGTATTTCAGCTATTTTATTTCTATTATTTATTTATTTATTTGTTTTTGATACATGTTTGTAAATACTATAGTACTTCTGATTTTGGGAACAGCAACAAAACAGCAAATGTATCACACACAAAGTAGACTGATTGTTTGAGCCGATGTATCACACACAAAGTAGACTGAATGTTTGAGCCAATGTACGAGTATTGATTGTGATCAATCATTTTTGTCAACGGACTGAGAAGAGCTTAAAAATGTTCTAATTCAGATTAGAACATTTTTAAGCTCTTCTCATTCAATTGATAAAAATATACATACAGAATACACAAACATTTATAGCTTAACTGGTAAAATAAATTTTGATTCCCTTACTATTACAGAGAAGCACGCCAAAAACAGAAATATATCAAGTACTACCAATTGATTTGAACTATTAACATTAACTGAGCTGCCTCATGACAAAACTAACAAAATGACCTTTGCACTCTGTAAAGACTCAGATCAGCCTGGGAATCTACCCAGTCTAATTACTCTTTACTGTGCGCATGGAGAAATATTAATTGGGTCATCAGCTACCCATTGAGTGCACAGCAAAGGCTGCTCAGACTGGGTAGATGCCCTGTCTGATCTGAGTGTTTCCTGGACGCCAAAGTCACTTAGTTAGGTCATTTTGTTTGATAAATATCAGACAGCATAAGGGTTTATATAATTTGTAATATGAGGCTTTTACATTTTGATTTTTATATAGATCATCACGAAAACATGCCTATATAGTTTTGACCCCCTTAAACCCCACTTTTATATAGTAAAACTGGGGTTTACAGGGGTATACATTATTTTTCTTATTTCTGCTCAAAACATAGATTGTGGGTACTCGTTAGAACCGCCTTAGCAAGGCGGTTCTAACGAGTACCCACAATCTATGTTTTGAGCAGAAATATGAAATATAGCAGAGATTTTGATCTGAAAATTTTCAGTTTTTGAAGGTGAAATTTTCTATATACTTGTATAGGCGTGTTTTCGTGATGTTCTAAAATGGATCCACTGGCAGCAATGAACACTCAGATAAGAATGAAAACAGCAAAACATTTTACAGGTAGATCATTATGACCTGATCAGTCTAGTGTCTTTATTAGTGATCTGACAATGAGGATCAGAGGTTAATGCTAGAAAAAAAAATATAGTGCAAACTGGAAACTAACTTATTTCGTAAGCAGTCATTTGAAACCAAATTTTTAAAGGTTGCTCATTGGCAACAACAAACACATCAAAGAACGAAAAGCATAAACTCTTACTGAGATTCTTCATATCACAACATTGTAGTTTGTAAAACTGCCATACGCCCTCAGCACCCGCTTAACAAAAGACGAAAACCCCGCTTAGACAACCACAACGTTTCTCTATAAGACAACAGGTTTGTACTTCTTTTGGCTGAAGTATATGTGAATGGCTGGAGATTGCAAAAATATTTGGTATTTTTTTTTTGTAAATGCTATGTGATATGTGGTATGAGTTATGTGCCCTTGAATGAAGAAAATGATGTAAAAATCCAGAAAAAAAAAATAGATTTCTGTTTTCCCCCAACGGACACGCAGCCTTGAGACAACGTCGCATCAACGTCGATGCAACGTTGTATGAACGTCATGTGCCCGCTGTGCCAGATTTTTTGTCTATGTATTCGAAAGACACCCTTACAATTGTTAAATTCCATTGTCTCAGAGTCTACAAGAAGCACACCATATAAATTATATTGAATGAGTCTGAAGAGTTTTCTTCCTTACTGGCTGAAGTGTGCACTACCTGTGGCCCTGTATTTCATACCTATATAATTTTGACCCCCTTAAACCCCCCTTTTATACAGTAAAACTGGGGTTTACAGGGGTATACATTATTTTTCATATTTCTGTTCAAAACATAGATCTTGGGTACTCGTTAGAACCGCCTCAGCGAGGCGGTTCTAACGAGTACCCACAATCTATGTTTTGTGCAGAAATATGAAAAATATCTCAGTTTTTTTTATCTGAAAATTTTCAGTTTTTGGAGACGAAATTTTCTATATATTTGAATAGGCGTGTTTTCGTAATGATTTGCATTACAGCTCTTAATAATTCTTTAGGTCATTGTGTGGGGTTTATTTCTTAAGGTCTCACACACTTAAGCTTATTCTGAATCAGTTCCACTTGACCAGTCACTGTTTGTGTCCCCTACCGCAGACAAAGCATCTGTCAAAATTCTATGCATTTGTCGTATGTCTGATGCAAAGTGCTCTCAGCTGCCGACCACTTTAACCCCTGATTTGCATATGCAAAACCAGCCAGAGATGAGATTTATGCTCTATCCTTAGATTGTAAGTCCTGCTGTTGGTATGCCAGGAAAGTATTTGGGCCTTGAGAACTCCCTTTAGTTGTTTATATTGACCGTTATTTCTCGCGACTTTTGTATACAGAATAGGAGCGTTGGAATTTATATACAGGTACCATCAGCTACAGCAATTGCAACATCTGTCTTGAAATCGGCAAATAAAATATAGAATATACAATGTATGCACCTGTGCAGTCTGATCAGGTTTTTTTTTCTATTTGACGATATTTACCTTAAATATTTGTACACTTTAAGCCAAACGAATATATTTTCCCTAAAACTTGAAAATGTCCATTTGATTACCTGTTGATAAGTTCAAGAACTACTGGACGGGACCCTGATATGACGCCGTACTTTGCTGTGTCTGATATGTGCCTGCACCGATTGCTCAAGCTGAATTGTCATAATAAGGGGAAATACGGTATTTTTTCTTACAGTAATTTGACAATTCTGAAACTACAGTGAAGGCCCTCGTGATGTGATTGCGCAGTCTTGCAGTCTTATTTGGGCTTTCTGTTCACATATCCGATAAGAGGCATGTTTTCATACTACGGATATCAGCTTTAAAAGCTGAAACATAAAAAAAAGGCAATATATGCCGCCAGCGCACAGCGAAAACCCCCCAAAAAACCTGCGCATTCTGATGTGGAAATCGACCAAAGGCATTTGAAGGTGCACATTAATAAAAACAATGTGTACGAATTAGTGTTTCATACATGAAACGTGAGTCTAGTACTTGCAGACATTATTCAAATCGCATTCTATTTCATTCGGTAGTATGAAATGTTCAATAACTGCAGGAATGTCGCCGAGTATATTCACTTCCCTTTTGCAGGTACGTGTCGTACAAAGATCATGTTGCGTCAAAATTTCATCTGCTGTTCATGTGCTCAAGGCGTAGCGTATCTTCGATGTGAGTTTCATTTGATTTGGTGTATTTCGACCCATTCAACACTGTTAAGGTCATGTCGAGCCGGTCTGTTAACCTACTCATTTTTTTTTCTTGAGCAGGCTTAGTAGAAAACAGGAGAATGTATTTGTTTAAATGATGGCGATAAACGATAAAAAGCTATGGTATTATGGTGGTGTGAATTGAGCAATGTACACTTGTAAAAACTGTGAGGGATTTTATGACAGTCAAATCAGTTCGTCTTTGGATAATATTTTGAAGGTGAAACAGCCGAACAAAATCGAGAAGGAAGTGAATGTGTACTAATGCTGCTTGTAACATGTTCCAGTCTCATTTCTAAAACACGCCTGTATAATTTTGACCCCCTTACATAGTAAAACTGGGGTTTACATGGGTATATATTATTTTCTTATTTCTGCTCTAAAACATAGATTGTGGGTACTCGTTAGAACCGCCTCGTCGAGGCGGTTCTAACGAGTACCGCAATCTATTTTTTTGAGCAGAAATATGAAAAAATATCAGAATTTTTTATCTGAAAATTTTCATTTTTTGTGGTAAAATTTTCAGTATATTTGAATAGGCATGTTTTCATCATGTGTTTCTCCTGTTGGCTTTGTACGGCTGTTCATTTCATCAACCTTGTAGCAGCGTCCAAGATAAAATTAGGGAATGTCATGCAACCTATTTATTTTCCTTTGTTTATATATCGCTTCTGAAACCAGACTCGGTTGTACAGCAGATATCCATTTATTCCTGAGCAAGGGTGGTCGATATTTAGTCGTCATTGCATGCAAACAATTTGGATAAATAATCCTGCAGTTGTTGAGTACAAGTGATATCTTTCATTACCAGAGCTTTGAAAGACTGTCAGATTGATGTTCTTTGAGAATCAAGTCGTATACCTTGACTGTTAGCATAGAAAATGAGCTTTGTTTTGTTGAATTTGATTGCCTGAGGGGATAAGTTGTGATTTAAAAGATGTGTTGTGATTGAGGGGACTGACGTATTGGATTAGTTTCGTCCACTCCAGCGTTTTGGTGCCGACCTGGTCTGCTATTACTGACGGAATGTAGCCATGGGCGGTCTCTATCGCTCTATAGTTCCTGTAGTTTTTATCTCGTGATGGCACCGTGCTGTTTTCAGTACTGTCGAACATTTCGACTTTGCCGTGCAACATTTACTGCAACGGTAAAAGCACCTTAAGTAATGGCTCCATGACAGGGCTGCAACCCTGACAAAATCTATATACCTCTGAATACATCGGTCAACCTTAGGGGACCATACACTTGGTAGATTTCGCACCACGTCCGCCGAGGCAGACAACTTTTGTTTGCTTTACTGTACACTGAATCCCTCCTGAAATGGGTTTACTCTAAAAGGAAAGAAATTTCTCTTAAGGAGCAAATAATTTTCTTTAAGACTAGTCCCCTTTTCAGAAGGGAGATAAAGTTTCTCAGTTGTCTCATCTGAATGTGTATATAGATTATAAAAGAAATGACTCTTACAACTGAAAACCGCTGAAGTATCAAGTTTTCGAAACCAGAATAGCTAGTTTCGGCCAATTACGCCTCATCAGCAACCCTTGTATAAATTTGAAAACATCCAGAAGTGAGCTTAATAGGCGAGAGTCACAAAAGACCAGGGCATAAACTACACTACAGTGAAGTTAGGGGGATACAATTTACGGCTGCCATACGGCACTTAACCCAGTTTTAATCCTCTAGGAATTAATGGTAGAATTTCAACTAGGATTTTTGATTTTCTAATTGTTCATTATTTGCAGAGCGTTTTCCTTTATTAACAAAACAACAACACAATGGTTGATATACAAAATATGGTTGACGGCAATGTTAAAGAATGACTGGTATTATTCCTTCTATTATACGAACAAATTTATATATATCTGCTTTTTTTCAGAATGAACCCAGCACACATGACGTCTATACAACGTCGCCTCAACGTCGATGCATCGATCGACGTTGAGACGACGTTGTATAAACGTCAAGTGCCCACTGGGAACTCGAAAAGAGAAGCATTTAGAAAAAAAAAAAACCCAAAAAAACCCCCAAAAAACAACAACAAAAAAACAACAAAAAAAAAAAAAAAACAAAAAAAAAAAAAAAAAATAAAAACAAAAACAAACAAACAAAATGATTAACGTAATAGCAAAATCACGATTTATTACCATTTATACCGAGATGACTCTTCTACTTTAACTGTTTGGAACCTTTTCATTTCAATGTAAGGAGTGTGTGGTTAGTTTCTATTTCCACCCTGTTTTATACTGATTTCTTGCGTCTGATGGTCTGATTTTAATCTACACTGTTTGCCAATGTCCTTTAATGGGACGCTCGAAACAACTGAGTTAACTGCGGACTTTTTAGCGAGAAACATATCGAAATGTTCAAAATACAATGATGCATTGGAAAGAGAGACATGAATAGCCGATTTAGTTTTATAAGGAACAAAATCTTTTAGTTTTCATTAATGTCGTATATCGGGTTTAGAAATAATATTGAAAGCTATCGATGGTAATAAAAAGTAGCAACTAAAACTGAAGAAAAAAAACAACAACAGAAAAAACAAAACAAAAAAAAAAAAAGAAAAAACACACACAAAAAACATACGGACCCGAACATGCTCTGAGGTGGTCACCTATCCAAACGCTAACTGGGATGAACGTTGCTTAATTTCGGAGAACAGATCAGAAGCAGTGTTTCAATGTAATATAGAATCAACACAATCCGGTCGCAAATTTATCATTGATAAGCCTTGATATTGGATCAATACTCTCACGGGAGCTAACATCTTGTTTACATATATTACGTTCCTTGTGTTTTTATTTCTTTATAAAACTGGACTAAATCCTTGCTTTATAAAATTGGACTAAATCCTTAGAGTAATAACTACGCATTCAATGTTTTTTACTTCCTAAGATCTTAGATATAACATCACTGAACTTATCTGCTTGTATGAGGGATGTTCGAAATGAATTGCTTATTGTCCTCTAGCTCGATATCCACGTGGGACACGATAAAAACCAATACATACCTGTATAGGGCTATTCAATATCTACACAATGGTGTATAAATGTACATGTTAGACTAAGTGTAAGACATAAAATTTGCCATTTGAATGCACGCAGTCATTGACCACTGCAGTAGAAATGGTTGGTAGAAGCGTCGACAAAAAAGATGAAATACGGGCTTACATCAAAGCTCGCTCAAAACTTGGTTGTTCTTTGAAGAAGCTGATGACTGAAATTTCTACTGCTTTTGGACCTTCTTGTGTGTCTTATGACACAGTTCGGCGGTGGAAAAAGAAATTTGAGTCTGGTGTAGAGTCCATCAAAAATGCACCGAAATCAGGTAGGCCAAAATCTGCATCTCGTAAAGAAATCGTTTCCAAAATAAAGGAAATCATTGAAGGAGATGCCAGATTTACAGTTCGTGATATTGCACGACAGATAGGCATATCACTATCAACGGTTCACCTTATT
Organism: Anodontia alba; assembly: GCA_964016985.1. Classification (NCBI taxonomy): domain Eukaryota; kingdom Metazoa; phylum Mollusca; class Bivalvia; order Lucinida; family Lucinidae; genus Anodontia; species Anodontia alba. The sequence goes on from OZ024832.1 coordinate 77,143,044, forward strand.
TTGAAGAAGCATTTGAAAGTCAGAAAGATTTCTGCTAGATGGGTGCCACATCTGTTGACTGACGAGCAAAAGAGGCAACGGGTTAAAGTGGCCAAAAAGCTGCTTCAAATGTTTCCAAAATATGACAAAAAGCAGTTTTCCAATGTCGTCACAGGTGATGAAACCTGGGTCCATTATTTTGAGCCCGTCAGAAAGGTTAGCAATAAGATCTGGGCCATTAAACACAGTAAACGCCCAGTAATTGCCAAACGTTCTTTGAGTACAAAGAAGGTTTTTTATGCAATCTTCTTCTCTGGTGAAAGAGTCGCAATAAAAGTGCCAGTGAAAAAGGGCAAAAGCATCACCGGACAGTACTACAAAGACGTAGTACTGAAGAAACTGAAAAAGTATTATCAGAAACGACGCCCTGCCACTGGTTTTAAACATGTCCGTCTTCTACATGACAATGCCCCAGCTCATACCTCCGCAATAGTTACGGCGTTTTTGAAGAAAGAAAAAGTAACTGTTTTGCCTCACCCCCCGTATTCCCCAGACCTTGCCCCATGTGATTTCTTTTTGTTTCCGAAATTGAAAGCATTCCTTGCTGGGCGGAAATACCAGTACCGACAGGCACTTGGATCTGCCATTCGTCAGTACCTTATTACTGTACCCAAATCAGCGTACCGTGACGCCTTCAAGAAGTGGATTCATCGGCTGGAACTTTGCATTTTTAGCCACGGGGAGTACTTCGAGGGCATGAAATGAGTACTTTTGGGCTAACTTGAAATTTGAAGTCTCCAGATAGAAATAAGCAATTCATTTCGAACATCCCTCGTATAAGCTTCGTATGTTTCGTCACTTTCACCATATATAAAGTACTCCCCGCCTGTAGCTATGTATTGGCTTTTCCACAAAGAGACTATTTCATCCACAAACAAGAACCTTTTATAAATGATGGCGTAAATTCTTCTTATTTATTTATTTATTCAGAAGAAAGCACATGCAGGTATATTCGGACTGAACAACATAAAATATGTCCACGCATAGTGAAAGCTAAGTCCAGATCAGCGCAGTATATCTAGGAATTCCACTGTTTGCAGGTGCCATACAGATCCTTTTGATTTGAAAATTGTCCAAGCTCATATGCGGACAACTAGGACCAAGACAATCTTTGCATCCGCGCACAGAAACATTAAAAATAAAGCTTAGCAAGTTATCTGTTTTGCGTGATTAAATAATGTAGTGGCATGTCGAACTAAACCAAAGTACACAGCTTGTCATTTATCTCTGTTTAACGTGAAATAATTGGATTGAAGTCGGTGGCTAGTTCACGGGTGTGCTTTTGGGTGGTTAGACGCACCATATTTTGGGAAGTTTGTATATCCTCAACTAAGTAATTCAGGAGTTCTTATCCTACCTGATCGCTCCAGTACTTATCAAATTGCAAAAAAAAAAAAAAAAAAAAAAAAAAAAAAAAAATCTACTATTCTTCGACGATTATCTGCTTTTTCTTGGTTTGAAAGTGCTTCTTGTTATAGGAATGAATATACTTTTGTGGAGGGAGTTGTGTGGGGTGGGAGGAGGTGGGTAGCTGGTTAAGATATTTATATGGCATAGTCCGGATGTGCGTGCCGAATAGCCCCCTTTTTCAGCGCTGCAAGGTATATGATAAGGTCCCTTTTTTCAACAAAAAAGTATATGACACCCGATTTTCTGACATCCGGTATATGTGTATATTTTCACTCAGAGATATTTCAAGGATGTTTCTCAATGAACTGACTGCTATATTTGTGTAACTACCAGCAATACATGGGCTCAAAAATTAAAGGGCAGTATATGATCCGATTCCAATGACTGCCCTTTATGTTTATAGACATTAATGATCTGCGCATGCGCATAATTTTGCAGCACCCTGGGTGCTTTCGTTTGGCTGCTATAGGCGTAAAAAGGTTTTTTTTATTGAATGTTTGACGCCCCATAGTGCCCGTGTTATTCTGTTGACCGCATCCCAGATTGTGCAGGCGTGTTTGTATGGATGGGCTCTACAAACGTTCCAAATTTCAGCTTAATCGGATGAGAAACAGACGAGTTATTAGGGGTCAAAATATCAGACATTCCATACCAACTTTGGACTGCAAGTTTGAGCCTAACCTGACCTTCACCGATCGGGATGAAACTGGTGCCAGACGAAAGGTCTGGACCAAGGACTCACTGGGGCCAAGTGCCCAAAAATTCTTATCGCCCCATTTTCGAGTTATGGCCCCTGAAAGTTGATATTTGCCAATGTTTGACCCCTAATAACTTTTTAACGCGTGGACCGAATTTTCAGGCAATTTGCGTTTTATGTACTATGGAACTAGGACAATGTTAGGTATCAGTTTCAGCCCGATCGGTGAAGGTCACCTTTGTGTCTTTTGATCTCTTTGTTCAGCAGGCGAGATCTACAGACTCACTTCAAGTCCTTATATCTTTGCTTGTACTGCATGCAGCGCCATACAATTTGGCACAGAAATGAACCTCCCTAAGACCTATAAACCCTATAAAAAGCGCGCCTGTCTTTTGCGAATTGATGGAGTTATTAGGGTATTTACGTTTTCCCGCCCAAAATTACATAGGGTGCAATGTAAACTTGAGGACCCATTTTCAGCAGGATGCCTTGCCCCGATTCCAATGACTGCCCTTTATGTTTGTAGACATTAATGATCTGCGCATGCGCATAATTTTGCAGCACCCTGGGTGCTTTCGTTTGGCTGCTATAGGCGTAAAAATGTTTTTTTTTTATTGAATGTTTGACGCCCCATAGTGCCCGTGCTATTCTGTTGACCGCATCCCGGATTGTGCAGGCGTGTTTGTATGGATGGGCTCTACAAACGTTCCAAATTTCAGCTTAATCAGATGAGAAACAGACGAGTTATTAGGGGTCAAAATATCAGACATTCCATACCAACTTTGGACTGCAAGTTTGAACCTAACCTGACCTTCACCGATCGGGATGAAACTGGTACCAGACGAAAGGTCTGGACCAAGGACTCACTGGGGCCAAGTGCCCAAAAATTCTTATCGCCCCATTTTCGAGTTATGGCCCCTGAAAGTTGATATTTGCCAATGTTTGACCCCTAATAACTTTTTAACGCGTGGACCGAATTTTCAGGCAATTTGCGTTTTATGTACTATGGAACTAGGACAATGTTAGGTATCAGTTTCAGCCCGATCGGTGAAGATCACCTTTTGTGTCTTTTGATCTCTTTGTTCAGCAGGCGAGATCTACAGACTCACTTCAAGTCCTTATATCTTTGCTTGTACTGCATGCAGCGCCATACAATTTGGCACAGAAATGAACCTCCCTAAGACCTATAAACCCTATAAAAAGCGCGCCTGTCTTTTGCGAATCGATGGAGTTATTAGGGTATTTACGTTTTCCCGCCCAAAATTACATAGGGTGCAATGTAAACTTGAGGACCCATTTTCAGCAGGATGCCTTGCCCCGATTCCAATGACTGCCCTTTATGTTTGTAGACATTAATGATCTGCGCATGCGCATAATTTTGCAGCACCCTGGGTGCTTTCATTTGGCTGCTATAGGCGTAAAAAGTTTTTTTTTATTGAATGTTTGTCGCCCCATAGTGCCCGTGCTATTCTGTTGACCGCATCCCGGATTGTGCAGGCTTGTTTATACGGATGGACTCTAAAAACGTTCCAAATTTCAGCTTAATCGGATGAGAAACAGACGAGTTATTACGGGTCAAAATATCAGACATTCCATACCAACTTTGGACTGCAAGTTTGAGCCTAACCTGACCTTCACCGATCGGGATGAAACTGGTGCCAGACGAAAGGTCTGGACCAAGGACTCACTGGGGCCAAGTGCCCAAAAATTCTTATCGCCCCATTTTCGAGTTATGGCCCCTGAAAGTTGATATTTGCCAATGTTTGACCCCGAATAACTTTTTAACGCGTGGACCGAATTTTCAGGCAATTTGCGTTTTATGTACTATGGAACTAGGACAATGTTAGGTATCAGTTTCAGCCCGATCGGTGAAGGTCACCTTTTGTGTCTTTTGATCTCTTTGTTCAGCAGGCGAGATCTACAGACTCACTTCAAGTCCTTATATCTTTGCTTGTACTGCATGCAGCGCCATACAATTTGGCACAGAAATGAACCTCCCTAAGACCTATAAACCCTATAAAAAGCGCGCCTGTCTTTTGCGAATTGATGGAGTTATTAGGGTATTTACGTTTTCCCGCCCAAAATTACATAGGGTGCAATGTAAACTTGAGGACCCATTTTCAGCAGGATGCCTTGCCCCGATTCCAATGACTGCCCTTTATGTTTGTAGACATTAATGATCTGCGCATGCGCATAATTTTGCAGCACCCTGGGTGCTTTCGTTTGGCTGCTATAGGCGTAAAAAGTTTTTTTTTTTATTGAATGTTTGACGCCCCATAGTGCCCGTGCTATTCTGTTGACCGCATCCCGGATTGTGCAGGCGTGTTTGTAGGGATGGGCTCTACAAACGTTTCAAAATTTCAGCTTAATCGGATGAGAAACAGACGAGTTATTACGGGTCAAAATATCAGACATTCCATACCAACTTTGGACTGCAAGTTTGAGCCTAACCTGACCTTCACCGATCGGGATGAAACTGGTGCCAGACGAAAGGTCTGGACCAAGGACTCACTGGGGCCAAGTGCCCAAAAATTCTTATCGCCCCATTTTCGAGTTATGGCCCCTGAAAGTTGATATTTGCCAATGTTTGACCCCGAATAACTTTTAAACGCATGGACCGAATTTTCAGGCAATTTGCGTTTTATGTACTATGGAACTAGGACAATGTTAGGTATCAGTTTCAGCCCGATCGGTGAAGGTCACCTTTTGTGTCTTTTGATCTCTTTGTTCAGCAGGCGAGATCTACAGACTCACTTCAAGTCCTTATATCTTTGCTTGTACTGCATGCAGCGCCATACAATTTGGCACAGAAATGAACCTCCATAAGACCTATAAACCCTATAAAAAGCGCGCCTGTCTTTTGCGAATTGATGGAGTTATTAGGGTATTTACGTTTTCCCGCCCAAAATTACATAGGGTGCAATGTAAACTTGAGGACCCATTTTCAACAGGATGCCTTGCCCCGATTAAAATGACAGCCCTTTATGTTTGTAGACATTAATGATCTGCGCATGCGCATAATTTTGCAGCACCCTGGGTGCTTTCGTTTGGCTGCTATAGGCGTAAAAATGTTTTTTTTTTATTGAATGTTTGACGCCCCATAGTGCCCGTGTTATTCTGTTGACCGCATCCCGGATTGAGCAGGCTTGTTTATATGGATGGACTCTACAAACGTTCCAAATTTCAGCTTAATCGGATGAGAAACAGACGAGTTATTAGGGGTCAAAATATCAGACATTCCATACCAACTTTGGACTGCAAGTTTCAGCCTAACCTGACCTTCACCGATCGGGATGAAACTGGTGCCAGACGAAAGGTCTGGACCAAGGACTCACTGGGGCCAAGTGCCCAAAAATTCTTATCGCCCCATTTTCGAGTTATGGCTCCTGAAAGTTGATATTTGCCAATGTTTGACCCCTAATAACTTTTTAACGCGTGGACCGAATTTTCAGGCAATTTGCGTTTTATGTACTATGGAACTAGGACAATGTTAGGTATCAGTTTCAGCCCGATCGGTGAAGGTCACCTTTTGTGTCTTTTGATCTCTTTGTTCAGCAGGCGAGATCTACAGACTCACTTCAAGTCCTTATATCTTTGCTTGTACTGCATGCAGCGCCATACAATTTGGCACAGAAATGAACCTCCCTAAGACCTATAAACCCTATAAAAAGCGCGCCTGTCTTTTGCGAATTGATGAGTTATTAGGGTATTTACGTTTAACCGCCCAAAATTACATAGGGTGCAATGTAAACCTGAGGACCCATTTTCAACTGGATGCCTTGCCCCGATTCCAATGACTGCCCTTTATGTTTGTAGACATTAATGATCTGCGCATGCGCATAATTTTGCAGCACCCTGGGTGCTTTCGTTTGGCTGCTATAGGCGTAAAAATGTTTTTTTTTATTGAATGTTTGACGCCCCATAGTGCCCGTGCTATTCTGTTGACCGCATCCCGGATTGTGCAGGCGTGTTTGTATGGATGGGCTCTACAAACGTTCCAAATTTCAGCTTAATCGGATGAGAAACAGACGAGTTATTACGGGTCAAAATATCAGACATTCCATACCAACTTTGGACTGCAAGTTTGAGCCTAACCTGACCTTCACCGATCGGGATGAAACTGGTGCCAGACGAAAGGTCTGGACCACGGAATCACTGGGGCCAAGTGCCCAAAAATTCTTATCGCCCCATTTTCGGGTTATGGCCCCTGAAAGTTGATATTTGCCAATGTTTGACCCCTAATAACTTTTTAACGCGTGGACCGAATTTTCAGGCAATTTGCGTTTTATGTACTATGGTACTAGGACAATGTTAGGTATCAGTTTCAGCCCGATCGGTGAAGGTCACCTTTTGTGTCTTTTGATCTCTTTGTTCAGCAGGCGAGATCTACAGACTCACTTCAAGTCCTTATATCTTTGCTTGTACTGCATGCAGCGCCATACAATTTGGCACAGAAATGAACCTCCCTAAGACCTATAAACCCCATAAAAAGCGCGCCTGTCTTTTGCGAATTGATGGAGTTATTAGGGTATTTACGTTTTCCCGCCCAAAATTACATAGGGTGCAATGTAAACTTGAGGACCCATTTTCAGCAGGATGCCTTGCCCCGATTCCAATGACTGCCCTTTATGTTTGTAGACATTAATGATCTGCGCATGCGCATACTTTTGCAGCACCCTGGGTGCTTTCGTTTGGCTGCTATAGGCGTAAAAAGGTTTTATTTATTGAATGTTTGACGCCCCATAGTGCCCGTGCTATTCTGTTGACCGCATCCCGGATTGTGCAGGCGTGTTTGTATGGATGGACTCTACAAACGTTCCAAATTTCAGCTTAATCGGATGAGAAACAGACGAGTTATTAGGGGTCAAAATATCAGACATTCCATACCAACTTTGGACTGCAAGTTTGAGCCTAACCTGACCTTCACCGATCGGGATGAAACTGGTGCCAGACGAAAGGTCTGGACCAAGGACTCACTGGGGCCAAGTGCCCGAAAATTCTTATCGCCCCATTTTTGAGTTATGGCCCCTGAAAGTTGATATTTGCCAATGTTTGACCCCTAATAACTTTTTAACGCGTGGACCGAATTTTCAGGCAATTTGCGTTTTATGTACTATGGAACTAGGACAATGTTAGGTATCAGTTTCAGCCCGATCGGTGAAGGTCACCTTTTGTGTCTTTTGATCTCTTTGTTCAGCAGGCGAGATCTACAGACTCACTTCAAGTCCTTATATCTTTGCTTGTACTGCATGCAGTGCCATACAATTTGGCACAGAAATGAACCTCCCTAAGACCTATAAACCCTATAAAAAGCGCGCCTGTCTTTTGCGAATTGATGGAGTTATTAGGGTATTTACGTTTTCCCGCCCAAAATTACATAGGGTGCAATGTAAACTTGAGGACCCATTTTCAGCAGGATGCCTTGCCCCGATTCCAATGACTGCCCTTTATGTTTATAGACATTAATGATCTGCGTATGCGCATAATTTTGCAGCACCCTGGGTGCTTTCGTTTGGCTGCTATAGGCGTAAAAAGGTGTTTTTTTTGACAGTTTGACGCCCCATAGTGCCCGTGCTATTCTGTGGATCGCATACCAGATTGTGCAAGCGTGTTTGTATGATTGGGCTCTACAAACGTTCCAAATTTCAGCTTAATCGGATGAGAAACAGACGAGTTATTACGGGTCAAAATATCAGACATTCCATACCAACTTTGGACTGCAAGTTTGAGCCTAACCTGACCTTCACCGATCGGGATGAAACTGGTGCCAGACGAAAGGTCTGGACCAAGGACTCACTGGGGCCAAGTGCCCAAAAATTCTTATCGCCCCATTTTCGAGTTATGGCCCCTGAAAGTTGATATTTGCCAATGTTTGACCCCTAATAACTTTTTAACGCGTGGACCGAATTTTCAGGCAATTTGCGTTTTATGTACTATGGAACTAGGACAATGTTAGGTATCAGTTTCAGCCCGATCGGTGAAGGTCACCTTTTGTGTCTTTTGATCTCTTTGTTCAGCAGGCGAGATCATCAGACTCACTTCAAGTCCTTATATCTTTGCTTGTACTGCATGCAGCGCCATACAATTTGGCACAGAAATGAACCTCCCCAAGACCTATAAACCCTATAAAAAGCGCACCTGTCTTTTGCGAATTGATGGAGTTATAAGGGTATTTACGTTTTCCCGCCCAAAATTACATAGGGTGCAATGTAAATTTGAGGACCATTTTTCAGCAGGATACCTTGCCCAGATTCAAATGACTGCCCTTTATGTTTGTAGACATAAATGATCTGCGCATGCGCATAATTTTGCAGCACCCTGGGTGCTTTCGTTTGGCTGCTATAGGCGTAAAATGGTTTTTTTTATTGAATGTTTGACGCACCATAGTGCCCGTGCTATTCTGTTGACCGCATCCCGGATTGTGCAGGCGTGTTTGTATGGATGGGCTCTACAAACGTTTCAAATTTCAGCTGAATCGGATGAGAAACAGACGAGTTATTAGGGGTCAAAATATCAGACATTCCACACCAACTTTGGACTGCAAGTTTGAGCCTAACCTGACCTTCACCGATCGGGATGGAACTGGTGCCAGACGAAAGGTCTGGACCAAGGACTCACTGGGGCCAAGTGCCCAAAAATTAGTATTGCCCCATTTTCGAGTTATTGCCCCTGAAAGTTGATATTTGCCAATGTTTGACCCCCAATAACTTTTAAACGCGTGGACCGAATTTTCAGGCAATTTGCGTTTTATGTACTATGGAACTAGGACAATGTTAGGTATCACTTTCAGCCCGATCGGTGAAGGTCACCTTTTGTGTCTTTTGATCTCTTTGTTCAGCAGGCGAGATCTACAGACTCACTTCAAGTCCTTATATCTTTGCTTGTACTGCATGCAGTGCCATACAATTTGGCACAGAAATGAACCTCCCTAAGACCTATAAACCCTATAAAAAGCGCGCCTGTCTTTTGCGAATTGATGGAGTTATTAGGGTATTTACGTTTTCCCGCCCAAAATTACATAGGGTGCAATGTAAACTTGAGGACCCATTTTCAGCAGGATGCCTTGCCCCGATTCCAATGACTGCCCTTTATGTTTGTAGACATTAATGATCTGCGCAAGCGCATAATTTTGCAGCACCCTGGGTGCTTTCGTTTGGCTGCTATAGGCGTAAAAAGGTTTTTTTATTGAATGTTTGACGCCCCATAGTGCCCGTGCTATTCTGTTGACCGCATCCCAGATTGTGCACGCGTATTTGTATTGATGGGCTCTACAAACGTTCCAAATTTCAGCTTAATCGGATGAGAAACAGACGAGTTATTAGGGGTCAAAATATCAGACATTCCATACCAACTTTGGACTGCAAGTTTGAGCCTAACCTGACCTTCACCGATCGGGATGAAACTGGTGCCAGACGAAAGGTCTGGAGCAAAGACTCACTGGGGCCAAGAGCCCAAAAATTCTTATTGACCCACTTTCGAGTTATGGCCCCTGAAATTTGATATTTGCCAATGTTTGATCCCTAATAATTTTTCAACGCGTGGACCGAATTTTCAGTCAATTTGGGTTTTATGTACTATGGAACTAGGACAATGTTAGGTATCAGTTTCAGCCCGATCGGTGAAGGTCACCTTTTGTGTCTTTTGATCTCTTTGTTCAGCAGGCGAGATCTACATACTCACTTCAAGTCCTTATATCTTTACTTGTACTGCATGCAGCGCCATACAATTTGGCACAGAAATGAACCTCTCTAAGACCTATAAACCCTATAAAAAGCGCGCCTGTCTTTTGCGAATTGATGGAGTTATTAGGGTATTTACGTTTTCCCGCCCAAAATTACATGGGTGCAATGTAAACTTGAGGACCCATTTTCAGCAGGATGCCTTGCCCCGATTCCAATGACTGCCCTTTATGTTTGTAGACATTAATGATCTGCGCATGCGCATAATTTTGCAGCACCCTGGATGCTTTCGTTTGGCTGCTATAGGCGTAAAATGGTTTTTTTTATTGAATGTTTGACGCACCATAGTGCCCGTGCTATTCTGTTGACCGCATCCCGGATTGTGCAGGCGTGTTTGTATGGATGGGCTCTACAAACGTTCCAAATTTCAGCTTAATCGGATGAGAAACAGACGAGTTATTAGGGGTCAAAATATCAGACATTCCACACCAACTTTGGACTGCAAGTTTGAGCCTAACCTGACCTTCACCGATCGGGATGGAACTGGTGCCAGACGAAAGGTCTGGACGAAGGACTCACTGGGGCCAAGTGCCCAAAAATTCTTATTGCCCCATTTTCGAGTTATTGCCCCTGAAAGTTGATATTTGCCAATGTTTGATCCCCAATAACTTTTAAACGCGTGGACCGAATTTTCAGGCAATTTGCGTTTTATGTACTATGGAACTAGGACAATGTTAGGTATCACTTTCAGCCCGATCGGTGAAGGTCACCTTTTGTGTCTTTTGATCTCTTTGTTCAGCAGGCGAGATCTACAGACTCACTTCAAGTCCTTATATCTTTGCTTGTACTGCATGCAGCGCCATACAATTTGGCACAGAAATGAACCTCCCTAAGACCTATAAACCCTATAAAAAGCGCGTCTGTCTTTTGCGAATTGATGGAGTTATTAGGGTATTTACGTTTTCCCGCCCAAAATTACATAGGGTGCAATGTAAACTTGAGGACCCATTTTCAGCAGGATGCCTTGCCCCGATTCCAATGACTGCCCTTTATGTTTGTAGACATTAATAATCTGCGCATGCGCATAATTTTGCAGCACCCTGGGTGCTTTCGTTTGGCTGCTATAGGCGTAAAAATGTTTTTTTATTGAATGTTTGACGCCCAATAGTGCCCGTGGTATTCTGTTGACCGCATCCCGGATTGTGCAGGCGTGTTTGTATGGATGGGCTCTACAAACGTTCCAAATTTCAGCTTAATCGGATGAGAAACAGACGAGTTATTAGGGGTCAAAATATCAGACATTCCATACCAACTTTGGACTGCAAGTTTCAGCCTAACCTGACCTTCACCGATCGGGATGAAACTGGTGCCAGACGAAAGGTCTGGACCAAGGACTCACTTGGTCTAAGTGCCCAAAAATTCTTATCGCCCCATTTTCGAGTTATGGCCCCTGAAAGTTGATATTTGCCAATGTTTGACCCCTAATAACTTTTTAACGCGTGGACCGAATTTTCAGGCAATTTGCGTTTTATGTACTATGGAACTAGGACAATGTTAGGTATCAGTTTCAGCCCGATCGGTGAAGGTCACCTTTTGTGTCTTTTGATCTCTTTGTTCAGCAGGCGAGATCTACAGACTCACTTCAAGTCCTTATATCTTTGCTTGTACTGCATGCAGCGCCATACAATTTGGCACAGAAATGAACCTCCCTAAGACCTATAAACCCTATAAAAAGCGCGTCTGTATTTTGCGAATTGATGGAGTTATTAGGGTATTTACGTTTTCCCGCCCAAAATTACATAGGGTGCAATGTAAATTTGAGGACCCATTTTCAGCAGGATGCCTTGCCCCGATTCCAATGACTGCCCTTTATGTTTGTAGACATTAACGATCTGCGCATGCGCATAATTTTGCAGCACCCTTTGGTGCTTTCGTTTGGCTGCTATAGGCGTAAAAATGTTTTTTTTATTGAATGTTTGACGCCCCATAGTGCCCGTGCTGTTCTGTTGACCGCATCCCGGATTGTGCAGGCGTGTTTGTATGGATGGGCTCTTCAAACGTTCCAAATTACAGTTTAATCGGATGAGAAACAGACGAGTTATTAGGGGTCAAAATATCAGACATTCCATACCAACTTTGGACTGCGTTTGAGCCTAACCTGACCTTCACCGATCGGGATGAAACTGGTGCCTGACGAAAGGTCTGGACCAAGGACTCACTGGGGCCAAGTGCCCAAAAATTCTTATCGCCCCATTTTCGAGTTATGGCCCCTGAAAGTTGATATTTGCCAATGTTTGACCCCTAATAACTTTTTAACGCGTGGACCGAATTTTCAGGCAATTTGCGTTTTGTGTACTATGGAACTAGGACAATGTTAGGTATCAGTTTCAGCCCGATCGGTAAAGGTCACCTTTTGTGTCTTTTGATCTCTTTGTTCAGCAGGCGAGATCTACAGACTCACTTCAAGTCCTTATATCTTTGCTTGTCTGCATGCAGCGCCATACAATTTGGCACAGAAATGAACCTCCATAAGACCTATAAACCCTATAAAAAGCGCGCCTGTCTTTTGCGAATTGATGGAGTTATTAGGGTATTTACGTTTTCCCGCCCAAAATTACATAGGGTGCAATGTAAACTTGAGGACCCATTTTCAGCAGGATGCCTTGCCTCGATTCCAATGGCTGCCCTTTATGTTTGTAGACATTAATGATCTGCGCATGCGCATAATTTTGCAGCACCCTGGGTGCTTTCGTTTGGCTGCTATAGGCGTAAAAATGTTTGTTTTATTGAATGTTTGACGCCCCATAGTGCCCGTGCTATTCTGTTGACCGCATCCCGGATTGTGCAGGCTTGTTTGTATGGATGGGCTCTACAAACGTTCCAAATTTCAGCTTAATCGGATAAGAAACAGACGAGTTATTAGGGGTCAAAATATCAGACATTCCATACCAACTTTGGACTGCAAGTTTGAGCCTAACCTGACCTTCACCGATCGGGATGAAACTGGTGCCAGACGAAAGGTCTGGACCAAGGACTCACTGGGGCTAAGTGCCCAAAAATTCTTATCGCCCCATTTTCGAGTTATGGCCCCTGAAAGTTGATATTTGCCAATGTTTGACCCCTAATAACTTTTTAACGCGTGGACCGAATTTTCAGGCAATTTGCGTTTTATGTACTATGGAACTAGGACAATGTTAGGTATCAGTTTCAGCCCGATCGGTGAAGGTCACCTTTTGTGTCTTTTGATCTCTTTGTTCAGCAGGCGAGATCTACAGACTCACTTCAAGTCCTTATATCTTTGCTTGTTCTTCATGCAGCGCCATACAATTTGGCACAGAAATGAACCTCCCTAAGACCTATAAACCCCATAAAAGACGCGCCTGCCTTTTGCGAATTGATGGAGTTATTAGGGTATTTACGTTTTCCCGCCCAAAATTACATAGGGTGCAATGTAAATTTGAGGACTCATTTTCAGCAGGATGCCTTGCCCCGATTCCAATGATTGCCCTTTATGTTTGTAGACATTAATGATCTGCGCATGCGCATAATTTTGCAGCAGCCTGGGTGCTTTCGTTTGGCTGCTATAGGCGTAAAAATGTTTTTTTTATTGAATGTTTGACGCCCCATAGTGCCCGTGCTGATCTGTTGACAGCTTCCCGGATTGTGCAGGCGTATTTGTATGGATGGTCTCTACAAACATTCCAAATTTCAGCTTAATCGGATGAGAAACAGACGAGTTATTAGGGGTCAAAATATCAGACATTCCATACCAACTTTGGACTGCAAGTTTGAGCCTAACCTGACCTTCACCGATCGGGATGAAACTGGTGCCAGACGAAAGGTCTGGACCAAGGACTCACTGGGGCAAAGTGCCCAAACATTCTTATCGCCCCATTTTCGAGTTATTGCCCCTGAAAGTTGATATTTGCCAATGTTTGACCCCTAATAACTTTTTAACGCGTGGACCGAATTCTCAGGCAATTTGCGTTTTATGTACTATGGAACTAGGACAATGTTAGGTATCAGTTTCAGCCCGATCGGTGAAGGTCACCTTTTGTGTCTTTTGATCTCTGTGTTCAGCAGGCGAGATCTACAGACTCACTTCAAGTCCGTATATCTTTGTTTGTACTGCATGCAGCGCCATACAATTTGGCACAGAAATGAACCTCCCTAAGACCTATAAACCCTATAAAAAGCGCGCCTGTCCTTTGCGAATTGATGGAGTTATTAGGGTATTTACGTTTTCCCGCCCAAAATTACATAGGGTGCAATGTAAACTTGAGGACCCATTTTCAGCAGGATGCCTTGCCCCGATTCCAATGACTGCCCTTTATGTTTGTAGACATTAATGATCTGCGCATGCGCATAACTTTGCAGCACCCTGGGTGCTATCGTTTGGCTGCTATAGGCGTAAAAAGGTTTTTTTATTGAATGTTTGACGCCCCATAGTGCCCGTGGTATTCTGTTGACCGCATCCGGGATTGTGCAGGCGTATTTGTGTGGATGGGCTCTACAAACGTTCCAGATTTCAGCTAAATCGGATGAGAAACAGACGAGTTATTAGGGGTCAAAATATCAGACATTCCATACCAACTTTGGACTGCAAGTTTCAGCCTAACCTGACCTTCACCGATCGGGATGAAACTGGTGCCAGACGAAAGGTCTGGACCAAGGACTCACTGGGGCCAAGTGCCCAAAAATTCTTATCGCCCCATTTTCGAGTTATGGCCCCTGAAAGTTGATATTTGCCAATGTTTGACCCCTAATAACTTTTTAACGCGTGGACCGAATTTTCAGGCAATTTGCGTTTTATGTACTATGGATTTAGGACAATGTTAGGTATCAGTTTCAGCCCGATCGGTAAAGGTCACCTTTTGTGTCTTTTGATCTCTTTGTTCAGCAGGCGAGATCTACAGACTCACTTCAAGTCCTTATATCTTTGCTTGTCTGCATGCAGCGCCATACAATTTGGCACAGAAATGAACCTCCATAAGACCTATAAACCCTATAAAAAGCGAGCCTGCCTGTTGCGAATTGATGGAGTTATTAGGGTATTTACGTTTTCCCGCCCAATATTCCATAGGGTGCAATGTAAACTTGAGGACCCATTTTCAGCAGGATGCCTTGCCCCTATTCCAATGACTGCACTTTATGTTTGTAGACATTAATGATCTGCGCATGCGGATAAATTTGCAGCACCCTGGGTGCTATCGTTTGGCTGCTATAGGCGTAATAATGTTTTTTTATTGAATGTTTGACGCCCCATAGTACCCGTGCTATTCTGTAGACCGCATCCCGGATTGTGCAGGCGTGTTTGTATGGATGGGCTCTACAAACGTTATACATTTCAGCTTAATCAGATGAGAAACAGACGAGTTATTAGGGGTCAAAATATCAGACATTCCATACCAACTTTGGACTGCAAGTTTGAGCCTAACCTGACCTTCACCGATCGGGATGAAACTGGTGCCAGACGAAAGGTCTGGACCAAGGACTCACTGGGGCCAAGTGCCCAAAAATTCTTATCGCCCCATTTTCGAGTTATGGCCCCTGAAAGTTGATATTTGCCAATGTTTGACCCCTAATAACTTTTTAACGCGTGGACCGAATTTTCAGGCAATTTGCGTTTTATGCACTATGGAACTAAGACAATGTTAGGTATCAGTTTCAGCCCGATCGGTGAAGGTCACCTTTTGTGTCTTTTGATCTCTTTGTTCAGCAGGCGAGATCTACAGACTCACTTCAAGTCCTTATATCTTTGCTTGTACTGCATGCAGCGCCATACAATTTGGCACAAATATGAACCTCCCTAAGACCTATAAACCCTATAAAAAGCGCGCCTGTCTTTTGCGAATTGATGGAGTTGTTAGGGTATTTACATTTTCCCGCCCAAAATTACATGGGTGCAATGTAAACTTGAGGACCCATTTTCAGCAGGATGCCTTGCCCCGATTCCAATGACTGCCCTTTATGTTTGTAGACATTAATGATCTGCGCATGCGCGTAATTTTGCAGCACCCTGGGTGCTTTCGTTTGGCTGCTATAGGCGTAAAAATGTTTTTTTTATTGAATGTTTAACGCCCCATAGTGCCCGTGCTATTCTGTTGACCGCATCCCGGATTGTGCAGGCGTGTTTGTATGGATAGGCTCTACAAACATTCCAAATTTCAGCTTAATCGGATGAGAAACAGACGAGTAATTAGGGGTCAAAATATCAGACATTCCATACCAACTTTGGACTGCAAGTTTGAGCCTATCCTGACCTTCACCGATCGGAACGAAACTGGTACCAGTCGAAAGGTCTGGACCAAGGACTCACTGGGGCCAAGTGCCCAAACATTCTTATCGCCCCATTTTCGAGTTATGGCCCCTGAAAGTTGATATTTGCCAATGTTTGACCCCTAATAACTTTTTAACGCGTGGACCGAATTTTCAGGCAATTTGCGTTTTATGTACTATGGAACTAGGACAATGTTAGGTATCACTTTCAGCCCGATCGGTGAAGGTCACCTTTTGTGTCTTTTGATCTCTTTGTTCAGCAGGCGAGATCTACAGACTCACTTCAAGTCCGTATATCTTTGCTTGTACTGCATGCAGCGCCATACAATTTGGCACAGAAATGAACCTCCCTAAGACTTATAAACCCTATAAAAAGCGCGCCTGTCTTTTGCGAATTGATGGAGTTATTAGGGTATTTACGTTTTCCCGCCCAAAATTACATAGGGTGCAATGTAAACTTGAGGACCCATTTTCAGCAGGATGCCTTGCCCCGATTCCAATGACTGCCCTTTATGTTTGTAGACATTAATGATCTGCGCATGCGCATAATTTTGCAGCACCCTGGGTGCTATCGTTTGGCTGCTATAGGCGTAAAAAGTTTTTTTTTATTGAATGTTTGACGCCCCATAGTGCCCGTGGTATTCTGTTGACCGCATCCCGGATTGTGCAGGCGTGTTTGTATGGATGGGCTCTACAAACTTTCCAAATTTCAGCTTAATCGGATGAGAAACAGACGAGTTATTAGGGGTCAAAATATCAGACATTCCATACCAACTTTGGACTGCAAGTTTGAGCCTAACCTGACCTTCACCGATCGGGATGAAACTGGTGCCAGACGAAAGGTCTGGACCAAGGACTCACTGGGGCCAAGTGCCCAAAAATTCTTATCGCCCCATTTTCGAGTTATGGCCCCTGAAAGTTGATATTTGCCAATGTTTGACCCCTAATAACTTTTTAACGCGTGGACCGAATTTTCAGGCAATTTGCGTTTTATGTACTATGGAACTAGGACAATGTTAGGTATCAGTTTCAGCCCGATCGGTGAAGGTCACCTTTTGTGTCTTTTGATCTCTTTGTTCAGCAGGCGAGATCTACAGACTCACTTCAAGTCCTTGTATCTTTGCTTGTACTGCATGCAGCGCCATATAATTTGGTACAGAAATGGACCTCCATAAGGCCTATAAACCCTATAAAAAACGAGCCTGCCTGTTGCGAATTGATGGAGTTATTAGGGTATTTACGTTTTGCCGCCCAAAATTCCATAGGGTGCAATGTAAACTTTAGGACCCATTTTCAGCAGGATGCCTTGCCCCTATTCCAATGACTGCACTTTATGTTTGTAGACATTAATGATCTGCGCATGCGCATAAATTTGCAGCACCCTGGGTGCTATCGTTTGGCTGCTATAGGCGTAATAATGTTTTTTTATTGAATGTTTGACGCCCCATAGTGCCCGTGCTATTCTGTAGACCGCATCCCGGATTGTGCAGGCGTGTTTGTATGGATGGGCTCTACAAACGTTATAAATTTCAGCTTAATCGGATGAGACAGATACGAGTTATTAGGTGTCAAAATATCAGACATTCCATACTACATTTGGACTGCAAGTTTGAGCCTAACCTGACCTTCACCGATCGGGATGAAACTGGTGCCAGACGAAAGGTCTGGATCAAGGACTCACTGGGGCCAAGTGCCCAAAAATTCTTATCGCCCCATTTTCGAGTTATGGCCCCTGAAAGTTGATATTTGCCAATGTTTGACCCCAAATAACTTTTTAACGCGTGGACCGAATTTTCAGGCAATTTGCGTTTTATGTACTATGGAACAAGGACAATGTTATGTATCAGTTTCAGCCCGATCGGTGAAGGTCACCTTTTGTGTCTTTTGATCTCTTTGTTCAGCTGGCGAGATCTACAAGTCCTTATATCTATGCTTGTACTGCATGCAGCGCCATACAATTTGGCACAGAAATGAACCTCCCTAAGGCCTATAAACCCTATAAAATGCACGCCTGTCTTTTGCGAATTGATGGCGTTATTAGGGTATTTACGTTTTCCCGCATTTGCCATTCGAATGTCTAGCTGCTGAACATAGGACATTCGACATTTGAATGTCTAACAGCACGACATGAGACTATCGAAAATCGAACATCTAGTTGCCAGTAGACATTAGACTTTCACCATGTCAATCCATTAGATATTGGACATTCGACATCTAGCCATTAGACATTGGACATGCGACATTCGAAAGTCTAGCTGCACGACATTAGAAATTCGAATGTTTGGTAGCACGACATTAAGCATTCGACATTCGTCTATTATTTTAAAAGGATTTGCTTATTTCTATAAGATTTGGCGGCCCAGTCGCCCTCCTAGTCTGTACATTGTACATTCGAATGTCTAGCCATTAGACATGCGACATTCGACATTCGAATTTCTAGCTGCACGACATTCGACATTCGAATGTCTAGCTGCTAAACATTGGACATTCGACATTCGATTGTCTAACAACACGACATGAGACTATCGACAGTTGAATGTCTAGTTGCCAGTAGACATTAGACATTCAACATTCGAATGTCAAGCCAGTAGACATTAGACTTCGACATTCGAATGTCTAGCCATAAGATATTGGACATTCGAAAGTCTAGCCATCAGACATTAGACAATCGACATTCGTATGTCTAGCCGCATGACATTCGACATTCGAATGTCTAACCGCAAGACATTCGACATTCGAATGTCCAGCTGCTGGGTATTGGATTTCGACAATCGAATGTCTAACAGCACAGCATTAGGGATTTGACATTCGTCTATTATATTAAATGGATTTGCTCATTTCTATAAGATTTAGCAGTCTAGTCGTCCTCCTAGTCTGTTACTAGCTTAGGAAGCGTCTGTCCGTACGAAAGATCATCTGTGAAATTACATATACATTATTTTCTTTCATTGTCATTTCGCCATCTTCGCTAAGGTTTTGAAGGTTTTGTACCACAATTGACGCAATGCATTACATATATGGACAGATATATGCAGAGGAGGTTGCTGTCATAAAGAAATGAAAGTCAAACTTCTCTTTGCCCGACCGAATAAAGCAGTCAGTTTAATTTATACGGATCAAGACTCTGCCAGCTGCAAGGCATACAGTTGAAACTCGATCACCGTAATTATAAGTCGCCTTACTTCCCGTATTCGTTCCTTTAAGCGCTTCTGGAGCTAAGAAAACTTACATTTTAGGTAGAGACAGTGAATAGGATTCAAAATTGTTCCATTTCAAATCTTAAGTTATCAAACTGTGTATCTACTCTAAGGAAAAATGGCACTTACTGTACCTAGGGATCTGAATCGTAGTTTAGAACACGATTTAAACAGACCAGACTACGTTTGCATACCTAAATGTACGTGCCTGGAGCATGTTTTGTCTTCATTTTATCGCTCAAAAGTAGAGGTCTTCCAAAAAAAAATACCCGGGACGACATTCGAATTTCTAATGCCGTGCGGCTAGACTTTCGAATGTCGCATGTCCAGTGTCTAATGTCTAGATATTCGAATGTCAAATGTAGACATTAGACATTCGAAGATCAAATGTCTAGTATCAAATGACTAGACATGCGAATGTTGAATGTCCAATGTTTAGCAGCTAGACATTCGAATATCGAATGTCTAATGTCGTGCGGCTAGACATTCGGATGTCGAATGTCTAATGGTTAGACTTTGAATGTCGACTGTCCGATGGCTTGCTGCTAGACAGGTGAATGTAGAATGGCCAATGTCTAGCATCTAGACTTTCGAATGTCGAAACTCGTGCGGTTAGACATTCGAATGTCTAATGGCTAGATATTCGAATGTCCAATATCTAATGGCTAGACATTCAAATGTCCAATGTCTAGCAGCTAGACATTTGAATGTCAAATGTCGAATGTCGTGCAGCTAGACATTCAAATGTCGAATGTCTAATGTTTTGACATTCAAATGTCCAATGTCTAATGGTTAGACATTCGAATATCGAATGTCCAATGTCGTGCAGCTAGACATTCGAATGTAGAATGTCCAATGTCTGACAGCTAGACATTCGAATGTCGAATGTCCAATGCGTGCGGCTAGACATTCGAATGTCGAATGTCCAAAATATAACAGCTAGACGTTCGAATGCTGAATGTCCAATGTGTAGTGGCTAGATATTCGAATGTCCAATGTCTAACAGCTACACATTTGAATGTCGAATGTCGATTGTCTAATGGCTTGACATTCGAATGTCGAATGCCCAATGTCTAATGGCTAGACATTCGAATGTCGAATGTCCAATGTCTAATGACTTGATATTCGAATATCGAGTGTCCAATGTCTAATGGCTTGATATTCGTATGTCGAATGCCCAGAATGTAATGGCTTGACATTCGAAAGTCGAATGTCCAATGGCTAATGGCTTGACATTCGAATTTCCAAAGTCCAATATCTAATGGCCTGACATTCGAATTTCGAATGTCCAATGTCTAGCAGCTAGACATTTGAATGTCGACTGTCCAGTGTCATGCGGTTAGACATTCGAATATCGAATGTCGAATGTCTAACGGCTAGACATTCGAATGTCCAATGTCCAATGCCGAATGTTTAGCCAACTTCACGCAGCCATGCCAGCTAACAACTAAGTCTATATAGGAACGTTATCGGCCTAACAAGAATCTTGTCATGCCGATAGCGGTCCGAGAAAAAAAATAAATAGAATGCAAGTTGGCATGCTTTTTACAAAATCGTGATTTTTTTTCCTGAGATGTATTTCAACAGGATAAGTCTAAACAACCAATCATATCGACTGTCTGTTGCCAATAAAAATCAACTGCGGACGTACGTTCTACAAACTAACCCATCAGTAGCCGATGCATGATTTCTGAGGGGGTTCTTTGATCAAATTACAATACTGAATCTTCGTATTCGAACAAGTAGGTCTGAGCAAGCAGTGTAGACCCTGATCAGATGCCACATAACGTGGTGTCTGTTCAGGGTTTTCACTGTTTGGCATTCACTCAGCAATTTTAGACACATTCAAAATTAATAAAATGGACCTGTTGAAGAGAAGTATAAGGCAAATACGCTATTCAAAATTTATCAAATTTATCTACAATATCACATGAAAATGAAATTTTGAGTCAACTGGGATTCGACTGAAACTCGCGAAACCCCTGTGGATCCGCCCCTGTGCCGCTTTATAAACCATAATACTTGTATGATCAAAATTTACAAAATGCTTAAGCAACTCAATGCTATGTTCTCTGATTGCTTGGCTCAAACACAATCTTGTAGGAAATACTGCTGATATTTTATGCGGCACCGCAGAATTGTATCATGAATTCCATGATGTGGTTGCCGACAGTCAACGTCAATATATTATCTTCCTTATGGAAAGCTCAGTGTTATTTGGACCGCGCTGTGCGAAAGCGTATTTTCGGGCATATGTAGGCAGCGAAGGCCAAGATCAGACTGCTCGTTCGCGCAGTCTGATCAGGGCCTTCACTATCTGCTAACAGAATTATTTGATTCTACAGAATGTAAGAATGGATAGCAAAGGCCTGGACAATACTTTACGCATACGCAGGATGTTCTGAATCTGCGCATTTTGCTCATGTTTAATGGCACTTAGTCCTTGGACGCGGCTCATTTAGTCACAATATGACAGACATTAAGTCTGAAGTAAATGCCTAGACGTAAACGATACTTATAAATGGATTACTTTCTCATTCTGCATTATCGCAATGATCTGCGAGAGTATAGCTTTGTCGGCTCTCCACTATGGAGACTGTCCGACGAAAAGGACTTAGTTCGGGTTGAACTAACCTTTCATAAGAACTTACCAACGCCGAGATTCTACAAGAAGGGGCCGTAAGCAGGAGGCAGCCTGCTCCCTCTCGCTGCTGCCACAACACTGATGACCAGATCGACGCCTGCTCGCCGACAGCCGACTATGTAGAACGAGATGCCACCACCACCGACGCAGACTCTTCCAGACACTCGTAGACAATACGATTGCAGACAGTAACCATCCAACCATCGCCGATCATCACCAAACCACCACCAGCAACATCTACTTCTCCAGTCAGCCCGCAGAAGAAGAAGTCAAGGACGCAGTCTCCAACAGCGCCAGCCAACAAGAAGAAGAACCGTACCCGCTACGACAGCTTCGACTTCTCATATCCTATGACCTCCATGAAGTCTAAAACGTCCGCATGATGAATTCCGACACTGTGATCGTCAAGGCCTAACGTCTCCAAGGACCAGATGAGACCATCAACATAGATCTTCCAGCTTTTTTCATGTACAAGCTCAACGCCAACGACAAGAAATGGGTCATGGTGAAAGGACCCACCAGCAAGCTCTACGTCGAGAACATCTACGAGCACATAGAGAAGAAGCTGGAAAAGGGCACACAGCAGGAGAACATCATTTCATGGTACAACTACCTAGAACAAGCCTGCGCGGACCCTGGAGGACAGATACGACTCTTCCGGCTGGCCACCAAGGACTAGATCGACGCGTCCTTTAGAGAAGAAATCATTCGGCACTGACCTACTTAGGCAGGCTGAGGACATCCTAAGGTGAGAGTGAGGACACTCTATCGGGTGAGGACACCCTATCGGCTTCTGGGTGAGGATAGCCTCTCGGCTCCTGGGTGAGAACATCCTTTCGGCTCCTGGGTGAGGACACCCACCTTGCACCGTTTCCGGTGTCCGATCGACCGACATGTGGCTAGTGTCTGAAACTTTTGCATGACTCGAGCTGAGTACCTAATGCACCATGCAGTCGGAATTGACACGCATTATGTACAAGATTAAAAGCTCGATCTTTTTGACTGATGTTCAAAATTCTGCAACTTACAGGCTGGACTAATACTCTCGCATTAGGTCTGGACACGCCCGCACCGTGTCTGGACGTGCACGCACTCTGTGTCTGGGCGAGGTGACCTAGTTATGAATTATAACTAGGCACCGTTTCAAGCCAACCCAGTAGTCCAGTAAAACTAATCTAGATTTATCTGGCGCTGCCTCTATGTGACTCGGTTGCCTGGTAGCGTTAAAAATCTGACTACTACTACTCATTCTGCATATACTTCGGACTTGTCCCTTGAAAAGGTAAAATGCCTATGCATCTGTACCTAGTGGAAGTTCTAAACTTTACTTGTCCGTTGAACAGGTATAATGCCTATGCATCTGTACCTAGTGGAAGTTCCAAACTTTACTTGTCCCTTGAAAAGGTATAATGCCTACGCATCTGTGCCTAGCGGGAGTTGCAAACTTAAATTCTGTGGGTAGTTAATAAAACCACTGACCCGACGCGCTTGGAAAACATTAGACAGGCATTAGTCTAACGATTCAAATCATGACTACATAATATGCATTATCTGTACCTATAGAATCACATGAAAGTAACCTTAAAATCATTATTTTGTTTTTATTTTAGTGGAATCAAACAGGAATAGAAGAAGAATAAATAGTTTGTCACTGGAGACTGGAGCCAGTCTAGGTAAACTGAATAGGATCCTCGCATACACGCTGATGGCTTTAAGAGGCTCAGATACATTTTAAGGTGTCTGGATACTTTGGTTATTTCCCGCCGTTTTTTACATAGGAGACAAGTTTGTGACCTACTGTTTGCTAACAGGGGAAGGCGTTTTTTTTTTTTTTTTTTTTTTTTTTTTTTTTTTTGTTTTTTTTTCGGAAAGGCGTTTACTCTGACAGGAACGAAACCAAGGGAATCAACTTCTTTCCTTTTAGTATGGACTCTTTTTAGAAGGGATGCAACATAACTGTGACATAGGTACTGTCCCTATGAGTGTATGCATTCCCTTAAGCGTTCATTTTCGAAACCTCTCTTATGTTCATGTGCAGAATTTAGACCTCATCCTTTTTTCCAGTTGTCTATCTAATAAACATATTTTCCTCAGTTATTTTTAGGTTTAAAGTACAACACATCAAATGAATGTTTTGATATTTCACTTTTGAGTCACTTGTTAACAAGCGAGCCTAAGTATACTTACACCAAAATTTCTTTAAGGTTGTTATTGAAGTGATTGTCACTGGCCGATGAAATCAAACCGCCGTTTATGCCGAGTTGACTCTTCTGTCATATCTCTTTTGACTGGTTCATTTCAATATTAGTAGTATCTGGTTAGTTTTAATTTTTATCATGTTTATAGAAATTCTTTTCCTAAATGCAAACAATGTATTCGCGGTGTCTGATCTGGGTCTATACTGTTTGCTAAGGTGCTTTTATGGGACGCCATGCAAAAATGGATTGTGTAACTGCTGAACTCCGATTGGCAAATTTACTCGTATTCTGTGTGTGTGTGTGTGCGTGCGTGCGTGCGTGCGTGTGTGTGTGAGTGTGTGTGTGTGTGTGTGTGTTTGTTTTTTTTTTATCAGTTTGACACTACATGACACTTTATTGTATGCTTTACGTAAATCAGAATTTCAAGCAGTTTAAAAGTGTACTGTTTTGTTAAAACATAACATTTGAGCAAAACATTAATCACCTGTCGCTAAAGTGCACGGCCCGGCTCTTGTCAATGTTAATGTGTATACATGTTTTTTTTATCAAAAGACCCGGTATGGTGGAAGACCTAAGGCGATTCAAGAGTTACGGTCATTTTCGCTGTCACATATTTTTGGTATCGGCCTTGCCTCGGTCAATGAAAAGAGGCAATTGACAATGCCTTTGGCTATATCTTGTCCGTTAGCTAGATCTTGTCGGTATCTACCAGTATGACAAAAATTATGGCCATCTTTGCTAACTGACCACGGAAGAACAGACGAATTCGCGTCTAGTTAATGGGGTTCATGTCATACTCATCTTTGCTTAGTACTATGTGTTATACGTTATGTTTTAGAGCCATTCTGCTTTTGAGTTTTGATCGAACTCTACGAGGGTCCTGCATAAAGTTTTGTCACTGGGTTCGGATTACTTCAGTGCTACGTTTTATTAAACATATTTTTATTACAAACCTTCAAAGTATTCCCCTTTTACTGAAACACATTTTTGTAACCTTTATACCCAGTCGCAAAAAGCAGATAAATAGTCTTCTTTTGGTATCTGTTGGAGACACTGATAAATAGCTCTGCCAAGAGAACTTCTAGACGTATACTTACTTCCAGAAAGCATTTTCTTATGCCTTGGAAATAAAAAGAAGTCAGAAGGACTCAGATCAGGTGAATAAGGTAGATGGTTTAAAACTTTCACTTTTTCAGAAGCCAAAAGAGACTTAACAACCTAAAACTTATGAGAGGAGGCGTTGTCATGTAAAAGGTGGACTCCTGACCATCATTTGCTTGGCTGTTTCGTATTGTAAAACTCTTTCACTTTCTTCAGTACAGAATTCTTGTAGAATCGGCTAGTGACTGTATGACCAGATGGACAAGGCACTTGAACGACTGGCCCACTTGAATTAAAGAAAATTGCGTACGACATCTTTTTCGAACTTATGGTTCTCTTGGCAATACATCGGCGTTTTTTATCTTTTCGCTTCCATTGCTTGTTATCAGCCCTTCTTTGTGGCTCAAACATGTGCATCCTGGTTTCATCACTTGTTAGCAAGTTAGAAATAACCCGACAATTACAGCCTTTGTATGTTTTCAAAAGTTCCCGGGCACATTTAAGACGTTGTGTCTTTTGCTCCTCAGTGAGCAAATGAGGTACCCACCTAGCGCAAACCTTTCTCAGGTCAAAAAGCTTTTTTCAGAATTGTTCAGTTTGCACACTGCCTTCTGATATGCCAGTACAACTAACTATATCATTGGCAGACAATCGCGCATCCTGTTTGACCACAATCTTTAAAGCAGCGATGTTAGCCTTGGTAACAGAGGTTTTAGGCCTTCCAGGACGGGTATCATCTTCAACAGAAAATTTCCCAGCTTTAAAAGCTTTACCCACCTAAAATCTGTGCGCATTGAAATGGTCTGAGGTCCATATATACCATACAATTCATTAAATATCTGCTTTGAATCTATATTAAGCCTAATGGGGCATTTAATATAGCTACGAATTTTAGTCTTCTGGTCCATGTTCCAATGTAACAAGTAAATTGGTCAGTGTATATGACTGCATCTATTTCAATTTGAAATAACTCGGTCAGTTGGAAAGCAATTTGAACGAAATAAACGGGTATATTTAGCTATTCAACACACCATTCAAGTGCAGTGAAGCATTTTAACATAATCCTTGGATAAAACTTAGGATGCCTATTAGTGACAGAACCTTTTGCACGACCCTCATATTTGCAACAATGAGTGTGTTCAAATTCAGAGATGGAAGAGTTCATGTCAGAGCCTGTAGGGGAGGGGGAGGGGTGGGGAAGCGGGGAGTGTTAAAGTGTTTGTACGAATCATAGTAAACATCTTGAGTATCCATGGATGCTATTTGTTTGCTAACACTTGTCTAGGACTATCGCACAAAGAACAATAACATCATGGCCCGCTGTGTTTCCCATTTACTACCGTTCATCCAGACTAGTTGTATGGGACGCGCGAAACGAAAAAAGTGTCTTCGAGCATGCGCAAAATGCACAGATTAAGATTCATCCCACGCATGCCAACAAAGTCTCATCCGGGCTTTTACTCTCCATTGGTACTTTCTATAGTGCCCAATGATTCTTTTAGAGGGCAGTGAAGACCCTGATCAAACTGCGCAGATGCGCAAGCTGATCTGGACCTTCGTTGTCCACATTTGCCCGAAGACATACTTTCACATGGTGCATTCCATATAATGTATAAATTTCGGGGAATGCTAAATTCTCTTATAATTCAACCACTTGTACATTGCTATCATGAATATACTTCTTATCCAGTGTGGAAAAAAAGAAAAAGAAAACAAAATGTCACATGCTGACAGTGACGGGCCAGATCAGCCTGTCGTGAAAACCAGATGCAGAAATCCGAGGTTTACGCTGAGGATAGAATAGAAATTGTTATTCTATCCTACCTCCTGGATATGTTATTCTATCATACCCAGGAGTACATGTAGTCTAATATAAGCATCTTCCTTGATTGTAACTGTGCGACATCACGAGGCTTGCCTAGTGATGCCGAACACTTATCTGATGGAACGGATTTTCCCACTGCATCGAACTCCCATAATAGATTTTTCTTGCATGCCCAATACAGTTTCAGATTGTAATTAGAACCGATTTAAATGCAAAACTTAACATTCATAAGGCTTCCTGCTACCATTCAAAGCAGCAGACGTCATCAACGGCTGATATTCGGTTCTTCCAATAACTTAAACTGGCGTTATTTGCCACTTTCTTGACGTCAATCGCCTGTACAACCAATATCTTGACAATGCAAATACGTAACCTGTTATACAACCAATTGGCGGGGTAAGATTTGTCAGCACTGGTGAAAATCGTGGGATAAAAATGAAAAAAAAAAAAAAAATCACATATGGTCGATCTATGCGTTGGTCGTATATGACGTCACGTAACTCTTTTGTTACGTTTACGTCATCGCGGCGTGGCAAATAAAGTCAACATTCAAGATGGCGGACGCCAACTTCATTGTGTAGTGCTGCAAAAGATAAAAAAAAAAAAAAAAAAAAAAAAAAAAAAAAAAAAAAAACATATTGGAAATTGAAAAGGGGTGCAAGTAAAAAGACTATAGCCTATCATGTGGGTTCAGTACGTATAAGTAAATCCGTCCCTCGGGATCAACCGGGAAGCTTTGTCTCGTGATACTAGACAGTGGCCTTTGGGACTTTATTTTTCCATCCTGACCGACCACTCGTAAAATATTCTTATAGGATGTCCGAACAGTCGAACTAACGCATTATTGTTCTTCCATACATTCTTCTCTAGATAATAATCCTGAATCCCAGCTGGCACATGACATATACTACGTCGCCTTAACGACATTGTCGCAACGGTGCTTGCCCGCTGAGAAGCGAGTAACGAAGACACTTATCAAATCGCCTTCCGAGTGAACACGCATGACGTTAAGGTGATATCGAAACGAAGTTCTTACGACGTTTTGTGTTCGCTCGATTGGCTCTTTTGCTCTCAAATGCAATAAAACTCATGTACATTTTGTGTATTTTAATGTACTACCCAGTAAACAAACAGCGTCGTTTTGGCGCCGATGAAACGTAAGCGACGGGGAACCGACTTTACCACGACGTTAAGTGTTTACTGGGTGTGTGTGCCAGTAAATAATCCCCGGAAGCTAATAGGAGAATATGAAACATTTCTGTCTGTAGACCAGCTTGTCCATTTTATGGGATGCTAAGCTTGGGTTAAAAAAAAAAAAAAAAAAAAAAAAAAAAACAAAAAAAAAAAAAAAAAAAAAAAAAAAAAAAAATATAGTAATACAAGAATTAGCTTTTACAAAAAGTTTGTTCTCCGCTAAATACACAACAGTGTGTGTTCTCATGTCATTACTAAAAAAAGATGGAAGAACCACGTAAGATAGGTTTGTATCATTCGTATGTTTTATTAGAACGATAAACAATGTAAAAGGTACGTGTTTTCTGTAAAGGAAATGCGACATTTATGCAGTATGCAATACAGAATAATCCTCAGTCTGTTTTTACGATGTATCATTTTTTTTTTTTTTTTTTTCTTGTTCTTGTTTCATTTTTTTCAAGTTGCGAATAGCAACATTATATCTTTATAGAGATTAAATCATACCTAATTTCAGTAAATCCAAACTTCATTTTTCCATTCTCAGAAATAAGATAGTTTAGTGGTAGAAGTTACAGAGAACTCTCGTTACAACGGCAGCATTTGTTGCCGAAGGTGTTGCCATTAAAATAAAAATTTGCTGTCGTAAAGAATTTTAAATGGACAGAATGATATGTAAGAAAGACCACCTTGTTTTATTCTTATTTCCTCACAGAACATATGTTTTGGATATTTGTTAGAATCGCCCAGTGAGGCGGCTCTAACAAATATCCAAAACATATGTTACTTGAATGCAATATTCTTGCATAATTTTTCATTAACTGTCACCTTTTCAGCGAATGTTTCATTACATTCAAATTGTCATTATAACGAATTTTGTCGTTGTATCGAGGGTCGGTATAAAGAGGGTTGACTGTATTAATTGCGTTTAGCTGTATCAAAACATCCACTTTGAAAAAAAAATGAAAATTACAGAATTATTCCCCATTTTAGGAGTATCCAGTCCACTGCGGTTTTTGAAAGGTCTCAGAATTTTGTTATTTAAAAGATGATTCCTTTTGCAAAATGGCACCAAAATCTTTCAGATGGAATGATTCTTTTTAAATTCTGTTGTTTTGGGTTAACGTTTTCATAAATGACAGTGTTTAGGTCGTTAGTTTACTTAAGTATACATACACCAAAAATTCCTTAAGTGATAATCTGATTATCATTTACCAAAAGAAATGAAACCACGCGTTCACTAGTATAGTGCTATTTTAACGGGACATTGGCTAACAGTAAGAACCGGACCAGATGCCACAGAATGTGTTGCAAAGTTGATAAAATAAAGCCTGTAGCAAGTAAACATTTTTGTACGTTCACTGTTAGAGTAAAGGTCACTATTGCTCCGTAGTATAAAAAAACATAACCATGACAATTCCATAAAATGTCCCGGAAATTGTCACCATTATTAGAACGTTCCGTATCCGGTTACGAGAGTTGGGTACGGAAACTAGTACCAGAATCTGTGCCTAGCGAAGATCCAGATCATCTGCGCATTCGCGAAGTCAGATCAGAATCTTCACTGGGCGCATTTTGCATAGCCAAGTATGCAAAATGTCTTCATGCTGCAACAAAGGCTCTGATCTGACTGCAGCTGATTTGAGTCTTCGTTGGACGCACATATCAGTATGTGCGAATGAGAACAAACTGACCAAAATGCGTACGAAATGACCAAATGAGAGTTAATTGACATAAGTACGAATTGACTTATGAACGAATTGACTTTGTACCGGTGCGAACTCTTATGTAACGGTTCAGATAATATACAAGAAAACATTGATGTAAAGCATCAATACGCCGGGAAACTAATCTGTCATGCATTACTTAGCTCCGTATAGATCGTAGTATAGTGAAAAATGTTACAATTTATGAAAGGTTGTAATTATATAAATTATCGCAATACTCAACGATAAAAACATTATAGACTTTATCAGAGCTATGCAAAAAAATCAACTATGATCGTCTGTTTTCTAGCCAGCATACATAATTACATGTCGCCATCCATAGCCTAGGCCTAACATACTATATCCGAAATCATCTATGTAGCAGTGTTTCGTTCTTTTCTCCACTCATAACGTTTTCATTCGGCCCAAATCTTTCCATGCTTGACTATCAAATTAAACTGTGTTATTAAACCAGCTTACAATCCGTTCGATTTGAGAATGGATATTCCCAATCGTAAACACAGAAAAATATATTTTGTTTCTTCTTCGTAGAACGACGAAAAAATGAAATGAAAAAAATTCAAACGTGTACGAATATTGACAGCAACAAGCTCATTTCAGGTCGAATAGTCCAATTGGGGCTCCTACGGGAACTGCTCATTTCTCTTTCAAATGAGCAAAACCCACATTGCTACATTCATTCTACACAGTACTTCACTATGTTACCAATAGCATAGTTCTCTGCTGCAAAATTGTGACTTTGAATAATAATAATAAAAAAGTGGGGGTGAATAGTTATATATAACCCCACCTTATAAGAAACCAATAAAACTGGATGAAAACCGATGTTCTTCAAATGCATACACATTTTACAAAAACAACCTCAAATAGATACGCCCGACGTAAATAAAACATATATCTATATCGCTTCATGTTTTGTTTTGGGGATTACGCATCTCTGACAAAGCTGTGACTTATTTGCCGCAATGGAGCCAATAGCTTAAAAGCCTCTGTACGGAAACGTCTGTCTAGCGTGAAATATACAACTGGATTCATTGCATAGTTAATAAAATATAGCCTATAACAAGCAAACATTATAACACGCTCACTGTTCGAGCTGAAGTCACTATAGCTCTGTAGTGCAAAAAACATAACCAAACGACAATCCCATAGTGAATGTGACAGAAAATGTGCCGGCAATTATGACCATTATTAGAACAAATCGGATTTGGTTACGAGAAAGATGAGTTCTAGCCCTTTGAATTCGGGCTGCTTCTATTTTGTTTTTTTCTAGGCGCTCGTTGTTTTTGCGGGTTCTTGTTGGAGTCATTTCTTGACTGGCGCTAGACAATGCTGGTCTGTCATTTGCAACGTCAGGGCGTCTCTTCATTCGGCGAAAGTGAGCTATGGTTACCCTTGCAACAAACACGTATAATATAACAGTAATTAATAGAAATATGTTATATATGGACAGCATAATTCGGTATACCGTTGGATAGACTGTCCTGTGGTAGATATGATTCACCTCACAAATAAACACATCCTCACTGGCATTGTCCCATGTAATAGTGTTGTTATTTATGTTCCACAGAATTGGCGCAGGTATGGCGAATATCACAGTGATGACAATGCCAACCAGGCAGAAAATAACAATCATTTGTTGGGTCATGTTTTTACCAGGTGGTCTGCAAATTCGACTATATTTGTAAACAGCAGTGACAAACAACATATACATTGCAGCGGTGGCTGAAAACTGCACAAAGAAGTTTTTTGATTTACAGAGAGCTGTGGACGGTGGGTGAAGCCAATACCATGTAGAAACGGTTTACATTGGAACGGTTGTACAACAACTGATGAAATCAACAAAACAAAGTGCCAAAACTAACGTCCTGAAACAGTTCCTTTGATAACGGAATGTATAAACATAGAACACCAACATATTTCCAAAGAAACCAACAATGTTGATCAGAATGAACAACGCGATGACTGCAGCGAGAGAGTCTCGGAAATCACCACTTACCGCCATTCTCATAACATACCTTAATGCAAGACTCGCGTTCTGTTTTCAGCTATAAACGTATTGGACTTTGTCTTAAAATAAGTTGAATTTGTTCCAAATACATGTAGATTACTCGTTTTTACTTTACTTTTCATCCCCAACAGGAAGATTTAATATGTTATCGTCTGCTATCGCTTGGCAAACAGGGTAAAAATTTCTGCAAACGACAATTTGAAATATTTTTGCATATTTTATCCAGAAAATAGGTTTGACATTTCGTGCAAATTGTCTCCTTTGGAGACAGTCTGCATGAAATGCCAATGCCAATCTTCTTGGAAAAATAATATAGAAAAATAAGAAAAAATCATCAGTTTGTCGTCTGTTGAATATGCCCAGAGAGAGGTAAAAATCATCAAGATATACCATATTTACTCCTAAGCATTCGGTAAATCTGAGCGAACAATGTACACCCAAATCAGATGCCGCTGAACATGGCAGAATATCTTATACCCTGATTGACACTCAAACAGCAATTGTAGACAGAGTTAGAAAATGGATTTTTATTATACAGTATAACCTCAATGGCTCGAACCCGGGTGTCTCGTTTACCCTGGATTATTCGAACTCTTTTTTTAAGTCCCTACAAAATCCTTCCAATAGCTCAAGAAAACAAATATTTAGGGATATTTTTTTATTTTATCATGGAATTGTATGTTGTGTGTACTCATTAGAGTCGCCTCATCGAGGCGATTCTATTGAGTACACTCAACATACAATCATTTTGTAGAAAATCTAAAAGATTTCCATAAATTATGGCTATTTGCTTCCTGAACTGGTGTCATGATTAACCCTCATTGGCTCGAATTACAAATTGGGATAAACGCTTTCTGCAAAATCATGTGTTTTTCTTTTTGTTTTTGTTTTTCTTTAGATGTATTTCAACAACAGAAGTATAAACAACCAATAATATCAACTTCGAACCCTTCAAAAACGGAATCTATGTTAATTTCGCGTAAATTAAATAGAAACCTTCACCCCCCAATATTTATGCAAAATGTACAAATAACTGAAGTGGACTCTCATAAACACTTAGGAATAGTATTCTCACAAGACTGCTAATGGCACAAACATATAAACTATATATCTGAAAAAGCGTGGACAAGAATAAATATCATGAGAAAACTTAAATTTCAACTCGACCGAAAATCTCTTGAAACCATTTATATTGTATTTATAAGACCGTTGCTTGAGTATGGCGATGTCATATGGGATAACTGTACCCAGTACAAAAAACGAGAACTGAACAAAATACAAAATGAAGCTGCCAGAATAGTTACGGGAGCAACAAAGTTAGTTTCGTTAAACACACTCTATTCTGAAATTCGATGGGAAACTCTCGAACAGAGACGCAAAAATCACAGGCTAACTCTTTTCTATAAAATGATGTACAATTTAACTCCACAGTATCTATCCTCTTTGGTACCTGAATCTATTAGTAATGTTTCTAATTATAATTTAAGGCATTCAAATAATCTGCGGGGAATCAATGCAAGAACCACTCAGTATCAACAATCTTTTCTGCCAACGGCCATCAAAGAATGGAATAATCTGCCATTAGAACTCCAGCAAAGTAATTCTGTTAACTCTTTTAAATATAACTTGACTAAAGACAAGGAACAAACACCGAAATACTATTATACTGGCAGTCGCCGTCACCAGATCTTACACACTCATTTGCGTACTCACTGCAGTGCTTTGAATCTGGATCTGTTCCTGAAAAATGTCTCTGAAACTCCACTGTGTAGTTGTGGTAGTATCGAGGATTCGCAGCATTATTTTTTCCATTGCTCACATTACCAAACTCAACGCACAGCTTTAATAAATGCTGTTTCTACAATTCAGACACCTACTTTAAATCTGCTGCTATACGGCAGCTCAAACCTCTCTGTTGACATAAACAAAGCCATTTTTGAGAACGTTCATAAATTTATATTGGACACTAAACGGTTTTAAATCTGTGGTAAATGCATGTTGCAGGTTCAACTTGACCTGAACAATATCTGCATTGTCTGCCTGTGGGTTCCTCTCCAAGAATGCCATTTTCATATACCTTGTTATACACTGTTTGATTCTTATTACTGTTTTCTTAATACAAACACTTATTGAATTATTTATTTATTTTTTATCTATTTATTTTTGTTATTTCTTTATTCTTATTTCATTTGTTTTATTCTATATTTTTGTGTGTGTTTTGTCAACTAATTTATTTTACCTTCTTACATGAAATAAACCACAACATTTTGCCTTGATCTGTGAAACAATCTGCCTTCAAGTCAACACGAAATATACACCGTAGAGGAGAAGAACTCTATAAGTATTTATATGCTTTCGTTCTAATCCTATATCGTTTGTATGTCAAATTTGTTACTTTGTTGTACTTGGATTATGCAATAAAATATGTTTAAACCAACTGTCCGTTGCCAAAAATCTTCAAATGCGAACGTACGTCCAACAAAATAGCCCGCCAGTAGCGATCCAGGATGATTTCTGAGAGGGGTCGATTTGATCAAATTACTATACTGAATCTACGTATTCGGACAGGTAGGCCTAACAAAGCAGTGTAGACTCAGCTCAGATGCCGCTTAACACGGCGTCTGATCAGGGTCTTTATATTTGGCATTCACTCAGCAATTTTAGACACATTCAAAATTAATAAAATGGAGTTGTTGAAGAGAAGTATAAGGCAAATACGCTATTAAAAATTTATCAAATTTATCCACAATATCCCAAGAAAATGAAATTTTGAGTCGACTTGTCTTCGGCCAAATATGGACAGCGAAGGTCAAAATCAGGGCCTTCACTGTCCGCTAAGAGAATCATTTAATACTACAGAATGTAACAATGCATAGCAAAGGCCTGGACGATACTTTACGCATACGCAGGATGATCTGAATCTGTGCATTTTGCTCATGTTCGAAAGCACTTTGTCCCTTGACGCGGCCCATTTAGTCAGGATATGACAGACATTAAGTCTGAAGTAAATGCCTACTTATAAATGGATTACTTCCTCATTCTGCATATGCTTCGAACTTGTCCCTTTAAAAGGCATAATGCATTTGCACCTGTGCCTATCGGCAGTTGCAAACTTTAGTTCTGTGGGTAGTTAATAAAACCACTGACCCGTCGCAGCTGGGAAAACATTAGACTGGCATTAGTCTAATGATTTAAATGATGACTACATAAAAATGCAGTATCTGTATCTATGGAAAGTAAACTTAAAATCATGATATTATTTTGTTTTTATTTTATTAGAATCCAAAAGGATTTAAAGAATAAATATTTTGTCACTGGAGACTGGAGCCAGTCTAGGGAAACAGAAGAGGACCCTCGCATACACGCTGATGGCTTTGTGTGCTTTAATCGGCTCAGATACACTTTAAAGGGACTGGATACGTTGGTTGTTTTCCGCCGTTTGTTACAAGGGAGACAACTTTTGTGACATACTGTTTGCTAACATGGGGAAGGCGTTTTTTTATGGAAAAGACGTTTAATCTAGAAGGAATGAAACGTGCTCCCAAGGCAAGCATTTTTTTTTTTTTTTTTTTTTTTTTTTAGTATAGACTTTTTTGTAATGGGGAGGCACCTTAATTTTGACATAACTACCCCAGCAGGCAAACAACATCAAAATGACGTTTTTTTTTAGTATAGACTTTTTTGTAATGGGGAGGCACCTTAATTTTGACATAACTACCTCAGCAGGCAAACAACATCAAAATGATGTCGTATCAACGTCGATGCGACGTGATCACGTCGCATCGACGTTGATACGACGTCATTTTAACGTTGTGTGCCCTGAAGGTGTATCAATTCCCTTAAGCGTTCAACTTCGAAACCTCTCTGATGTTCATATGCAGAATTTAGACCCAATCCGTTTTCAGTGGGTGATCTAATAAACATATTTTTCTTAATCATGTTTTAGGTTTAAAACACAGTACATCAAATGAATGTGTTTTGATAGTTCATTTTTGGGTCGGTAGTTTACAAGCGAGCCTAAGT
The DNA here is from genome assembly GCA_964016985.1 of Anodontia alba. Lineage (NCBI taxonomy): Eukaryota > Metazoa > Mollusca > Bivalvia > Lucinida > Lucinidae > Anodontia > Anodontia alba. The sequence goes on from OZ024832.1 coordinate 77,179,065, forward strand.
ATACTTACACCAAAATTTCTTTGAGGTTGTTGTTGAAGTGATTGTCACTGGCCGATGAAATCAAACCGCCATTTATGCTGGATGGACTCTTCATTTATTCTCTTTGGACTGGTTCATTCCAATATTAGGAGTATCTGGTTAGCTTTTATTGTTATCATGTTCATAGAAATAATTTTCATAAATGCAGTGCAGTCGCGGCGTCTTATCTGAGTCTATACTGTTTGCATGGGACGCCAGGCAAAAAATGGATTGTGCTACTTGATCTATGCTGATGTTCGATGGGCAAATTTATTTTGTATGTGTGTTTGTCTTTTATCAGTTTGATACTTCATTATTGCATAAAAAGCAGTGCCGCACGTTATTAACCGTGACAGCCGTGCATTAACTGGCGAAAAGCCGTGTATTAACAAGGCAATTCACGCGCTGTTAATGCACGGCTACGCAACTTTCAATATGCATGTACCGGGGCCACAGAATAGCTGCCGTCACGAGATGTGTAGTGCCCGGCCCTAGAATGAGCATAGTCCGTGGAAATTGCGTTTGCGTTTTTCAGTGAAAAGACGAAACAAAGTAGTGCAAGAAATAACGCGAAATGTAGCAAATGTTTTAAATTTTTATGCAATAATAGCGATCGAATATGGTTTTTCAATGCATTAACATTCGCCAGGTCCCTTGGGAGGTGTTGAAAACCGCGGCCTCCAGCCTCGGTTTTCAAAACATCCCACGGGACCTGACGAATGTTAATGCATGAAAAACCATGTTTGAGCCCTATACTGTATGCTTTTCGTAAATCAGAATTTCAGAATTAAAATGTGTACTGTGTTGTTACATGACTCAACGGTCGCTAAGGTGCACGGCCCGGCTCTTGTCAATGTTAATGTGAATACATTTTTTTTTTTTATCAAAATACCCCATATCATGAAAGAGCAAGGCCAATCAAGAGTTACGGACATTTTCGCCGTCACATATTTTGGTATCGGCGTTGCCTCGGTCAATGAAAAGAGGCAACTGACAATGCCTTTGGTTAGATCTTGTCCGTTGACTAGATCTTGTCAGTATCTATCAGTATGCCAAAATTATCAAATATTCCCATCGGTTTAAGCGCCATGGCCATCTTTGCTTACTGACCAAGGATGGCAGACGGACAAACAGACGGACCTTTCAATCGGTCAGTTTTTCTGCGGGTCGTGCAATTGTCCCTAGTTGTGCAAAAAATGAGTTATGGAACAAAAAAAAAAAAAAAAAAAAAAAAAAATCAGGTGACTATGCCAAAAAATGTTTTACCTATTAAATATGGTTGTTTATTAGTGATTTGCCCGCTCGAGATGTAAAACTAACCTACAACCAATTTGTCGCTAAAGTGTCAGCCTTTTTTGTTTTTGATAGATTAAGTCGATTAGTCTGCTAATCTTAAAATAACAGTTTTGCTGATGTCGGGATACATGTTACTTCTGATGCATTAATTGAGTTGGAATTATATTTTGATAAATTTGTCTGCAAGAGCTTGTCAGTGTGAAGCATTACACTCTGCATAAATATCGTATTGAGTAGGTTTCCGGGCCCTATTAGTTTCATTTCATATTACATTTTACATGTACCCCGGGCCACCTATTGATAAAATACCGACAAGGCAACTGTACAAAGGCCACGCCGCGTATCAGTTGTTGTTTTTATCTGTAACTTTATTTTTACACGCTAAACCTTTTACGCAGTTAACGGTCATAGCATAAACATATTTTATCGCATCATCACACCTGGCAATGATTCATTATTGAATTTTTAGCAACCGAAAAAATAATGATCTGCGACTTCTTCAGAGCAACTACATATAGGACTGGGTGACAAATGATTTATTTATAGATCAGATAGTAAGTTACTACAATTATTTCTAATTCTAGCGTGTAAACACTGAATTATTTTGATGCCTTTTCATCTGATACTTAAAGCTTGCCAGAGTGATAAATTACGTAGTTCTATGTCAAGAAAAACATTGCAAAAATAGATGTTAGAATACATGATTTACGTGAAATTTAAGTCCTGCGGAAGGGAACAATAATATCGTGTTGATTTCGTAGAGTATAGGTACTTATTTCTCCAGCTGAGGGAGTAACCAAGTCAGATACGTATGTAGGAACAAAACGATTGATTGATTTGTACATGAATATAAGTTTCGCTGCCTGCGTCTTTCTGCAAGTGAAAGCCAACCCCATTCTCTATAGAGATTATGTATTGAAACCAATCTTGTTATGCCTGTTACTATGCGAGCGGCTTCATTCTGAAGTTCTTGAAGAGAATTGATATCTTGTACTGTGCAGCCATCACATACAACGCATGAATATTCAACCATCGGCAGTAAATATGATTGGTATATTTGACTTCAAGCAGCACGGCTGAATGTAAATTTAAATATACGCATTATACCCAATAACTTTAGATGCACTTTTGATTATGTTTTCAATATGGAAGTGCCATGGCCCATTACTACTAAATATTTGAGTTCTGTTACAAATTTTATGGTTGCACCATCAAAAAGTATATTAGGAAGAGATTTGATAATTCTTAAAGTAAAAAGCATTACTTCAGTTTTAAAAAGGACGATTGAGAGCAAAAATGTGCCTTCGTAAACTATACGGACAGCGAAAGACCAGATCAACCCGGACGTCCAAGCAATCTGATCAGTGGGTTCATCCTTCATGCAAGACAGCATGAAAATTATAAGAAACAAGATTCTGCAAAGAATAACTAAAAGAACGGAGGTAGGAAGTGGAACTTCAAAAACACAAAGCACTGCCATGGCGGAAGTGCGGAAGCGGAACTTCGGACACTCGCATCCCTGGTAGAGCCGAGATGCGGAAGCGGAACTTCGGACACACATCCCTGGTAAAGCGGAAGTGAGAAAGCGAAACTTCGGAGACACACCCCAGGTTGAGCGGAAGTGCAGACCCTCAGACACGTGCCATTGGTAGAGCAGAAGTACGAAGCGAAACTTCGGACACACAGGCCTGGAAGAGCGGAAGTGCGGAAGCGGAACTTCGGACACACACCCTTGTCGGAGCGGAATAGCGGAAGCGAAACTTCGGACACACACCCCTGTAAAAACGAAAATACGAAGCAAAACTCCGGACATACACCCCAGGAAAAGCTGAGGTGGAGAGAGACACACATCCCTGGCAGAGTGCAAGTGTGAAAGAGGAACTTTAGACACTCATCCATTTCAATGGACTAAACAGGTCTGTCTCATTAGATAATCTATATAGGGAATGTGGATGGGTACCATTGTTTGTAAGAAGACACCAGCAGAAGTTATCCTTAATGTACACGGCTGTCAATGGTCTCTTTCCCGATTATATTCGAGATACTATTCCTCTTTATCTAAGAGAAACTACACCATACCCACTGAGAAACAACAATAACCTAGTTATTCCCCTTACACATACTGAAATATCAAGGAAATCTTGTTTTCCTTCTTCGGTATCACTGTGGAATTCGCTGGACAGCGATATTCGAACTGCAAACAGTCTCTCTAGTTTCAAAAACCGTATTAAAAGACTGCGTCAAAATAACTCCAAAGTCCCTTCGTATTTCCTCAGTGGCGACAGATTTTTATCAGTGCAACATGCACGAATTTCTTAACATGGATAAGCTACCAATTGGAGATGCCAGCATTAGTAACCAACAGAGTTCAATACTTTTTTTCGCCGTACAAAATTTTATTAAAGATTCAAGAAGATTCGTTGATAACCTATAAGAAATAATGGTAACGGCAATAAAACCAACAGCAACTATCAATAAAAATGAATTAATCCTCAAGAGCCTTTTCCATAAGTCTAGTATAGTATAAACATATTTTATTGCATCATTCATATTGCAATGAGGTCGGGCCACAAGTTCTACCAACATTAGTTACGGCCCTCCCCCTACAGAGTTTTATTACAACAATATACAGACACCTGATAATGGCAAATCAAGGGACATTATTTAAATACTTCATATGGAGTGATTGTTAACTAAACGGACTCGGAAACAAGTATACAATACAAAATTTTAAAAGATGATGCCTAAAAGATGAGGTGATGAGGAAAATAAAGTAAATAATTAACCAAAGACAAATGTAACAAGATGTTATGCTGGCCTTAAGTTAGCAGCTGGCTAGTTGGTGAATCGTCTGGTATCATTGATAAACATTTGGACGGCTGTGAAAATAGAAGTATTTTCTTCAGAATATATGATTTACGTAAAAGTTAAGTCCTGCGGAAGGGAACAATAATATCGTGTTGATTTCGTAGAGTATAGGTACTTATTCTCCAACTGAAGGAGTAACCAAGTCAGATACGTATGTAGGAACAAGACGATTGATTGATTTGTACATGAAAATAAGTTTTTGGGTAAAGGTATAACATTGAAATGTTTAAAAATCATTACGAAAACAAGCCTATTCAAATGTATCGAAAATTTTACCACAAAAAAATAAAATTTTTCAGATAAAAATTCCGATATTTTTTTATATTTCTGCTCAAAATATAGATTGTGGGTTCTCGTTAGAACCGCCTCGCCGAGGTGGTTCTAACGAGTTCCCACAATCTATGTTTTTGAGCAAAATTAAGAAACATAATGTATACCCCTGTAAACCCCAGTTTTACTACATAAAAGTGGGGTTTGAGGGGGGGGTCAAAATTATATAGGCATGTTTTCGTGATGTGTCTGCAAACTTACCTTCCCTGAAAGATCTGTTAAAAAGTATACTCAGGGGTACAGCTACTTCTTTTGCCACAGCTTTCAGCATTTTGTTACTTACTCTATCAGGCCCTGTTGCATTGTTTGGCTTTAAAAGTTCAATGAGAGATGCAACTTCATGCATTGTACATGTAATACAGGGTAATCCATTTTGACATTTATACTCGAAGGCAGGCAGCGCCACAATTATACCATTAACATTCTAGTGTATAAGCGGAACTTCGAATACACACCCCTGGGAGAGTGAAGGTGCGGAAGGTGCGGAAGCGGAACATCAGACACTGGTAGAGCGAAATTGCGAAAGTGGAAAATTGGACACAAACTCTTGTAGAGCGAAAGTGCGAAAACGGAACGTCGTACACAAACTGCTGTAGCAGCGGAACTGCGAAAGCGGAACTTCGGACACACACCCCTGGTAGAGTGGACGCGCGGAAATAAAACTTCGGACACACACTCAGTAGAGAGAAAGTGGAACTTTTGAACACACATCCCTCAGGTAAAAGGGAAGTACGGAAGCGAAACTTCGGACATACATCGCTGGTAGAGCGGAAGAGGAACTTCGGAAACACACCCCTGGTAGAGTGGAAGTGCAATGTCGACTGATTGCACACTGTTGCTACCGTTAAACTGCTTAAATTTCGGACACCCAAAAAATTGCTATAAGGATTCTAACATATGAACAATAAGGTTTTGCAATACACAAATTTATGTGTCGAAAAGTTGCAGATGTAATGGCAAATAGTGACGACTCATATTAGACTGCTCCTGTACTCTAGGAGCAGTCTGATCTGGGTGTGCACTGTTTTCCCAGGCCTGTCTTTTCAAAAACTTAGGAACATTATGGTACTTTCCATTTGACATCCCTCAGAAAAGTGTTTTTCGCTTGTTAATTAATTTAGTTATCGTGAACAACAAGATATTTTGTAATTTTTGTAAATTTATAGCATTTTACTATAGTCTTCCTCTTGGTGTTTGGGAAGGGCTGCGGTTTGTGATGGTGGCACTCCCTGGACTTTTCTCTTACCCTTTTTCTGCTTAATTTTGCCTCACTGCTTAGATCTTCTTGTTAACGTTAAATAATTCCATTTCAGTGTTGTGTCAATGACTTAAGAAAGAGACCTAGTCAAAAAGAACTTGAATGGTGTTTACTTTTTTAGAAATGCTGAAGCGGAATTTCTGGTGTGCTGAGGCCCAATAAAACACCACAAATGGAATATTTATCTATCTATCTCGCTATCTATCTATCTATCTATCTATCTATCTGGTGAGAGAACCAATATAGGACAATTCAAACAAGATATAGCTACTTCCTCTGCCTTGCATGTTGGCAGCTACACACACTGTAGCCTGATAATCTAAGAATGGGAAATTTCATAGAATACGGTATGTACCAAGCAATATACGAGTATTATATAACTGTACCATGTTGTTCGGGGATCTTTCAGGAATCCTCACCTAAGGATAAATCTACAGTCGAGTCCAGTTCTTGCGTGGTCTTTGTTATGGCACACCCTGCATCCTGAGACTTGCATTGAGGACCTTTCGTAAGCAGTGCCATTGTTCTAAACATAAGTAAAAAACACTTTGCTTTGCCTAGTAAAATTGATTCTGCACGTGCCGTTGCTACTTTTTTTGTTTTGCAAAATTTCCGAAATATTCGCTTTTGCCAATTTTACATTATTTTGAGCCATTGGATGTGTCATTGGTTATGTGCAAGTTGACCACTGTTAATCTATCCCAAAAATACCTGTTACAAGCTTCAGATCGAAAACAACAATCAAGATTACACCACAAACGAGACATTCATCTAATGTTTGGATTAAACTAAAACTTCATTAACCTTTAAGTTTGTAACTTTCCTATGTCGACATCCATTAAGTACACTGGTTAGGGGGTTAGCGATTATATTAAAGTCTGTGCTGGAATTCAGAAATGCAAGCCGCGTCTTAGAAAAGGTGCATTTATCTTTAGGTGCGCAAGATCACCGGTCCGCATATATTTTTGTTTATGGTGTTGCAGCTTGCTGAGGCTTTTAAGAAACTTTGAATACCCGAATGGTAGGACCTTGATTGTTTTCTGTTATTTTTTATTTCTTGTGTTTAAATTATTTTAATTTAATATTTTTATTCTACTCAGAGTATATTCATCTTTAGTTCTTAATTTGTCTCAAATTTCTATTGTTCATTTTTGCTTCTCTGGAATTACTCAGAGTAATTGTAGTAAATTTAGACACAGACAAATAAATTCTACAATCGGAAGCTTGTAAGAAATTTCTCGTATTTAAATATGCGCAGCAAAGGTTATGAAAATCGGTTAACAAGTAAAGATTTGTATGACCAGAATAAATTATGAATAAGGATTTTTGCATTGGAAGGGGAGATAATCGATGATAATAAAGTTTTTATTCTGACAACAACTTTGTTGAGTTGAATTAGATGTTTGTACCCCTGGTTAAAGTAGTGTCTTATATAATTTTTATGCTAATTACTAGCATATGTGGTAAAATGTAACGATTTTTAAAATTCCCATGCTCGCATTTTTATAGCAAATTCCCTATTCAAAAATGACTTTAGCCACAACATCTTTATTTGTCAACTGATTTTCGAAGTCAATAAAGGGGAGAAAAGAGCGGAACTAACAACTAACAACGATCAACTCGGTATTTATTATGATTGACGCGTTTCAGTTCCATTAGGATCAATATGAAAAAAAAAAAAAAAAAAAAAAAAAAAAAAAACGACAAAAAAAAAAAAAAAAAAAAAAAGCAAAAACACAACAACATGAGATGGTACTCTTTAATATAATAAAGGAACGGTATACTAAAGTCAAGTGACTGTCAGAACTTCATGTGACATTATTGATTTTCACAATGTTTGCGCCGCCTTTTGCAAAAAACAAAACAAAGATAGTGTCGACTCTTACGACTCTTAACATTAGATCACTGCTCTGGGGTCGAGCCTTGGCTCGGGTCAGACGTGGGATGCGAAGTTCTGCAACGGAAGTTCAGATGTATTTTTTTTTTGTTGTTTTTCTCCGGGTACGTTGGTTTTTGCCCACCGATTAGCAGCTAGTTCGATATGAGTGGAATAATCTTGAAAGAGCCATGAAAGCAAAAACAAGTAAACATATAAAAAATAGATATCAATCAAAATTAGCACCTTTCCTACTTACGAAATTCTGGCCCCGAGGTTAAAAAACTTTTTTTCATGCTCACCATAGCTGAGTATGAAATTTGTTTTGTTTATAAATCTTAAAATACCGACAAAATTTTGAAACTTTTTTCATGCTCAACTCAGCTGAGCTGAGCATTAAAAAGTTTTAACTGTTGGTATATTTATTTTTATGACCAAGTGAAAATCCATTCTCAGTTGAATTGAGCATGAAAGAAGTTTTATAACCTCAAGGCCTGGACAAGCAAAAGTAACTTCAAACTCAGTTTGAAGTAACTTTAAATTAAAGCTAGCCTTAAAATTCAGAAAAAAGTGACTTTCCTCTCCGGATAAAAAAGGGAGAAATGTTTGGCTGAATTTGTTATCTAAGATGGGACTAATCAACCTCAATATAACCTTCAGTTTTCAGAAATATATATATATATATATATATATATATATATATATATATATATATATATATATATATATATATATATATATATATATATCAAAGCATGAAAAACTATATATAATTCAAACTTCGAAAAGAATTTAATGAAACTTGGAACAAATGGGCAAAGTGATATGGCATTTCTGTTGGCATCAGGATTTTCTTGAAGGAATCGTCTGCCTCTGCTCTTAGCTATTTTCATATGAAAAAGAAAGAAAGAAAGAAAGAAAGAAAAAAAAAACACCCAAAAAACATGAAACAAAAATGTATACTATCAAACGTTTTAGAGAGAAGAGTTGTCTGAAATTTGCAAGAAACGGACAAAGTGATAAAACTTTTCTGTTGGCATCACAGCTTTTATCACTGAGGGGTTATCTATCCCTGCCAGGGACTATATACATTATATATTAGCATGATCAAATATGTATAAGATCAGACATCGATCATTTGGAACTGCTCCTGTATACGCTAGAGGACGCTATACGCAAGAGGACGTGAAAAGTGTTGCAAACTTCATTCTGCTTATGAAGAGTCTCAGTAAAACCGAGACTTCTATTTTCTGTCTTTAATGTGTTCTTGTTGCCAAAGGGAATCTTTTAGATTTTTATTCAGAGATGTTTTTGAAACTTGAACAAATGGGCAAAGTAATAAGGTCTTTCTGTTGTCATCATAAGATTATCCCAAATGAGTTGTCTGCCATTGCCCTGGGGCTATATTTATGTATAAAAGCATAAAAATATGTTTAAAATCAGACTTTAGAGAGATTATTTTGAAATTTGTAACAAAAATGGACAAAGTGATAAGGCCTTTCTGTAAGCATCACAGTTTTGTCCTCAATAAGTAATCTGCGCCTGTCTTGGGGCAATGTATATATATAAAATATGAATAAAATCAGATTTCGAAGAGACTTGTTTTAAACTTGGAAAAAATGGGCAAAGTAATATGGCCTTTCTATTGACGTCATAAGTTTTCCCAAAAGGGTCGCCTGCTTTTGCATTTGGGCTGTTTTACATGAATAAAAACAAGAAAAACAGGTATAAAATAAAACTGAGTTCCTGAGTTCATATATTTACGTTAAAAAAGGGATTTGTTTTAAATTTTCAAGAAATGGAAAAAAAAATAATAGCGCCTTTCTGTTGAAATCACACTTTTGTCCCGGATTGTCTTTCCCTGCCCTTGGACTTTATACATGTATAAAAGCATGAAGAAGAGATGTTTTTGAAATTTACAAGGTGATATAGCTTTTTCTGTTGACATCATAAATTTCTTACCAGGGGCTTGTCTGTCCCAAGGCTATATATATGTGACTTTGAAGAGCTTTTTTAAAAAAAAAATCTTGTAACAAATGGGCAAAGTGAAATAGCCTGTTTGTTGACATCATAATTTTGTTTCCAAGTAGTTGTCTGTCATTGCCCTTGGGCTATATACATGTATAAATAATGAAAAAAATGTTTAAATTCAGACTTCAAAACGATTTTTAAAATTTCCAAGAAAGTCACAGAGTAAAAATGCCTTTCTGTAAGCATCACTTTTGTCCCTAAGGGGTTGTAATCCCCTACCCATGGGCTACATACATGTATAAAAGTATGAAAAATGTCTTTAAAATCAGACCAAAGATTTGTTTTGAAACTTGCAAAATATGGGCAAGTTGATAAAGCTTTTCTGTTGACATAATACTTTTGTTCCCAAGGGGTTGTCGGCCCTTGCCCGGGGACTAAACGGTGTGTGTAGAATCATTAAAAAGTAAAATCAGACTTTAAAGAGATTTTTTAAACTCGCAACGAATTGGCAAAATGTTATGGCTTTTTGTTGACATAATTTTGTCCCCAAATGGTTGTCTGCTGCTACCATTGCGCTATATATATATATATATATATATATATATATATATATATATATATATATATATATATATATATATATATATATATATATATGTATATATGTATGTATGTATCGCCCACACTCACTTTTGACTACACGTCTGGACTTCTTTTACCGAGTTTCCACCTGAGTACTAACTGCAGCAATATGTTCAGTTTCTTAAACATCACAGGTCTATATTAAAGTTATACAAACTTTCATTTTAAACATATTGTTTGGGAAGTCTTTTCTCATAGATGTAAATATATATGAGGCCTATATGTAGCAAAATGCCTCAGCATATATAGTTTATTTTAAAGCAAACATTTAAATGGCATGACTAACCTTATTTCAATGCATTAGCAGACAGGCATCCCATTGAAAATCCTATTATAATGTGACAACCTTAAACATAATTTATGAAAAATAGAAAGAAAGGCAATGATCAGAAATCAATAAAATTATCCCACACCCCCCATCAGAGACATCGAAGGGAAAGAAACACAAACACGAAATAACTAGGCCATAATGGAAACATCAATAGCAGAAAGCTAAACGGACAGTTACTTTCCCACAAACTGGCAAAATGGCTATCCAAAACAAAAAGATGTAAGCGACACACACATTCAAAGACGAACTATAACAAAAATAAACCATGGCAGAAGAACTGCCTTGGAACGGTCAGTGAATCACCTGTAGTATATCAGATATAGTATAAGTTAAATTAGATAAAATATTCTATATATCTGTTTTACTATATAAAAGATATGAGCACCACTCCAGGAAAACCGGGTTTGATGACACTCTTGATGACATTAGAAAAACCGCGATTTAATGACGTCATGTAATTTGTCTGACGTTTCCCGCGATTTGTAAACACGGAAGTGAATTGTATTTAGATCAAGATAAATTGTTTGAACAAAAACATTTATATTACAAAGAGGCAGGTGTCAAGCCAGAAGACAGAGATATGGAGGTATAAGATTAACATTTTGCACATATAAAATATAAAATATTTGAGCTTGTTTTTTTTTTCTGTTTCATTATTTTCTATCAGTGATCACTCGATCGAGGGCTTGAAGTTTACCGTTAAGCCGAAATTATCGATACGATTTTCAGTCTGTCAGAAACCATCCGCTACTGTTTGCATTTTGAATTTGCATACGTTATATTTGTTTGCATATTTGTTAAAAAAAACAAACAAAACAAAACAAAAAAACATCATATATTTAAGTTGTAGCGGGTTTACAATTTTCTATGTATCTTAACTTCACATAGATAAATTTGGTTTTTGAGAATAATCTAAAGAAAAATACAGTGGTAGCCGTACGAATGCATATAAATACATGTACATTTAAAATTAGCGCTTCTTAAAGCAACAATTGATGACCGAGTGGTAACGGTTCCGCTTTATAAATCTCCCGACCCGAGTTCAACCCCGGGTAAAAGCATGATATTTTTATTTTTGGTTTATTTATTTATAAAATTTGCTAAATATTATTATGTTTTTTTTTATTTATTTAATTTTGAACACATGTTGAATGATACATGTTTTCATAATATTAATTAACATTCAGTTAAGTGTATTATTTATACAATTTATTTTCCCCTCTATATATATGCGTGTGTGTGATGTTATTGTGTAATACTAGTGATCATATTCTTTTTTGGTGTACCTAACAATATTCTAAGTATTACACAATATATCAGTAAATGAGTAATACGTTAATTGTTAATAATTCGACTGGGCTAATTCAGCAGATGACACTTCTTTTATTTTTCTAAGAAAACAGGCTTCGACACTTCATAGAAATTGTCTCCTAATTGAAATATTTATACGTTTAGCATTTCAGTTTATTATAAGAAATGTATCAAATCTTTTAACAAAACCATTTTAGCCAGTGTAATTACAAATGTTTATCCCTCCGTTTCACTCCTTTAACTTTGTATACCAAACAGTTACGTATGCAAACAGTGAAGCTCCAGATGAGACGGCTCGTAACAAGCTGACTCATCAAGGTTTACTTTGCAATTCTGTTTTTTATTTTTCGATGGCACCCCTCACTCTCTCTTGTTCTAGTATCATGGATGGGTAGGAGAGTGAAAAAGGACTAGGTTTTCGCCAAAAATGGCTCGTTCAAATTGGTTAGTCTTTTTTTACTATTTTTACTATTATGTCCGTTATTATAATGTAAATACGAGAATAAGCTCAGAAAATGTACATTTGATGTACTACCGTACTGCCATCGTTGAGAACACTCAGGTACAATATTTTAATAACCTTATAAGTAATTGTACGCGAGTGTTCTCAGTGATGATGATTTTGTTGGGTTTTAACGACATATCAACCTTTGTGCATCATTTTGTGTCGTCTCCCAGAGAAAGGGAGAAGAGAGATAGAATAGTAGAAGAGATGAAAGAGATGGGACAGGGGAGAAATGAAAATGAATGACAGTGTGAGAAACAAAGAAAAAAACCTCTACCTTTACCTTCTGCAAGGACAGGCACCCAACCCCCCCCCCCCCCCACCCCCAACTATGACGAAATTGCTTTTTGTCAGAACAACAAAATGGAAAACGACATTTGAACGGGCCCTTTTCGCAACAATCTCTGGTCATTTTCATATTTTCGCATGGCGTAGGTTCCCCCCCCCCCACCCACTCACACACACACACACACACATACACACCGCACCCCTAGAGTATAAAACACTTTGTAGCTTTTGTTTTTGTTGAATAGCAAAATATTTGCTTAGTTATGCACGCTTGGTAATCTCATAAGGGGTAGCCACTGGTTATGTACTCAAAATCCTTACGAGAACTTCCGGCCATGACTTACGAGACATCCAACTGTCAACAAACGGGTAAGTTTTCGGATTTATTGATTTTTCGTCAATTTTATAGACGTATTTTGAAAAAAATTGGACAATGCTATTCCCAGCAACTTTCATTACGTCGGAAAAGATAGGTGTGGACTTGAAAAAACAAGCGGCTAATTTTTATTTCAATTTCACCCGGAGAATGGTTGTCCAATATTCCTGTTTTGATTTTTTTACCAGTGCAAAATGAAGGTATTTTCAGCAATCTGGGCTATCATTACGAAAGCATGCCTATTCAAATAGATTGAAAATGTCACGACCAAAAACTGAAAGTTTTCAGATAAAAAAATTCTGATATTTTTTCATATTTCTGCTCAAAACATAGATTGTGGGTACTCGTTAGAACCGCATCGCCGAGGCGGTTCTAACGAGTACCCACAATCTATATTTTTGAGAAAAAATAAGAAAAATAATGTATACCCCTGTAAACCCCAGTTTTACTATATAAAAGTGGGGTTTAAAGGGGTCAAAAATATATAGGTTTGTTTTCGTGATGGAAATACTTATCTAACATATCAAAGAAGACGTACTGCAACCTAGGTCCACTTTGAAATACATAAGATGCTTCATTTCCCAAGCATTTGTTCCGGGGACTGAAATATTTAGCTGAATATGACTTACGATGCCGACTACCACTTACTGGGGTAGGGGGGTGGGGGCATTAACCCTTACGGGGACAGGAAAGCCTATACATCACAAATAGAGGATCTTACACAAGTGGTTATTTCATATGAAATTTATGAAACGAGCCTTCGGCGAGTTTCATAAATTTCATATTAAATGACCACGAGTGTAAGATTCTGTTTATCATATGACCCTTTTAAATTGGATTGTATCGCCTTTAAAGTTGGCAATTGTTCAACAGAAAATGCATGGTTGACATGGACGTCGTCATGACGTTACTTGTTCCCGCCAAAGTGTTATATAACGTGTGGTCATAGGATTTTTATAACATGACGTTATCCACTGAATAACAGCGACGTCATATGATAAAGCGAATTTTACGGCAGTATAATGAAACTTTGATATGATTTTGCTCAATTGAGAGCTTCAAATATATGCAAACGTGGCATATCAAAACCCTGTTGACGCATGTTGTCTCATTTGCAAAACCTTCCATGGTGTTTGATTGTTTATATGTAAATGGAATATTTTGAAACTGGTTTGGTCTAAAATCTGCATGTTTTTAAACATAAGTAATGGCCGGAGGTTCGCGTAAAGCTTTTGAGTGCATAACCAGCGGCTACCCCTTACGAGATTACCAGGTATGCTACGTGACGTTTACATTATTTGACGGACGTGATGATGGTGTCAAAGCATTAAAGTTGTGTGAATTCAAAACGGCTGTAGAATTAAAAATAAGAGAGATATCGCAAAACGGCTTTCACTTATGGACTAAGAATTGGACGGGAAATAAGATTTTACAAAAAAAAATAAATATCAAAAAATTTTGTCATTAAGCCCGGTTTTCCTGGAGCGGTGCCCATATCTATTTTGACTAATATACAGTAAACTTGCTTGACATATATATCATATATCACCCACGTGAACAGCTTAAGCGTGTAAGAAATAATGAACAGTATTTCCCCTTCGTTAGTCTATAAAGGCTCTATAAGTTCAATCTGCTATTGTCTGCTGATGATAATTTGCATGAAATGTCAAAGGCTATTTTTCTGAATGGAAACAACAACAACAAATAAAAAATATCATAAATTTGTCTGTTGTGTCTCCGCATTTAATAAGCTGCTTGAAGAGACGAGTCTATTTTCTGAAAATAAAGTAAGAAACTTTAACTTTCGGTTATACAACTCTTACTTTTGCCGTCCAAGATTAGCACGACTATTACTTACTTGGTGAAGAACACTTACTCTTAAAAAAAAGAACGAAAAAATAAAAATAAAAAAATAAATAAAATAAAAAGAACTAAATAATAATAATAATAATAATAATAATAATAATAAACAGATCACTGTGAGACCTACTTTTGGAATGCGATAGATGTATCCATTTAACATATTTTGTAATACCAGTATGTAAACTTGTCTGATGCATATCTACTGTACTGTACTGTACAGTAGATATGCACCAGCGACTTTTCTTATCTTCTGTATAAAGAAGATCAGAGCTAAAATTATGTCTCAGTGATCTACGTTTGATACTTAATACAACGTCCTTATTAGATATACCTACACATCAAATTTCATAAACCCTATAGTGCATAAAATAAGCACCAGACGATTTGTTCTGTATAATGTAGGACAGAGAGTAGAAATATTTAAACTAGTGACCTACTTTTGGAACGTGATCTGCCGTTTTCCTTGTTATACCCATTGCATGGTTCGTCTGTTATTACCAACCATAATCAAATGCTGAAGTGTTACTGTTTGTGTGTTCTAAGATGTACCCATACACCAAGAATGGATATGGTATGGCCAGGCCATATAGTTCAAGAGATACTCTTCGAACAATACCTAGGACTGACGGAAGGAAGACAGACGAAGTAAAGACCTATAATTCCTAGCCCGTGGGTCAGTGAGGAATAAATTATCTATTCTTCTTATTATAGTACATAGGGTTCATTACTGAGCATACATACCGCAGAGAAATAGAAATATTCTAATATTTTCGTATAAAATGATGAAGGGCTGTATACAACTTTACTCCGCAAGCCCAGTTTTGTAGGCTATGAAAGTTTATTTTGTGACCACAGGATTAATTATGAAAATACGCCATGTATGGCGTGATATACGTTGCAATATCATATCGGATAAAATATATATGTTCCATATTAAAAATAAGTACTCTATATTAATATATTTATTGCCAATAAAATATATTTATTCACAATAAAACATTTACTTACGATATAAAAATATATTTCTTTGCCACATGAATATTTATTGCCAATTGAAATATATTTATTTACGATATAATATTCATTGGCAATAAAAATATATATTCACAATAAAAATATTTATGTGCGATGTATTTATATTTTTTTTTGCAAAATTAAATATGTATTGATACAATATTTTATATGGACAATAAAAAAAACACAATATATAAAATATATATTCATTTGCAAAAAAAAAAAAAAAAAAAAAATGACAATATTTACAACAATATTCATTAGTTAAAGAAAACATAATGGGTAAAGTTAGCATTGTGGGATATGATGTAGCCTTGTAACAGAAAATTTCATTGGCTCGACAAAATTTCCGGTGGTTTGATCTTGGTCAACTCGCAGCTAAGATTTTCGCACCTAAGACATGCACTCCCCCCCCCCCCCTCCCCATGTCTGCCGGTTTCCTAGAATGTTAGAGACTTTGTTGCAGTTTTGCTAACTCTTCTGCGGGCACTTTAGCTCTAGTTTCCCCCTCTGCACGGAAACATAAGGACCATTAGACACGTATGGACTAATGGTTCGAGATTAGCCTCCAAGATCTGGAATATATATTCAAGTATACATGTATAATACTTTTAGTTTTTATTATTGTTAATCATATGCACCATAATTCCGCGCGGACTACAAGTCACATCCAAAACAAAAAAGAAACTGCAATACACGTGAGAAATACTGAGTTTACTTGTGTCGGTAGAAATGCTAGTCCGGGGGTGCGAGGTGACTAAGAATCAAAAGGTACGATTTGACTCGGGTCGAAACGGACAAGGATCGAGTTGACCATATACCGCGAACCAAAACAATATGGCAGTGATCTGCGTAATCAATGGAGGTTGCCATTATTAGATTTCACAGAGTCAATGAAATTCGCTGTTACAAAACCGTGTCATATCTCACAATGCTAATTTTACCCAACATATTTTTTTAGCACATTCGTGATGGTTTGATCTATATAGACGCCGGGTTCTGCGACGTCTTACCTAAGTCTGTGCTATTTGCTAAGGTCTGTCTGTCTGAATGCTTAGGACATACAGTCGACTCCCATTATCTCGACTACGCTTATCTCGAATAACCGCTTATCTCGAAGTGAAAATCTGGTCCCTGTTTAAACAGGAAAATCTTACAACAGTCAGCAAACTATGGTGGAAAGGAGGAGAAATTCGCTCCTTTTTTCCACAATATTTTAAATATATCTTTAACATATCTCTAGCTTCAGGACTCTAAACATACTAATACATTTGTGAAATGTGCTTGTTCGTTTTATTTATTTTCTTTTACCTGAACTCTGCAAATCTGATATTTCGAGGTACGGATACCTTGAAGTATTTCAGAGAGTCCCTTGGACTTCGAGATAACGAGAGACGACAGCGTATATGGTAAATCGCTTCCTTCTCATATCACTAACTGTTAGGTTCAATATAAATGAACTAGCTTAAAGGCAATTATTTTAAAATAAACATTGAATATCTGTTAAAACTCAAATTGGTCTTTCAGGCATTAATTTATGGCTTGTATTTCATTAAAGAATATCATTTGAAGAAAGGATTTTTAGACTCGAACAGAATCGGATATCATTGTTTTTATTTCTGTTTGGAAGCAAATCGCTACAGTTAAAAGACTTTCTCTGAATTGTGGCATTGCATATAAGCGTCGATGTTTTGCGAATAAAGATCAAAATTACGAAAACCGTTCACATAAAGGTTGAAAGGTTTCAAAAGCACTTCCAGCGCAGACAAGACAGAATCTACATTGATCTCTGACATGATTCACGGACCCTAAAGGAATCGACTGCACGAGTGTAAAGACTGCGCTTTTCTACACTGGTCGACTATGCCATAAGGTGAGCGCAAAGGCTGATCTGTGTATTCGGTGGAAACACATGTCCGATGGTAAAAAAAAAACTGTTTCAGATTGCATCTCAAATATAAACATTTGACCTGGCAAAATGACCATTTTATTACACATACATTGTATTCTATATGGTGAGAAAATGTTAATTTGAATACATGCGTTCAGTGAAGACCAGATCATGCTGGTCGACCGCGCATTTTGATCAGAGAAGTTTGTGCTAAATAACATATCACCATAAACCGAGCACCAGCTGCCAGGCATGTCATACAGCAAGGCAGCCTTGAGACAATTGTTTTACTATAAATGTTCTGCACAAAGTGCACCACAACCTCTTTATAACACTATTGTTGGGGTCAATAGCATAGACCGTGTTAGTTAAACAACCGTGTTATATCCAAACAAAAAAGTATAGATTATATTGAAAAATGACCGCTTATGGTATGGTCATTTTTCATTATAATCTATATATTTTTGTGATCCATTTTTGAACCGTGTTATATCCAAAAACGTGTTATAACGAACCGTGTTATAAAAAGGTTGTAGTGCAAATATCGATACAATTTCAGTATTGTCCTGCGCTAACTAGGAATTCTCACTTTGTTGCACAAAGTAAGAATTTCTTACCTTGCGCAAGACAATTCCGGTATTGTTTCTGTGCAAAGTCCGAATCGGAACAAAGTTAGGGTAATTCAGTATGGTAATCAAATGTTGAATATATCATTTTAGTTTATTATTTCATCGATCTTACTTTCATTTTTTCCCTTCATATTCAAGAAGAATATCTGTGTCTGATGTCAAAAAAAAAAAAAAAAAAAAAAAAAAAATAAAAAATAAAAATAAATTACCACTCATTTACTACCGCTACCTGCTACTAGAAAACGGGGAATGCACATGAAAGAAAAAAACATTTTGTTTTGGGGATTTTTATGCATCTTTAAGAAAAAGGAAGAAATGGTTCTCCTACTTGCGGTCAGTACATGACTAAGATAAAGATAGATTGTCATGAAGAAAATTGAGTTAGTAAAATAATTTCAAACTTCAACAATAAATTTATTTCTTTACCTACAAAGTTTAGAGAAGAAGAAAGCGATAAAACGTATTATCTATTTACTAAATAAAAAAAAATTGTCGAGATAACTGTAAAAATTACCGGCAGGTCTTCAACACTTATTCGCCAGCACATTGCCTTTATTAGCCCACCTGAGTACGAAGTGCTCGGTGAGCTGTTGTGAGCAGTAGATGCCCGTCGTCTGTCGTCCGTCGTCCATCGTGGAGCGTCCACAATTTTCTTTAAAAGCCTACTCCTCCTACACCACTTGAAACTTGAACTAGTATACTAGTATATTAAAAATTGTTTCGATCGAAAATCCAAGATGGCCGCCATGACCGCCATCTTAAATATTTATTTTTCTCTTCTACTCCTGAATACAAATGCCAACTGACACGTAAACATGTATTTATATATTGGAACGAGAACCTTTATCGCATAAATTACACATTCTAAATCATCTAAGATCTTTCTGACATACTCTATCATGTGTTGTTTTACTTAAGTGAAAATCGTTGTACATGTTGTATCTAAAACCTTTACATGTGTATAGTGCTCTATCGATAGGATTGGTTTTGGGTTTTTTATGTGTCAAAAGGCGTGTCTTGTGAAATTCATAAACGGAATATAATATTTCAAATGGACACTGAAAAATTTAAACATATTCTATTTTGCAAAGCTATTCCTGAACGTGTTGAAGAGAACGGTCTTATAATCCCATTATGGTTTACTTGCATTAATAAATATTATTGAGAATTGCTTTGTTGTTCTTTCCTAGTAAATGCTTGGTCTCAAAGCAAAATATTTGCAGATTCAATTTGATTGAAGCTTAACTTTTCTACACATTTTTCGCTTTACTCTTAATTCAATATCGACCAGAGGCCTTTATCAAGAAAAAAAAAAAAAAAAAAAAAAAAAAAAAAAATAAATAAAAACGTGTATTTTAAAGGAAACTACTTTTTTAACTGTTTTACTTTTGAACTTGTACAAAACAGTGACAAGACGTCGTCATGGACGTTACGCCATGACGTCGTAACGTTTTTCACACCAAAAGTCACTGCGACATTAAAGGCCAGAGCACCGCCACTTCTACATGGAACCAAACTCCCAAGGAAGCACAAGATGAGCTCACACACTGCACAGCCCAATCAACGCATCCAGTGTGTGCTGAAAGAAGCTAGGGCGGCCCTAAATTATAAATTAATTATCACAAAGTGAAAACTTTCTTCAGACTGTGCAATTGCTAAGACTGAAAGGAGTCCTCATTAGGCACTCAAAGCCATGCAGGAATAACCGCGCTAAGTTCCGTATAAGCCTGGACACATCAACACCTGCATTTCATATCTACGCCTTGCAAAGGCCAAGAACAGACTGCGCATCTGCGCAACCTGATCAGAACTTCTGTCGGCCGTATTTAGAAACCACGGATTCTCAGGTATCCACAGCGCACACAGTGGATACCACAATCAGACTGTGCGAACGCGCAGGCACATCCGAGCCTCCACAGGGTAACCACCGCACTCCGACTCATCTTAGTATACTGCTGGAATATGAGCATCCCTCAATTGCACCCATGTGTTCTGGCGGTTCCTAACCGTTTGATCTATAGGGCTTCCCTCAACAGTCTTTTCATGCGCTCTGCTCCAAATGCTTTTTCCAACACCGCAATAGCTATATCTTGAGGTCCGCCTCCTTTCTTTCCAAAAGGGGAAAAAATGGCTTCTCTTTGCGAAGACGCACATCTCTAAGGTGTTCCCCCGTTCTCTCCGTCTCCCCAGCGTACATTATAGAGCCACACCTAATACAGATAATACATCAAACCACATTGCGTGTACGGAATGTTGCGTCTCTGACTGGGGTTACGAGGTGTTACCGGATGTGCTGCTGAGCTGGTCCCTCACAATCTGCTGGCATTTTCCGCATCCATCTTAGCAATTCTTGCTGGTAGGCTTCAAGGATTTATTTGTCTTGCTATGGACAAGGGTACCGCACATGTTCCTGTCTCTTCTGAACGCCACTAGTGGAGGGTCTTTAAAAAACTCCTCTCATGTTCTCTGAGCGACAGAGTACGTTCATGTGCTTCCTGCACTTGGCATTTGTTGGGCGTAGACATGAAATGTAGGTGTTGTTGTACCCACCCAGGCTAATATGGGACATAGCGCGGCTATTCCTGCATGGTTTTGAGTGCCTAATGAGGACTCCTTTCAGTCTGAGCAATTGCACTATCTGAAGGGAGTTTTCGCTTTGTACTGATTTATACATAATTTGTGCCTTAGCTTCTTTCAGTACACAGTGGATGCATTGATCGGGCTGTGCAGTGTACGGGCTCATCTTGTGCTTCCTTGGGAGTATGGTTTCATATAGGAGTGGCGGTGCTCTGACTCATAAAGTGACGCAGTGAAGTTTTGGCGGGAAAATGTTGCGACGTCATGTCGTAACGTCTATGACGACCTGTCGTGTCACTGTTGTATATAAGGTTAAACTAGTCGAACAGTGAAAATGTAGTTCACTTAAAAAAATCATGACAAAGGTCTTTTTTTATCGATTTAGGTTTTACGGCCCTTTCAAAAATATTTCACTTATAGCAAGCCGATCGTTCACCAAAGGTGGGCGAAAACCGGAGAACCCGGGGAAAAACCACCTGACCATCCGTAATATGAACTTGACTTTCCCACATGTGACCTGAGTGAGGTTCGAACCACAGCGGTGAGAAACCTATGGATTAAGACTCAACTCTCCTATCCACTAGGTTACGGGGCCCGCTGACAAAGGCCTCTGGCCGAAATATTCACTTAAGAGTAACGTGTAAAGTGTGTTTAATATTGTTCCCTGTGGAATACAAATGAAGATTATTTATTTATTATTTATTTATCTATTTATTTATTTATTTTTATTTTTTAGTTTTGATACATTTTAAGAAATGTTCCAATTTACTTTAGAAAATAAATAACTAATCTGAACAGTAAGTAAATAAAACAAATCAATTATATATTTTTGTTTCCAATATTTTTTTTATTTTGTTTTCCACTATGCAAGAAAATAAATAAATAAAATAAAATAAAATAAAATAAATAAATAAATAAATAATGACAAAGAGATGCAATGCAAATTAACAAATTAAAGGCAAATTTGCAGTCAAATGAATTTATTTGGTTCTTAAGTAACATAATGAATCGCACCTAGGGAAACTTAATTTCCTTATTATCACCTTATATTCACTTAGATAAGATAAGCCGTTGATGTGCGCTAAGGTATCTGGCCATATATTGGTTTAAACAAAATTTATTGATTTCCAATAAAGTACGTACGTAGAACATGATTCATACAAGGATATATAGGATTTGACAGTAAGCGATACGCTTATATGAAAGTCATCTCCTATGGTCACAAGATGTTCTACCAAGATGTGAATGCAAAATTAGTTCAGAGAAAATATCAATGGCTACCAAAATAGCATGAGAGAGAGAGAGAGAGAGAGAGAGAGAGAGAGAGAGAGAGAGAGGGATATGACCAACTTCCCCTTATTTCAACGAAGGAAATATATGGGATGATTGAGAGCTTATGTGGATTTAAAATGTCCAGATTTGATAATATATTCCTGTACTTGTAAAAAGAGAGATTCATTATCATGTTCTGAAAGATTCTCTTTGCCGTACAAGAGGTCGTTTGTTTAGTAATTTTGAAGATTGTGTGGTAGGTATCTGTTTCTGTGGTTTCTAGGGCAAGTAAAAAGGTAGTGGTAGTTGCTCTCAAATCCTCCACATGAACAGGATGGACTTTCAATTATGTTTTTCCTGTGTGAATGTGAGTTCAACGAACTACATTCAAGTCTAGGGCGTGCATGTAATACTTGTCCCATACGCGTACCGCAGCTGAAATATCCCGGTGGCTTTCTTAAGTTCTCGTTCAGGCAGTATTTGAAAGCTGCCACGTTCGGTGCAGATTTAATTTCATCAGAGAGAGAATTCAATGCCTTGACAGTGGAAGGAAAAAAGGAGTTACTCCCCCTCCCCCTCCCCCCCCCCGGTGGTTTGGTCTACTGCTCGTTCTAAGACGGTGGTCCCGGTGTTAGTCTTACTCTTTGTTGCTTTGTGGTTTATTATATGAGGCGATTTGTTATATGTCTCCGTGTGTCATTTTGTTCTTGTGTTTTTCAGTCCTTTTAGTATTGCGATTACCTCGCTTGGGGAAGAGAGAGCTAATCTTAGTGCTTTTCATACGTTTGTTCGGTTTGTGCTTGTTTAGATTTGTCGGTTTCCTCTTCCTCTTGGGGTCTGGGAAAGGCTGCGGTTTGTGATTGTGGCACTCCCTGGACTTTTCTCTTACCTTTTTTGCATACCACGCCAGTTGTGTTTGTGCCGTGTGGAGACCCTAGAAAGTCTCCCCGTACATTCATTTAATGGTGTTATTATTTCAAGTGCCAGAGTTTGCACTTTACAATCACCTTTCGTATTGCTCTTCCTCATGATTCTAATTTATACCTCATTGAAGGTTAGATATTTACCGGTATTCGTATCCCGTTTATAACAATTTCTTACTTTACGTTTCTTTGGACTTGTATTAGACTTAGTTATGTATTGTCGGTTGTTCCTATACTCTGTATGCATCGGTCTTACCGCCTGTTTGCATCGCTACTTACTGCCTATAATAGCCGGTACGAATACTGCTTTTTATCTAACGGTATTACTTCCTATACAACTATATGAGTATCACTAACAGATTAAAAATTACTATTTCTCCTATTGAGCTACATTCTGCTTCTTCTTTACAGATTCGTACAATTATAATATTTTCAGTAATCACCTTAGAATTAGACTTTCTCCAATTAAATCTCCTATACGTCTAAAATATAAGAATATGTATAAAAGGAACAGTATGTACCCTAATATTTCTAAGTGCAATGCCAAGAGTTGCACCTGCTGCAATCATTTAATTTGTCGGTCAACTATAATTTCCTTAGTTAATCATAGACAATTTTCAGTCGTAAACAACTCTGATTTAGACTGAAAATCAGAGAACGTTATATATCTTCTCACTTGCAGCGAAGGAGGCTGAGGAATGCAGTATGTTGGACAGACCAAATGGGCCCTTAAAACAAGGTTTAAGGAACATTTGCATAAAATAAAAAAAGCAAAGAAAATTGATACGTTTCTTTATCAACATTTCCGGAGTACTGGTCATTCATGATCATCTAGTAAAGTTTTGGTTCAACCTGTTGAAAAAATTATACACAAGTCCAATTCATAGATTTACCTAGCATATTTCGAGATAATAATGTTATATCAGCTATACCTTCATATTCGAAAACACGGAATCTCCTATTATTTGTTATAAATATAACAAACCTATCCGTAATACTATACTTAATTTCAATAAATTAGTTTCTGATTTGATATTGAAACTAGTTCCTCTGATTCTTGAGATTGTAAAGATTCTAAATTTTGTTATCAACCAACGGGTTATATTGTCACTGGTAACTTGAAGATTATAACTGATTTACGAATCCGTTCAGTTATTTCAAAAGGACCAAAATATAGATTCCCAGCCCACATTGATTTCAATAAATGCCGGGAAACAATTGCCAGTGCTTTAACTGATTATTGTACGCGTTGGTGTAAACGAGAGCATGTTGAGTCTAATACTTTAAATAATTGGAAATCAAAGATTTTTAAAATCATTGATGAACGTGTGTTATTTTACTCTAATAACCTTGATCTTCTCCCTCCTAAGCCTAAATTATCTTTTCGATATTTGAAACAAGGTATCCAATAATTTCATAGGAAGTATGTTTTGATAAAGCTGCTAATAACGACTTTATTGTATCAATACTCTAAAACAAGAACTTGGTAGTACCAAAACATATGAACGGATTTCTACTGACAAGAGATCTATTGTCAATACCAATTCTATTGATATTACTGCTAAGTTTGCAGTAAGTATTAAAGAAAAGCAAGACAGACTTCCTACGTTATATCGGTTACCGAAACTTTATAAACGACCTTATAAAGCACGTTTCATTGCTAATTCTAGTTCCTACTGTTGAAATTTGATTGAGAGTTTGTCCAAATAACCATGCTCCATTGACTGTCATGCCATATATAATATTTTTCTTCAAAATTAAGAACTGCTTAAAGGTTGATCTTTTCATAAGCTGCGATGACAGGACTGGAAAAATGTTGCATAACATCTGCATATCTGCAGTGGCTATGTCACTCAGGTGAGCGACCCGTGGCCCATGGCCTCTTGTTATTTTTTTATTATTTTATTTTATAAAGGAAACAACCTGTATTAAGCAAGCATGCCATCATTTCCCCAAAAAAGGCAAATACACTGAAATTCACCTGCATTAAACAAGCACCTGCCTTCAGCAAGCCGATTTCAGTTATGAACAATTAGAGGCTTGCTTATTACAAATAGGATTTTTTGCCCTTTTAAGTTTTTTTCATTATGTTTATGATGAGTAATGTATCATGTTTTCCTTTTTCAGGTTGCAGGGGATACTAGTGGCCGGCAAGACTCCGATACAGATAGTGAAATATTTTATGCTCTTAGAATGGAATAAAAATATCTAGTATTGCTCGATATATTTTGTTTATGTCAGTTGTTTGCATTTGCCTTTGCTTATAGGCTATATCTTATGGCGTATCCACTGGCCAACTTACAGTGTTTTTTTTTGCGTAGAATGAATATAGTTTTCCGGAAAGATTGTCACAAAAAGTGAATAACTTCTTTTGGTCATCTCAATCTGTCACACTCAACAGTTCTATCAGCTATTGTTTCATTTACATGTCCAGATGTTTGCATTCTGGGCTCTGTCGATCCTCATGCAGGTTGGTTTGGGAGAGGTGGATTTATATTATAAACGATCCTCATGACAAACTCACTTGAAGAGGTGGTACTGATCCCAGTAGTTTTCTGTCTTAATAATATTTCGACAGCTTTACAAACAAAACATCATGAATAAACGGTTTCGTACAACATTCATAGTGAAATAGCTGTTTATTGTGGCAGAAATACCCAAGGAAGCACTGTATGCAACTATTGAAGAGCTTATGTACTGAAAGCGACAAAGTGCATCATTGAAGTTGAAGCTTAAATCAAAGTAAACAAAGGTTTGGCACAGATTTTGAACATACTATTAAAAGTAGATCATCTGAATCATAATTGATATCCTTTGTGGCTGCCTGCAGGTCTGACATTTAAAGGTTTTAGAGGTTTTAGAAAGGCTCTCAAAATGTTTTAGAAAAGTTTTTCTGCAACGTTGTACAAAAAACGGTTTGCAAACATTGAGAAAACTTTCCAATAAAGCTCACCTGATCGCTAAACCACAACGTTTTCACAACCAAAATATAACGTTGCGCCAATGTTTTCCCAACGTTTTTTGTTAGCTGGGGTGGAGTTTGACATAGCGTCACAGAAGCCCTCGAAGCCAAAACATGACAACCTCACAAAATCCGAGAGCAGTGCTCTCTATGATCTTTAAAATAGACAAGAGATCGTCATAAAACCTGCTGACAAGGGTTCTGCGGTTGTTGTCATGGATAGGGATCATTACATCTCAGAGGCTGAGAGACAACTAGGAGACTTCACCTACTATACACTTCTGAATCATAACTCCACACCCGAGTTCGCCCAAGAAATGTCTGAAGCGATCAATGAAATGCACGATGAGGGCCATATAAGCGAGAAGAACAGAAATTACCTGCTTGCTGACCAACCTAAAGCAGGCAGATTCTATCTCCTCTCCAAAATACACAAAGCCGGCAACCCGGGCCGCCCCATGGTTTCTGCCAATGGCCATTCCACGGAAAAGATATCAGAGTTTGTTGATTTGCATCTGCAACCTCATGTTCAAAATCTGCCGTCCTACTTAAAAGACACAACAGAATTCCTGAGGAAACAAGATGCCCAGGCCCCATTTCACCCGAAACCCTCCTTGTCACTTCCCTCTATAACAATATTCCACATAAAGATGGCATCCAGGCATGCGAGGAGGTTTGGGAGGAAAGAAAAGTCAAGGACCCACCTACACAGACTCTGGTCAAACTTCTGACTCTCATACTCAAATGAAATAACTGAGTTCTATGGGAAACATTATCTCCAGGTCCAAGGCACTGCTATGGGTACCAAAATGACACCTGCATACGCCAACGTTTTCATGGGTCGTCTCGAGGGACAGCTGTTGAAGTCAGTGGCCCTGAGACCATTTTCATGGCTAAGGTTCATTGACGATATTGACATGAAGTGGTCGCACGGCCGTGAGTCTTTGACAGCTTTCCTCGACGAGGCCAACAACTTCCACCCGAGCATAAAGTTCATGGCTGAAGTTTCAACCTAGCAGCACGTGTTTCTGGACACCAAATCAAGTCTTGTGGGCGATACAATATCTGTTGATCTGTATACAAAAGCAACAGATACACACCAGTATCTCCTACCCACACACAAGTTGCCATTTGAAACACTGCTGCAAAAATGTTACTTACAGCCTTGCACTTCGCCTCAGCCGTATCTGCTCCGATTCGGACACCTTTGAATCAAGAGAACTGACTGACAACCTCTGCAAACGGGGTTATTAGAAACAGTAAATTTCACTTGCCATTGAAAGAGAGCACGACAACAAAAGAGAGAAGAACTACTTTCTTATAGGCCTAAATCCGAGTCGAACGTTCTCCCCTTCGTGTTGAGGCATCACCCAGACTTGACGATGTGAGAGATATAGTCAACAAACACTGGACCATCATTGAGTCCTCTATCACTTTGAGCGAGATCTTTACAGAAAGATCGACCATGGCCTACAGAAGACCCAAGAGTCTGCGGAATCTTCTTGTACGTGCCAAGCTCAAACCAGACATGCGTGAAGATGAACCACTTGGGGAGACACGACCGTGCGGCAAAGCAAGATGCAAAACCTGCAAAATGATAACCCCCACACAGATCGCGGTCAGCGTCTGGGGCAACAATCAAGCTTAGGTGCAACACCAGTGTTCAGACGACCAATGTTGTCTACCTTATACATGCACCAATGTTGTCTACCTTATATATCCACCAAGTGTGGAAAACAATATGTTGGTGAAGCCGGTGATCATGTGAACCAACGGTTGAACGGCAACCGAGATGACTGGAATTACAAGCGATTCGCGCGGTCTCCTGCCAGACAACATGGTCCCGAAAAGGGCATAATCTGTTTTTCAACTTATGCAACTTTTATTTGTAAATTTTACATTTTTTTTGTCATTTATTTTAAATATAAAATCTCTAAAGAAGGCGAAAGACGGCAGGCAAACAAATCATTTGCACTGTTAATGATTAACCCTCTACATATAATTTAACACCTATCATTTCAGCATCCAGTGCTACCAAAAAGATTTTTTGTTAGATGTTATGCTCCTTATCCCAACTTATATATATATGGAGAAATATGAAATACCACTGGGCTGAATGAGGTTCGAACCCACGCAGAACCTCACTCAGCCCAGTGGTATTTCATATTTTTCCCTACACACTTTTTTCTGAAGTACTCGCATCAGTATTGATCCTGGGCCGGAATTCTTTGTTGAAGTTTGTTTAAACCTCAATATATATATATATATATATATATATATATATATATATATATATATATATATATATATATATATATATATATATATATATATATATATATATATGTCACATGAATGCATTCAAGATTCGAAACTTTATGCCGTAATCAGCTAAATTAAATTGTTCGTCCGAGGAGAGGAACTTCATAGGCAATTTGCTTCCGTTCCAATCCTGGTATTTTGTATGTTATTCATTGTGTTGTATATGTCATTAATTCTGATTAAAATATTTTTAAACTAAGTTCAGATTATACTATTTATTCACACACTGCAAAGATACAAACTTGAATTCACCCATTTAAGCCGAGTGGACTATTCTACCTTAATTCTTTGGACAGGTCCTTTTCCTGTACAAGAGGTGTCAAGTTAGTTTTTATTATTAGCCTGTTTTGTAGAAGTTTCTGAATTTGATGCAAATAGTAAAGACCCTGATCAGACGTCATGTTCTCTGACGTCTGATCTGGGTCTACACTGGTTGCCAATGTCCCTATTATTGGACGCTAGGCTTAAATGGGTTAAGCTATGAAACATAAGATTAAATGCAGTATTATACAATATATTGTTTTCATCACGTCGATGCATAGAGGACGTTTGATATCTTTAATAAAACGTTGCGTTTATTTCTTTATCAAAATTATATTTTATCAAGGTCAGTGCCCTCGTTTGTTACTTGTCAGCCCTCTCGTAAATACTGCATAGCCCAGTTCGTTTTATAATACTCTTTTTATTATATTTTCTAAACAAATGTCTTGCAAACATATTATTTTTTTCACAAAAATCGAAACACATCTCTTCGGATATGAGAACAGTTCAGTTCATGTGTGTTCTTGTTATATATGGCCACCATATCAACCATTATCAAAATTTATGGGTCCTTTTCTATACCGGCTACAGCTTAGCAAGGTACATAAGAACAAATAATCACTCAATACCTTGTGTGACTGAAACAATATGAGATGATATGTGTAGAAAAATAGTCTGGGAGGAGTATTTACCTTTGTTAGATTAGACATGTAAAGCTCATAGTGTTGTGCCAGACTATCTTCACGCATGTTGGCTGATTGTTTTTTCGCGTGCTGAAGTTGTACCAAAACCCGTATAAAACACGTAGAAATTCGTGGTGTTTATAGTCCTTTATTTAATTTTGCGCTTTGCTAGAAGTTCAGCATAACATCACGCACACACGATAGACACATATGGTTATTTGTGTTATAGATATTTTGGTTGTCAATGCAGCATTGTCGAGAAATCGCCACGGGAAGGGTCGAAAATGGGTATTACGCATTAGAGCTGTAAGTTTTGTTTTTATTTATGTAGATCTAATGCGTAACCACCCATTTTAGCCCCATCCCGTTGCAGTTTCTCGACAAAGCTGCATTGACATTCGAATTATCCATAAAAAAATTCAGCCTATATGCGTGAAGTAAGTGGTCTTAGATTTACTTCGCAGATGCCGATATCAATGGGCTGTTGAATGTAATTCCTCGTTTTTAAATAATTTCCTCAAACATTATATCGCTCATGAAACCAGACAATGCAAGGTTTGTTTACCTTTTTTAGTCATCGATTGCCTAGCCGATGTCGCTCTAATTGTTTCACGTTCTTAACCGATGGTTACGCATTCTTTCGTTTGGTAGGAGTAATTTATAGGTAAAAAGGTTCTCTCTTGTCATAATATACATTTTATATGATTTATAAATAAACGAGCGTTCATTGGCTCGGACGTGCTTCCAGTCCAGTCAATATCTTGTGATATTGAAAAAGACCAACATTCGCGTGTAGTGACACCGACATCTACGCGTGTTTTTTTTTTTGGTATTAATGGTGTCTATTCTTGATTGTTATTGTCACAATCATCAATAGAAATGACAAATTATATAATAAATCAATTGTTTACTATTTAGATATTGGATATGGCTATCGCCTTGGTCAATATTTCTATTCTCTGTAGGATGTCACGTCATATCCAATACCTCAATAGCCAGTCATTGTATATTATATATACCTCCAAATAGGCGATTATCAGTAAAATAGTATTGTTATTTCCCCAGGAAAACACATGGCGCGGGCACCCATAAGAAGCACGACCTTTTCGAGTAGGTCCTTCTAATATACACCTACAGCATAGGCCTTCATGGAGAAACAAGAAAAAATGTCAACAATGTGTGGTTGAAAAAAAAAAGTCCTTTACCGGAGCTATGATAAAAAAATGTCTGGTTCAGAGAGAAGGTATTCGACTTAATTACCACAAATAACCCTATAAGCGCACAGTCAAGCAATTTCTTAGTTTTCAGATTTCAGCCCCTGTACTTTTATCTACTTCTTTCTAAAAACATAATGTTGTTTGTACTCATTTGAATTGCCTCGACTTGTCGAGGCAATACAAATGGGTACTAACATCATATGAGTCTAGAAAAAATGCCACATAGGCGTATTTAAATGACCCTCATGTGAAATATTCAGCTGATTTTCTTTCTTTAACGCATGCCTTAATAGTGGGTTACTTTACTAAATGTCTTGTCAGTATTTTTTAAAAATCTAGGCGCATAGTGCGGTAATTAGATCGAATACGGTATATCATATATTTCAGTTGAATAACTGAGCCGTGCGTATCTGCGGGCATGTGCGCCTTACCGGGATTCAGATCAGTCTGCGCATTTGTGCAGTTTGAGCAGAATCTTCACGGCACATTTTGGACAGCCATTGATGCAAAGTTTCTTCTCTCGGACAATGAAAACTCTGATCAGACTGTGTAGATGCTCAGGCTGACTTTAGTCTCAGTTGGTCGCACATACAGAAGGCGCGTTTTCTCACCGTGCTTTTTATATCTTTTTTCGGATCTAACCTTTGTCATGATGAATAAATTATGATGCCACACCCACTCCCAATTTTCAGCCATTCAGATTACTTGATCCAGGTTGCTGATACAAATTTACATATAGAATGACAGTGCAGATCCAGATCAGTTGGATTCTGAAGAAGCCAACTGATCTGTATCGACACTGTTTGCAAAGGCAGGGTAGATCCGGGCTCTGCAAGACAAGTGTTAAGCGTATATATTCTGTTTAAAGCACACGTTCTAATATCTAATTTCAGCTAAAAATGTTAAAAAAAAGTTATCAGTATCAGTTTAATCAACATGCATACAGGTACATGTATCACATTACTACAGTTATTACATTATTGAAACTTTCTTAAGAAGGTTTTGATTTCATTTCATCCAAAGTGTGTCCTTGTAAAAGATTTATAACCAATAGGTTTAAATACACACAACAAACCCAAATGTTTTTTTTATATTTACTATATGCTGAATATCTGAATACCATCTCTACATCTTCGTAAATCAGTCCAAAACTAGAGACATTTGCCTTCGGTCCTCTAAGCATGGTATGGTTACAGTTTTATGAACAGAAAGAAAAGCTCTTTATCGCTCGATTATTTCATCAAATATCTTTGAAATTCCCTAAAGGTAGCCCCAGTCTTGAAAGGTTTTAATTACTAGGGAAACAAAATATTTCCGGCGTTTCCTTTCGCCTCAAAGAATAGCTAAAGTGGGAGCAAAAGTGGTACATGTGTACCATTCACTTATGATATTATTACCCTTACCTAGGTGCTATGCAAAAGAGACCAAAACAATGTCATAAAGAGATTATTAGGATATTCCAGCAGGGGTTGGTAAAGAGGCCTTCTGAGGGGAAATATATATTTTAGAAGGATATAACTTACTGGTCAGTTAAGTCAGTACTAAATTCCTCTATTGGGCCACCGCCGGTCTAGCGCTTATTGATAGTGTACTAGGTTTTGTTGTGCCCAGTCTCTTAACAGTGATAAGACAAATGACGAAGACGTCTTATTTTTTTATGTATTTCAATATACAGCCTCATTTATTATATTTTCGCATATTGCAGCATTTCCTACAAGATTACATGTGCGCCCAGCGGGACCTCGGATCAGCCTGCGCATCCGCGCCATCTGGTCAAATTCTTCGCTGTCCGCTGAAGGACGCTTTGGATCCTTGGCTACCCACAGACTGCCCTGCAAGGACTCTGATCATACTGAAGGCTAATCTGGGACTTCGCTGATTGCACATGCAGTCTTGCAGGAAATGCTACGCACCGGCTCAACTTTACAGTACGCCTGCGAGACGGATGGAATTGAACATAGGGGTACCGTGATGAACATGACGTCACAAGGGTTACAATAACATCGAACACCGAGAAGCTATTTTCCACGCGTTTGACTTTTTCTGTTTCATACATAAGCGTCGCGTGTTGGCCCCTTGTCTGTCGATATAAAAAATGGTAATCATACTGCAGTAAGATTTGAGCCAGCACACGGCAAAACCTACAATAAGACGTGTGCGACCAGCGCAGTATGATCAGTCTTCGCTGAAAGCATGTGCCTTATACAGCCTCCTGGGTATCCAAAGAGGAAAAAACGAGAACCCTTGTCATACTGGGTGGATTTACAGGCTGATCTGAGTCTTTGCTGGTCAAAGAGGTCCTATTGTAAGCTTTGTCTTTAAAATCCATTTATTAAAAAGTGTCCTGTATTGACATACACGTATTATAAAATAAGTTTAAAGTAGAAGTATTTATAGTCATAAATTTGGCCGCGCCAAGCGAAAATGTGTCTTCGAGTATGTGCACAATGTGCAGATTCAGGCTCGTCCCAAGCATGCGCAAAGTCCCACCCGGGTATTTGCTCTCTATTGATATACAGTCGAACCTCAATGGCTCGAACATCTTTGGGACTAGAGAAAATTGCTCGAGACATGGGTAGTTCGAGCCACTTAGGGTTAATCATGGTGCCAGGTCAGGAAGCAAACAGCGATGATTTATGGAATTGTTCCTCGATTTTCTACACAATAGTTGTATGTTGAGTGTTCTCATTAGAATCGCCTCGATGAGGCGATTCTAATGAGTACACACAACATACAATTCCATGATAAAACAAGGAAAAATGCCCCTAAATATTTGTTTTCTTGAGCTATTGGAGGGATTTTGTAGGGACTGAAAAACGAGTTCGAATCATCCACGGTAAACGAGCCATTCGGGTTCGAGTCATTGAGGTTATACTGTATTCTATAATGTCAGATGATTCTCTTAGCGGACAGCAAAGGCCCTGATATTGGCTTTTGCTATCTGCATATGCCCAAAGACACATTTTCGCATGGCGCGACCCATATGTCATCAGTTTATGCGACGTCATCCAATTTGGTTTCTGACTCGTTCTTTGTATATGCAGCTATTACCTGAATAGTTTGGCGACTATCTGGCTGTAATCAGGTAAGTATTAACAAACTACACACTGTGCTAATGCATGTTATTGTATTACTTTATGTTATTTTTATTTTTATTTTTTATATATATATATATATATATATTTTTTTTTTTGCTGTAAACAATATATTTTGGGTGCGAGATTCTGAAATGAATATCAAATGAGATATTAGTCTACTGAGGCGAACTGATGGCTGAGTAAACTTTCGATGTATTAGGTAGATAGATGGATAATACTTCTCCAGTTAATACACACATCAACCATATAGACCCATCAGTCCTAACATCGCAGCATCAATCAAATCTCAATGAGCAATGTTTAAATGATGTTTGTTTTTAGGGGAATGGATACACTTTCAGTGGTGAAAATTCTGTCCAATTATATTTTTATTTCTCTTCTGAAAAGACGCCTACTCTATATGATAAAACTGTCCTCTCGTTTGGGCTTAATAATATTTCAGTTTTAACATTATAGAAGAGTGCATGTTGCAATTTTGATTGCCTTCAGCCGCTTAATTGGATTGCGTTTTATTTCCTCCACTTGCAAAGAGTAAGCTTTTCCGGTTTTACATCTTGTAGCCAAATGTTCGCAATTGTTCATTCTTAGGTCAAATGGTCCCCATAATTGCGGATTCTCTACTAGCTCTAATGCAAGTTTGGCAGCCACCTCAGGCGTATGACAAGAGTCTGGTGGGTATACGTATCTAAAAAGGGCTTTTTGTCCCTTGAACCGAAAAAGGTCGATTTTTCTCGGTTTGTATTCCTTTTCTGTTTCCTCGTCTGTCCCGATATCTACAACTCCTTCTTTGTGCTCGAGGAAAATACCATGATGGTAGTAACGAAAACCATAAAACTGTCCGGCAACAGCAAGATGGTCGCCTCTTTCTAGGACTCTAAAAATATAATAGAAATTACGCTTTTATTTTTGTGAAAACGGTCTCTGTAAATTGTATGTAAACTTTACGATCGGGGATCAATCGTTTATCTGATCGATTTTACTCCCGAACATAAAGTTAAATACGTTTTATTTTCAGAAAGTTAAACAGAAAAAAAAGCTGCAGAACCTTGGACGGATTTTTTGATGTTTCACCAAGTACTATTTTCATAAAAATCATTGTTTATGTACAACTGTTTTTTTTTTTTTATGTCACATTTCTTTATATAATACACAACACATTATAGCTCGCCGGGACTATGTCCCTGGAGAGCTGATGTTGTCACCCAATCATTGGCGTCGACGCCTGTCCGCGTCCACGTCACCGTCTGCGTCTGCGTCGGCGTTAGCACAATGTTTAAGTTTTCAAAGGTGTGCATAGTTTCTTAATTATTTAAGGTACTCTTGTCATATTTGGCCTACACCTACATTAGGGTAAGACTGTTCAATAGCATACACCCCATCCCCAAGTTAGGCGTAAAAAAAAAAAAAAAAAAAAAAAAAAAAAAAAAAAAAAAAAAGAATAACTGTGTTTCCGCTAATCAGACTGACCCGTTTTCAAACACCCGACTCTGCTATTTTTATCAGTAAAAATGCAAAATAAAAATTGTAAAGCATCGACCCTCAACAAAATACTTGTATTATCATAAAATTACAGGCCCGACCCTGATTTTATTTCTGGAGAAAAAATAAAAAAAAAAAAAAAAAAAAAGTTTCTCCTACCTGCCGACCAATTTTTTTTTTCAGCATGTTAGCGGACACAGCTATATTTTTACGCCTTAGTCCCTTTATGTAGGTCAAGGTCAATTCTTACTCTGTCATTTACACCTATGTTTAAGTTTTGCGTTTAAGTTTTGAAAAGTGTACATAACTGCTGAAAAATTCAAGATACCGTTTTAATATCTGGCCCACACTAATCTTTTTCCGTTTGATCTTCTGTCTAGGTCAGGGTCAGGTCATACTTTGTCATTTAAACCCATGTTGGAGCTCTGCGTTTAAGTTTTGAAAAGTGTTCATAACTGCTAACGTATTCAAGATACCTCTGTAATATTTGGCCCCAACCAACCATACGGTAAGACCTTTCAATAGCACACATCTCTTCCTCAGTTTGACCTTCTGCCTAGATCAACGTCAGGTCATACTTTGTCATTTACAGCTGTGTTTAAGTTTTGAAAAGTGTACATGACTGCTGAAGTATGTAAGAAATAGCTTTCCCATTTCGTCCACACAAACCTAAGGGATTCAGCATGTAAGATATAGTTTTAATATTTTGTCCACACCAACCTATAGGAAGACGTTTCTATGGCATATACCCCATCACTCAGTCTGACTTTCTTCCGACATCAAATCCAGGTCGTACTCTGTCATTTACAGCTATGTTTACGTTCTGTATTTCATCTAATATCACCCCTTTACGGCGAGCTGCGTTGTCTTCTGACAATTGTTGTTTATTCAATAACATATTGTCACTTTTGGGGTAATATACAGAAAATTGCCAAAATTGCCAAAAAAAGGCCAATGAGAATCGGAATATGTTTTTAAAACAGTATTGGCTATATTTGTATTTATATGGAATGCATTATATACGATTGGCTCCTATGTTCATGGTCTGCGGGGTGGGAATTCCTCAAAGGAAAGAAGACTTAGCGGAACATAATTGAGCCAGTGCATGAGGAACATCACCAGCCAAGAATAGAACCTCGGAAAACTAGAATTTGACAGTAAGTTCCTGACAGTAAGTAGAACTTACTTGATACCTCCGCAAACTAAAATAAATGTTATTTAAATCAGACAAAAGGTATAGTTATCAAGGAAAATACATATTCAATTGTCAGAATTATGAAGGGGTAAAATTCAACAAATCGCATCTCACAGCCTCCATTTTCGTATCACACCTGCCTTAAATGTGAGACCATAGCTTTTAGAAAAAAAACACAACCTTTTTTGTATGGAGAAATTGAGAAAATGAAAGTTCTTAGACGAGTTGATTTCACAAAGTATGCACTATCGGCTATGTTTGTAATAAATCTATGAAGTTTTGAAAGCTCTCATGGGAGCTGATTTCACGAAGTATGCACTATGTCATAATGCAACAATCTTATTTTAAGAATTACAAAGAGGCTTAACTCTTGTAATACTGACCCTTCTGTCCCCATTTTCCTGTCACATATACATTCAGGGTGTAACGTATTCCGGTTTCTCTGGTCAATATGATAAAATCGAATCGCCTGCGGTCAAAGTGGACACGACAGTTGAAATTTCGAAGTAAATGAGAAAGTAAGTATGTTTGTTAGCTCTGAAATTTTATATCATCTTGCGCAGGACGAAAAGAATGTATTCAGTGTCTCTGAAAAAAGAATGACCGTATCCTCTGATCTTACGTTAAACTTGAGTGATATTCAATCAGTTACTTAGGTCGAATAAACGAGAAAATCGGAACAGATTTTACCCTGCATAAAAAAAAAAAAACATTTAGCATCGAAAATCAGACTATTTTGGATTTAATTTTCGTGTTTGCATCACAAAATCAATAAGCGCCAGATACCGATCCACGTTTAAATCTATCAAAACCCCTTCATCAAAAAAAAAAAAAAAAAAAAAAAAAAAAAAAAAAAAAAATCAAAGTTTAAGCCAGTTAGAGTCGCTTCTGGTAAACAGTACTACACTTTTGTCGCTTGATGGTCAATACAGAATAACCATGAACCAAATGATTATCATCGGCATAACTCGTTCAGTTTTCATCAGACCTTCCTGAAACTTGCAGGTAAGGTGGATATGAATGAAATCTCAGATGAGTTCGAAAACTGGCCTGATCGGATTATTTATATAACTTACGTCCACTTGATTGCTGGTAAAGCCTCTGTTTGACTTTGACATCAGCATAACTTATCAGATCATTAATCTTAGAGTTACGCTTGATGTCTGAAATCGCCACTGTTTGACTGTCATCAACATAACCCGTTCAGGTTTGATCTGATCTTCCCAAAAAATTGCAGACATGGTGGACGTGGATGAAGTCTTTGATGAGTTAGAAAATTTGCTAGGTTGACTTATCAATCTTAGAGCTACATCCCCTTGGTTGCTGAAAGCGCCTCTGTTTGACTTTGTCATCAGCATAATTCCTTCAATTTTAATCGGAGCTTCTTGGAACTTGCAAATAAGGTGGATAATATCTCGGACGAGTTTGAAACCTGCCCAGAGCAGATAATTCCTCTTAGATTATATC
This sequence comes from Anodontia alba, assembly GCA_964016985.1. Classification (NCBI taxonomy): domain Eukaryota; kingdom Metazoa; phylum Mollusca; class Bivalvia; order Lucinida; family Lucinidae; genus Anodontia; species Anodontia alba. The sequence continues at coordinate 77,216,988 of OZ024832.1, forward strand.
CCCTGGATTTTTAAAAGAGCCTCTGTTTGACTGTCATCAGCATAACTTTTTCAGTTTTGATGAGATCTTCCTGAAATTTGCAGACAAGGTGGATATGGATAAAGTCTCGAATAAATTCGAAACCTGGTCGAATCGGAACATTTGTCTTAGAGTCTATCTTCGACTTTATCATCAGTATAACTCATATAGGTTCGATCGGATCATCCTTTTTATCGTATGAGGTTGACCCTAATTTGACAGTTAGACTATGATGTTGCAGCACATACATTTTCAAGGTTACATTACACCAAATATTGATAGAGTTATTACTCTAAAGATTGTTTAGATATCACTTTATTTCTGTCGAACTCCTCACATATTTTTCATCAGGTCGGGTTGAAATATGCTGGACATTTAGTCCATGATGGTACAGCGCATGTTATTTCGAGGTTACAGTACACCAAAGTTTGACAGTTATCACTAATTGTAAAGATTTTTCAGGGCTGGCTTGGTTTCCTGATAGCTTTTCCTACAGTTTTCACTGAATGAGGTTGATGAAACTTGGTGGACAGTTAGACTATGAAGTGGTACATCGTATTGTCTTAAGGGTATAGTGCACCAAATTTTGGTAGAGTCATCATTCTTAAAAGTTGTTGAGAGATGACTTCATTTCCAGCTAAATCCTACAAGTTTTATTGGACTATTTCAAAGATACAGTGCGACAAACTGTGATAAGATAGATAGAGCACACACGACTTCTGTTCCGGCAAAATCCTTCTACACTTTTCATCAACAATATGAAAGTTATTGGATTGTAAGTTCATGAGATGGAGCAACATGCATTTGTTTAAACCTACAGTACACCAAACATTAACTTTGTTGAAATTTGTTCATAGCTCATACAGTTTCGGTCAAACCGTCTTGGAATTAGACATAGATATGTTAAAGCTATATCTCATGAAACATAAGTGATTCAAATTCAGTAAAGAAAATTATTACATTTTCAGCAGTGACTTACTGTGATTTCTCAGTGAATTATAATTGATAATTCACCAAGTGATTTATTTCATTACGAACGAGTGATGTCATAATTGCTAGGCGACGATGTTGACGTTGTTGGCAACAACAATAACAATTGTTGACGTTGTGCGGAGAATTTGATAAAATCATAGAAATCAGACTGCAATTTTCACGTCCAGTTGGCATTTTTGAGGAAAGACCTGCAACACAAATACAAAGTATGATTTCCTTGATATGCCAGTTCTACCGTCGGGACACTGTCGTGTCTGTATTTCAAGCACAGGATGAGTTTTGCATTAAAGTGAAAACAAGATGGCGACTGATTTTCAAACTAAACCACGCCTCCTGAAATTCACGCACTGACTGGAACTATTTCTGTAGGAAATTATAACGGCTGAATGTGAAAGTTCAAAGGTAAAACATTAATGAAACTGCGATAAACAGTTTATGTTTATTCTGTTGTATTGGTCGATTTTTGAGAAATAATTCACTCTTGTTCTAAGATTTGCTTGTAAAAAACTCATTCGCTTCGCCCACTCGGTTTTTTTTTATTTTTATTTTTTTTTTTTTTTTTTTGTTGTTTTTTATTTACTCGCAAACCTAAGAACACTAGTGATTAATTTCTCCGTATTCCACCAAAACAGCCAAATAAACTCGATTTAAAAGACATAATAAATAAATAAATAAATAATAGTAGTTGCGGTCATGGTACCAAAGCCGTAATCCAAAATCATAAATCCATAAACGAATGACAAATCAGAATGTTCAGACCAACAGACATGGACCCCAGAACAAAGGGTGTAATCAGGCGTCCGCGGATAGTAAGCATTACTTGGTAAGCAAGCTTACATAAATAAACAAATAAATAAATAAATAAAAAAGCTTTATTATAGAAAAAAATGCATAGATCAGACCATTGTTTTTGCAGTAAAGTGAATTTTAGGACAAAGCACAGAAACAGAAAAGACAAATGGTTTCTGATAAGACGAGGTCAATCTGAAAAACAATGTCATGTCAAAATGTCTTTCCGAGTGAAGTCAAAAGGACGGTATATAGTCACTTATACCGTTCACATGTCTCCCGGGCATCAATAATGATGTGAGTGACGTGCGGGCAAACAGCAGTGCGCGACGCATCACGCCATGCGTTTTCAGTATTGCAAAATACCCACCTTGATTTGACAACCAATATTACAGTCGGAGTTTGAGGCAAGATCCGGAGGATAAGGCCAATTTTCCAGAGACACTGAATAATGTTTTCACATCATAGGGGATACAAAATTTCAGAGCCAACAAAAACAGGTGATGAAATATTTCAGAGCCAAGAAACATACTTGATTTCTTTGTTTTACTTTGACATTTTAACTGCCGTGTCCAGCTAACCCGCCATCTTTGCTCGCAACAACTTTACTACGAGTAATAAAGCATGTGACACAGGCAATCAGTTCAGCCCAGATCAGAAGTCGCATAATGTTGCTTCTGATCAGGGTCTTCACTGTTTGCTCAAAAGCTATACCAATTTAGGTCGCTATAATAAAATAAAATAAACCAGACAACCCTAAAATAACCCATGGTCTCATCCAATTAGTAGGGATAGAAGATTTCATTAGGCTTAAACGAGTTATTTTCGAATAACAACGGTAGATAATGAAAATCTAAAGTCCGATATTAGCTGAAATCGGTCAAAAGAAATATAAAGTTAATTCCCCGATAATATATAAAATAAATAGCAACTAGTCCGAAATGCTAACAAGTGGTGCAAACATAAAAAGTATTGCTGATGGCAAAAATTCCATTTTCTGACCATCAAGCAACAGAAGTGCCGTACAGTTGACCAAAAGCGACACTAACCGGCTAATACCTTGCTTTTTTGTGGTGAAGGGGTGTTGATAGATAAAGCCTGGACCGGAATCTTCGGCTTGTTTGTTTTGTGATGTAGTCACTGAAATTTAATCCAAAATAGTATGTTTTTCGCTGTTAAAATTGTTTTTATGCAGGTCCAAATCTGTTCCGAGTTTTTCGTTTTCTACCCTAGCAGCTGATCGAGTATCACTCAAGTCTGAGGAAAGGAGGATAGGTCAGTTTTTACACTGAATAGTTTCTTTACATCCTGTGCTAGGTTATATAAAATTTCAGAGCCAACAAACATACTTTTTTCTTTTACTCCGAAATTTCAACTGCCATGGCCATGTTCAGCTGATCCGCCATCTTTGACCACAAGAGATTCAGGTTTTGACCTTACTAACAAAAAACAAAAAACAAAGAACACACACACACACACACACACACACACACACACACACACACACACACACACACACACACACACTAAAAAGGAATGCGTTGCATCCCCTAACATTGTTCCCTGGTTATGGTTTGAACAAATATCATACAAAAATAAATTAATGCCTCACGTCATACAAACACACAAACACACACACACACACACACACACACACACACACACACACACTAAAAAGGAATGCGTTGCATCCCCTAACATTGTTCCATGGTTATGGTTTGAACAAATATCATACAAAAATAAATTAATGCCTCACGTCATACAATGTATCCACTGCCTAGTTAGACGTTTCATGAAGCAAGGGAATCCCCCGGGAAGGGAAAGCCCTGACCAGACAAACCCATTTACGTCAGATGGCCTCTTCTACTCGTATCACAACTCTTCGGACAGGTTCAATATCAGTAGAATTGTGAGGTTTCTCTTTAAATTTACCATGCGTTATTGAAAATCATGTACATGTATTTTAAAGCAAATATGTAGACCTTGATCAGACGCCGCGTTCTGCGGCATCTGATCTTGGTCAACACTCTTTGCAAATGTCCCTTAAATGGGACGCTAGGCATAAATAACAAACAATATTTTAAATCGAGAAAAAATATTTTTTTCCTGATTGCGAAATTTACATTTGAAATATTTCTGGTAATATATCAATAATTGTCTGGCAAAAAAAAAAAAAAAAAAAAAAAAAAAAAAAAAACAAGTGAAATTTACATTTGAAATATTTCTGGTAATATATCAATAATTGTCTGGCAAAAAAAAAAAACAAAAAAACAAGTGAATATTAGAAATGTATATTAACAAGCACTTTCCTAATCGCTATAGTTTGGGCACGATCCCCTGTTTACAGTATGTTTGAATCATAAATACATGTATTATAGACTTTGTAAAGTGTATATAATATGCGTTTCGAAATCGATCCCAAAATATTGAAGTCTATTGAAATACCTTCCGATTAAAAGTTCATGTTTTGGGATCGATCCCAAATAGCAATTGTTTCAGCTTTTGATAAGGAATACATTTTATATTGTGTTAACCTTGCTTTTGGGCACGATTCCAAAACATCATTTGTCGAAGTTCCTGAGATTTTGTTGGGCACAATCCCAAATGATCATTTGGGATCGATCCCGAGAATAAGTGCTTTCGAGCACGATCCCAAAGCTTTCGTCGAGAACTTTTCAAACTAGTTTTGGGCATGATCCCCATTTTCGTTTTGTATCCATCCTGTAAAGTTTTCAAATTAGTTTTGGGCAGGATCCCAACACAACTTCTTCGGTCTGTTCCTTAAACATTACAAACTAACTTTTGTGCACAGTCCCAAACATTTTCTTGGATAAGCACTAAAAACTTCAAGTTGAAGTTTTGGAACAAGTTTTTGGACACTGTCGAAGGTCACTTCATCTTTTAATATAGGGAAATTGTGGGTTTGCATTAATATACATTATGTTTTGAGGATATATCCGTATTTTTGTTTCCGGACGATAACTTGAGTAAATGTCAATGGACTTTCACCAAATTCGGTCTGAACATTGATATTGTAAAGATGTGGTTTGGGAATTGTAATAGACAAATTTCGTTATTTTTTGACAGATTTATATGCAAGCAGTACGTCCGTATTTTCATTTCCGGATGATAAAATTCAACTAATTTTCACAAAACCTGGTGTGTGCATTGATATTGCAGAGGCCTGGTTTGAGGTTGCTGGTGGGCAAATTTCGTCCATTTTTGACAGACATCTGCCCGAAACATGATAGTGGCTGGGTATTATCATTTCACGTTTTGTTGTTCATAAGTTCATCGCTATATAAGTAGGTTCTGAATAAGCGAGGGCATTTTGAAGTATGAAATCACTTATTTGTTTTTAATAATCCCTGTTCCATGCCAGTCCATTACCGTTAAAATTGATGATCACTATAAACAATAAGGTAACAACATTCAGAAGTCGTTCCCCTTAAACTGCTCTAAGAAGGTTAATATGTTTTTTGACTGCAGAGTTTGCGGCTGCTCTCGACTAGCACTTGGAAAAGCCGTTATTATTGGACGAGCGAATCCCAGTTCATTAGTTTTAAGGGGAATTTAAACCAGTTAAACCCATCACCATATTGTTGCAGCAATATAAATCGAAGTTAATGGCGTCAACGTCTATTCAATGTTGTCGACATTAATTCGAATTTGTTTGTAAATGCGAATCCACTGTGACTCAAGTATTGAGTTATTTAAATAGCAAGAAATGCTCCTTCCTAGTACATTTTGCAAAGGTGTGTGTGTGTGTGTGTGTGTGTGTGTGTGTGTGTGTGTGTGTGTGTGTGTGTACATGGTTAATGTAAATGAAGAATAACAAAACATGAAGTTATATGTGCTCTTATAACTTGATTATCAAGTCATCGATAGTATCGATAGTATTGTACAAAGAGAGGGCATACGAAATTTCAATGCAGATTTAACATCTGTGGGCGATATGTAGGGCCCAGGCGTTAAATGCATCGTTCTTACGGAACTAGCAGTACACGCTATTCTAATAGTGTGGATGGAACAAATACATGTATGAACCTCAGAGAAAGTAAGGGTGATAACTGAGATATTTAATTTCCCTGTTATCTATGTAACTTTTATTCAATTACGATAACTGAGATATTTAATTTCCCTGTTATCTATGTAACTTTTATTCAATTACGTCCAGGTTCCTCACCTTCACTATGGTTCAAAACATGTATGTGTTCCGTCCATGTGGATATTTGTAACACCAAATGAATAAACATTGGTAACCAGTTAATCACAGATATAGCCATAATAAAGATAAAATAATTCAGAATCACTGCCAGCTATGTCAAATATACAAAACACGCTTATTCGATATCATAGGGTGTTTATGGCTGTAATTTTGCCATGAATAATAGCGATATCTTTCCTATTTCTGCTCAAAAGATACATTGTTGTTCCAGGACCCACAATCTAAGTTTTAGAGCAGAATTAGAAGAACAACGTTTACCCCTTCTCACTTCAGTTTTACTATATAAAATTGTGCTGTGATGGGCACAAAGTCGCATAAGTGTGTTTTTGTGAAGACCCTGAATGCCCTTCTACACATATGATACAGACATTGAATTTTGATGATCTGCCACATAAACAATATGTCGTATCAAGTTCCAACGAATGTAAAAGGTCAGTATGTATGAAAATTTAAAACTGGACATCTGTGGACTAAAAGGCAATGTTATTAATTTAGCATATTAATAGAAGAACAACTTTAGTCCATCTTACTGCAGATAGTATAGAAGCCTCTGTGATATTGTGTTTTTTGTAATGGTGTTTGGACTTTTGTGGCCTTAATTTGTGACTTGTGTATTTTGACATTTTAATTTTGCATTCTGCCTGTAGAAGTACAGAATTTTGAAAAAAAAAAAAAAAAAAAAAAAAAAAAAAAAATAGCTTTATAAGGTTTTCTAGATTACAATGCGAAACAATCGAGATATGCACATTTACTAAAAAAGAATTACTAAAAAAAAAAAAAACAAAAAAAAAAAAAAAACAACAAAAAACGTTGCTATAATGTACCATTACTATGTCACGTGATCGGACGAGCGTTGGGCACGGTGACGATGGACTAGACGCAATCACAAGCAATCAGAGGATAAACACAACACTTTGTAAAATAAAAACAAGAATGTATTTAAAAAGTTCAAAAAAAAAACAAAAAAAAAAAAACAAAAAAACTATAATTAAAGTTCAAATTTCCATGTTCCAATTTCTATGTTCCGAAGCTTCCATAATCCACAGGTACTGTTAAACTTCATATCTGTAAACACTGTTTATTTAATTATATTTCCATAATTAAATATAATATAAATTTGAAGTAATTACGTAACTTGTCCACGGATGTATCCATGATATTTCCGGTTATCACGAACACTTGTTTCTATAGAAGTTTGAACAAAACTTGCCGGAAAACATTTGATGGTCAATCATAGTGACGATAATAGTGGTGAAACAGATACATAAACGGATACGGGACCTGAAAATAAGTATCATGTCCTAAAACTCTCGATATCAAACATGACAAGATATTTCCTTATTAATTTCCACTAGATATACAGAGTGTGTACGCCAAATGTTATAAATGCGACAAGTCCGTTGCAATTGATTATTATATAGCAAAATCAGATCCTAAAACCACATGGATGCTGTTAATGACATATAATATTGTACAAAAATCTAACACAGGCAGACACACAGTCAGAATATATCTGACATCCGTATTAACTAATCGGAGGAATGGCATCTCGACGATTACACATTCTTACAGGATGAACCCATGCGCCTTCCACTGTAAGAATCCCTTTAGAACGCTAAAGGCTAAAATAAATTATAACTGCCATTATACCACAATGATTACTAAAGGCTAAAATAAATTATAACTGCCATTATATCACAATGATTACACGATCACATATCGTCCCCACGTAATCATTGGGTACAATATCAACATGCCATCGTCATAGCCTCAAACATGACTCCTTGCTGCTTGAGCCATTTCACCGTAAAATAGTAAATAGACTTGTGATTAAAATAAAAAGGACCTCTGTATATGTGTTCAAGGTGTAAATCGCGCTAACTAATGAATGTGTATGCAGTTAACATAACGCCTAAGGGTGGCGTATTTTTACGCGTATATGTTGGGTGTGTGAGGTTAACATAACAACATAACGCCTAACTGTGTCATACATTTAAGCGTATATGTCTGGTTTGTATATGTCAGATGAGAACATGTAATATCAAAGTACGGTAGTGCTATCATTGCGCCGATCCATTTATCTTATTCAAATAAAAATATTAATGATTGCATTCCGATCAGGGTCTACAGAACCTATCAGACTCAATAGACTGATCAGGATCCATAGAATCGATCAACAGACTGATCAGGATCCATAGAATCGATCAAACTTAACCTCCCTATTCGGTTTATAGTTTACACACCCGACACGGCTTATTCGTCTGATCAGGGTCTACACATATAACCAAAGTATACACATCTGATCAAGGTCTATCTACTTATCATGCCGGGTTTGTAAGTACGAATGATACATAAAATCGCAACGTAGTAAAGCAATAAATTTACCTACTCGAATTTTAGCTGCGGTAAAGACGAGCAAGAATATTGCAAGAATAAAATTAAAATAAATTATTGACTTACCATGGTCAGATTCCCCAGATACAACACAACATGAAGATTAGAAAAAGGAAGACAAGGATCAGTCTTCGATGAAATAAATTTGTAGTGTGTATCGTTCTATTCAACCAGGGAACTTTTATAGTAATGTGGCACGTTTTGAAACATTGTGTCCACAAGTAATCCGTGAAATTCAAGATCTAAAAATAATATTCACAAGAATACCGTGATAGTCAAGATTTAAAATAACCTGTTCGATTGTCCGAACGGTGCAAAGTTTCACACAGCAACTGCTAAAACTATGAAGTAAAAAACATTTTTCTCTCGGAACGCTACAAAACTGCAAAATTACGACAGAAAATTGTCTCCCCTTTCAAAAGATAGCCTTGAGACGAAAATCAATCCCAGAACAGTGAAGATATTGATCACCAAACCTAGGTTCACTCGGAATATATAGTGTTCTGGTAACCGCTCAAGTATATAGACGTAAATAATCAAATACACCCTCAGCATAACTATCTCGTGATTACCGTAATACCGTAACTTGAAAGCTGAAGTGTACCTACTTGCTTAAAAAGTAAGACTGTCATCATAATCAGCGCTCCAGTTACAAATGCATTAATCTAACCTGGTTAATAAAAATCGATACAAACTTCTTTTAATACTATGTACATGTAAAATATATTCAAGATAAAACAGGGACGTGACATACTACAAGCGTATAAGTATACAGTAGCTTCTTAGTTATCTTTTCCTTTTTTTCCGAAAAACAAACTTAACATAAAACTGAAAACACAAATTTAAAGCTAAAGTCAAAATACCAAACGAAACCCAAACCTCAAATTATCTTTGTACGATAGGCTAGTGCAATATGGTTCATATGCCAGGAGTATAAGTAAAAGACAATTTATTCATATTATCAGCTAATTGTTCAAGCTAATATCTGTACATGTAATGGTTCAGCTTTGGTGTGAAGAGTTACGGCGACGAGCAGATTACCTGAAAAACTTGGCTTCTATTTATACCCCTGACGTGGAAACCATATTGCACTAGCCCATCGTACAAAGATAATTCAGATACCATGAGAGAAATAAACATTTCTGAATTTCATGTTTTGTATTTTGAGTTTTGTGTTTTGTATTTTGATTCTTTCTTTTATGTTTTGGGTTCTGTGTTTCTCTTGTTCTTTTGTTTGAAACAAAATGCCAGTGAACAGTCGTGCGTCCTACTAGTAATGTGACGTATGTCACGAGAGCCATATCTGTTGTTCATTTTTTTTTTTTGAAAATAAAAGCGTGTGTCTGCAATATTTACTTTAGAAGAAAGGTAAAATCAAAGCCAACATGTTTTTTTTTTTAAAAATCCAAAAGATTTACTCGCACATGCAGCAAAAACTCAAAACTCATTAGTCAAAAACCACACAAGTAACAAGTTATAGACGCAAAAGTAAACACAGCATTTCACATAACAGAATTGCCACATATAGGCTCAGTTGGATGCGCCATCCGACTGGAGACCAGGAGGTCGCGGGTTCAACCCCCACCGAGGTCGGCAACATTCTTTCGTGGAGATTGATCATGAAATATTTTCTACGGTCATTCTCTCCCTTCCGCTGATTCAAGAAGGGCAGTTGTCAGTTTCTGGCGAAAGAATGTGCACAATACTGGTGAACCGCTTAGAGGACTAAGTCTGCCCAGTAAACGTGTGGTTAGGTAAACTGACCGCGATCGACATGACCCCATTGGGTTGACTGGGCCGTAAAACCTCAACACAAACAAACATATAGGCGTCCGTAAGATAGACGCCACCTTTTTTTTTTTTTTTTTTTTTTTTTGATTTGGGTTTTTCGGCCCTTTCAAGACTATTTCACTTATATTGAGCCGAACGTTCATCAAAGGTGGGCGAAAACCGGAGAACCCGGGGTAAAAACAACCTGACCATTCGGAAGCATAACTTGGCTTTCCCACGTGTGACCTGAGCGAGGCTCGAACCACAGCGGTGAGAAACCAAATAGATTAAGAGTCAACTCTCTTATCCACTAGGCTACGGGGCTCCGCAAGATAGACGTCAAACTAAACTGAATATCTGATACTACAGATTCCAAATATCTAATGGAGGGGTGAATTCCAGAATAGTTCCCGGCATTCAGCCGGGAAATACCCTATGAAACCACTGCGACTCGGAAATCGAGAGTCAAAACATATACACATTTCGACGCTGGAGTAATTAAACATATCTTTATCACACGACATTTTTGCAAGCGCCGTCAGAGTGATTATAACCTGTGCTGCAGAGGTATCTACACTGTCGCCAACTAGAGGCGCTACTGACTGAGCTATTCGGGCGTCCCATTATGAGATAAAAACTATATCAAACCTTTTTACTATTTATTCTATCAATCAGATAGCTGATTTAATATATCATATATCAGATATCTTATACAAATATATATATATATATATATATCATAATTGACTTTTAAGATATATGCTATATGAGATATCTGATAAAGTATATAAGATACCTCATATAGGATATAAGATATCTTATTTACCAAAGAAGATATCTCATTTATTCAATTGAATAAGATATCTAATTAAGTATATCAGATATCTTTATTAGTATATTCGGATATCTATATAAAGATATGATATCTTATTTGTAGAATTAAAATGATACTAATATCATTTATCAGATGTCTTATATAGGATATAAGGTATCTAATATAGGATATAAGATATCTGATATACTAATTCTGATATCTTATATCCTATATAAGATATCTGATATAATGTATGATAAATACTTAAACGGCTTACTAAAACGGCTTCCCAGCAAACAGTTTTTTCTATTTATTCTCTAAATCAGATATCTGATTTAATATATCAGATATGTAATATATCAGATATCTAATATAAATTAGATATCTTATATCTTAATAAAGATATATGCTATATAAGATATCTGAATATCTTAAATAGGATATAAGATATCTTATTTACTAAAGAAGATAGAAGATAAAGAAGAAATACCTTATATCCTATATAAGATATCTGATATAATATATATCTACATTGCATAATAAATAATAAAACAGCTTGCCATACAAAACGGTACAATTTCGCAAGCAGTAAAATGTTCATTTCATTTAGTTAGGTATCATGCTGACAGTCAAAATGTGATTGTATGCTTTACAGGTAGTCCTTTTATATACTTGAAGTACTTATCAAATGCAACGTTTATGTCTTTTAAAAACAAAATTCTGATCTTAATATAGCAATGGTCAGTAGAAATTGAAGTTATGATATTTAACTGCGTCCATTAAATTCTACATGACATAGCCGTTTTACAAAATTATTTCCAGGTTTGTCACAGATTCGTGCCCACCTGTGGTGACACAATGTCTTTCATCCATTATCATCCTTTGCTTCTTATTGGAATCTAGCACCATTTTACATATTTAAGAAGGCTTCGAATCTGGTCTTGTATTAAAGATGGCTTCGAAACCAAGTTCTATACAAGCAATGTAGAGCCACAATGTGCTCCATAAAACAATATACTACGTCGAGGACACACGGCATGTAATCATATCATGGTAGCGTATGGAAACTCATCAGCTAGGGGACATATTGTTTAAGTAGCATGCATAATAGGCCCAAATATATGCAAAGAACGCAAAATGTTCCTCGAGAGAGCACAATGTAGACGGAGCACAATGTGTCTCTATTATACACATATTTGTATATTGTTTGTATACTAGTCTAAGCCAAAGTAAACATCTTATGGCGGGGCAGCTGATGAATTTAACCACATTTTTTATGGGCTAATTTAGGTTGTCTAAGCGGATAACCAGCACTCAGTACCCATCATTTCCCAAGCCACGAGCATCTGCCAGACTTGCTAGAAGGACGTATAATAATTCATGATTTCAAAGTAAGGAAGTTTCCGAACCAGATGATCGAACCACACATCGATTCGCAGAACGTACGTAGGTATGATACTTTAAACAAGGATGCGTATCTGCTGCCTTTCTGAATAGTCACTGAAAGATGTCACGGCATTTCAGTTTCTCTTCTTCAGTCGGATCTCGTATGCCTTTCTTCCAAGGGTATTTTTCCCCCACAAAACACGAAGGTCGCATGGTGAGCTGAAAAAAGAATGACACAGTTTTAAAGTGTAGATTGAATTCAAAAGATACAAACAATAAACATTACTTAAAGCAATACAAATTGAGCCGTGCCACAGGAAAACAGTCGTTATTGCATAAGTGTACAGCATAGGTTCTGGCGAGACTGCACATCCACGCCGTCTCGCCTGAACCTTCGCTATTCACCAATATAAACTGCAGGCAAAGGGCACTATTCACTCAAATGATCACAGTATTAGACTCACTAAGGGCCTGAGAATGTGCACTGAAACATTGGCGATACTGACTGTCTGAATAACACTTTTCCTACGTCGGGCTCGTATTATTTTCCCTCTTTGTTATGTTTAACTACGTACCGATCTGTGTAATAATAACCGGCATTATATCGAGCCAAAAATTATATAAAAAAATACATATAGATGGCAATTAGTTTACTGATCCTAAATAACTATATATTAAAGTAAATGTTTAATGTTGAAGCTCACAGAATTTTGCATAATTGAGTCAAATAATGTGCAGCTACTGTATAAAATGCTTTACGTATCTATCTGATTAGACAGTAGTTTCTACATTCGGCTAGTACAAACACGTTTTGTATGCCTTCGCACCGTATGACTTATTTTGCAATAGCCGGCCGAACTTGGTAGTCCTGGAGAACTTTCCAGTGATAGGCATTAAATACTTGTGAGGGTGATAAATACTTCACTGAAAAGCCATTATTACCACATGTTGCTGATCTGTCCAGCTGACTGGCCGCCGGCTTTAGTTTACATGAACATCTTTCCATCTTGAAATAATTAACATATTGTTTCAGGGCTTCCTCCTTATCAAGGCTATCATCTTTGAACTAATATATATTTTTTGTGTGAGTAATAGAAACACACAAATAATCTAAATATTTACAAAATATATTTGTGTGTGTGTATGTGTGTATGTGTGTATGTGTGTCTGTGTGAATAAATTATGTTCATAATGTTTTACAAGTTTTAAAAGTTTCTTTAATAACAGTGTCATAAAAGATCTTTGAGCGTCTGCACCTGCCTAGAGAGCACTGAACACAAATAAACATCAAACTATTCATCTGTTTTAACACATAATTATTGATACGTGTTAAAACAACAACATCAATTAAGCTTTAAAATCGAAACCACTGTTTTAAAAATTACATTCATTTGATTTGTGCATAAGTTCCGTCTGCTATCGCCCTATAGTTAGATGCTATAAAGATGGAAATTGTTTGCAAGTGATAGAAACCACAGACTTTCTTATATCATCAGATAGGAGATTATGTTTGGCATGTTACCTGAGTTTTTTTTTTTTTTTTTTTTTTTTTTTTTTTCGCATAAAGAGTGTTAATCCATTTGTGCCTGTAGTCTCATAAAGGGACTGCAACAAACAGTCAAGACCCTGATTATCACGTGTTACTTAACACTATGTATGCTAAACCACCTTTGTAAAATCATAAATTCTTTCTACAAACATTGCTCCTGTTCCAACTGATGTAAGCTTGCTAATGTATGCTGATGACATTTGTTTATTATCTGATTCTCCTAACGAATTATGGAAACAGTTAGAATCTCTGCACAGATGGTCAGACAAATGTTGCTCATCTGTTACAATATAACACAATGCATTATTCTTCACTTAAGACAAACTCAGGTCAATACTGACAAGATGAAAGTAGTACACTTCCAGAAAGGGCCTAAGATCCGTGCATGTACAATATTTAACTTTAAGCTTGGCAAAAACCACACAGAAATAGTGAACACGTACAGACCTAGGGTTAGAACTCAAAACGTTCGGTTACACTTACAGTGCACAGGTACTGCGTTATGCTTGGAGCCGAGCACTAACATTTTTGTATATTAATAGTCAAGGGCTCCATTTCGAAACATAATCGAAACTACGACTCCACGCTGGGTTATTTTTCAAATTCTAACGTTACCTGAAAAACTTCGCTTACTGTTATCTGAAATATCCGTGGCTAATTTGGTAGCAAACGTTATAATTGCAGCAACCGAAAAAAAGTACCAGAACACTGAAGAACTAATTAGAATACAGTCGCAGACTGTGCAGATGCGCAGATTTGCCCGAACATTCGATGCATCTCTAGTTTATACCTCAAGGAAGCATTTCTGTGTGACTTTGGCCCCCTAGAACCATATTTAATATAAAATGTGGGGTTTTCAGGGGTATATACATTATTGTTGTTGTTTCTGCACGGGACGGGGCTTATGTGAGCTCGTTGGGGCCGCCTCAGTGAGGCGGTTCTAGATGGTGCCCGTGATCTCTGTTTCAGACAGAAATAACAAAAAATATCATATTTTTCACCTGAAAATTTTCATTTTCGCAGCCGTGGGAGGGTCCATTGTATTTAATAGGCATGTTTTTGTGTTGGGTGTCCAATAAGCACCTGAGCGAGCTAGCGGTGCGTGCCCTGGCGACGCTGTACAGATGCGCAGGCTTGCCCGGTCATTCGCTGCTCTTCGAGATGATATGTACACTTTGAGCGCCTGAGAGAGTTGGCAGCGGGTGCCCTGGTGGGACTACACAGATGCGCAGGCTCGACAGGAGATTCATTGCTCCTCGAGGTGATATCCGTTAGACTGAAAAGGATAATGGGTGAGCAATACCGGCTTGCTGACTTAAAACCTGTATATTTAATGTCTCATAAGCTTTCAAATGCTGTTTGTATTGTAAACAGTGGTGACTCTCAAATAATTCATTCATTCAACAAAGGAATAAAAATAATGACATTCAGAAATGGGTAATGGGTATAAACAGTTTTTGCACACACACACACACACACACACACACACACACACACACACACACACACACACACACCATGTCAAATGCAACTTTATCACATAAACCCATCTTAACCCGTAAAGAACTTGTAAATGTTCAGATGTATAGAGTGAATAGGTGAACAGCAATATTTTTAAAAAAAGATATTTTCAAGGAAATAAGGCTTGCCATTTCTGGTAGACGATTCACGTCATGTCAAGCCTTATTCTCTCTGACAAAAAAAAAATCAAAAAAAAAAAAAAAACAACAAAAAAAAAAAAAAAAAAAAACAAACAAAAAAAAATACAAAAAAAAAAAACAAAAAAAACGAGAAAACTATTGAGAAAAAACGTTTGCAAATGTCCTGATTGATAGTTTTAGGATTAATTTAAATTTATTTTTTTATGATTACTGTTCCTTTACAATGTATTTTGGATCTGAAATTTTGTGTGCCTCACTCAGGTACCTTACCCTTAATTTTTGAGGGTCCGGAACAAGGGTTTGACGCTAACAACTGCCAAATTGTGAGTCAGGGAAAACCATGCTGAGGGAAGTGTGTGTGTAGGAGAGGCGTGGTTGAGATGGCAAGTAAGGGATGGTATTTCCATAGCCCCTTCAAATTTGTTGCTTCTGTAAGAGGACAGCGAAGGCCCTGATCAAACTGCGCAGACAGGTCAGGACATTGTCTGCAAATGTTCGGAAGACACGTTTTGACACAAAGCAGCTCAACCCTTAAAGCGCCAAGCAAAATTTATAGAAGACAATAAAAATAAAACAAAACTCAAAATGTC
This sequence comes from Anodontia alba, assembly GCA_964016985.1. NCBI lineage: Eukaryota > Metazoa > Mollusca > Bivalvia > Lucinida > Lucinidae > Anodontia > Anodontia alba. The sequence goes on from OZ024832.1 coordinate 77,233,180, forward strand.
TGTTGCAGTTGTTATAGGCCCTTTAATCCACTTTGTACCGATAAGACACTCCAACACTATAAATTGGAAGAGTCCAATTTAATTTTAGGTTTGTCAGGCTGTGTGAGTTATATATTCCTAGAGACAAATGACTATACTATTAGCAAAAAGTGGATACCCTGATCAGACGCCGCGTTCTGTGGGGTTTTATCAGGGTCTGCACTGTTTGCCAGTTACCCTTTTACAGGTCTCCCGTCTACAATGGGGGTTAATGTGGCGTCTGATCAGGGTCTACATTGTTTGCACCCATCTAGTATATTTGTAGATACAAGTGGTCTTATTTAAAGTTTAGAACAGCTTACAGAGGAGTTAAAATATTTGAATACTCGGTCAATACGGTAGTGTAGAATCGTAAGACTAGATTGTAAGAAGATGGTCCAGCTGATACTGTGTGGATGTGCAAGGTTAGCTGGATCTTTGCTGCTCGCATATGGCACAAGAGTACATTTCTGACGTTGAGTATCTGATGCTATGATATTTGGTTCGAATAATGAGACCGTGTTCTAATGGGATCTTAACCCATTGTAGTCTGGAGACCTCCAAAGAGTAATTGGCAAACAGTGCAGAACCAGATCAGACGCTGCAAAAACGCAGCGTCTGATCGGGATCTCAACTGTTTTAAAATAGTTTAGCTATTTGTCTCTGTGGATATCTAATCTAAATCTTATAGCTAGACGTACCTGTAATTGAAACTGGACTCTTCCACTATATAGTGTGGGGGAGCCTTTTCAGTCTACTATGGGTTATGGTGAATGAGTACAGATATGCTCAAATATCAACGTATTGTCTTGTAGAGTAGACTGACTATTCAATAAGTCTAGATAAGATTGGTTATCGGTTAAATTGTCAAGTATACCATCTAAACATAATTGGATAAATAAATTATAATGAAGTCATTTACAAAAGTTACCGAATTAAATTCTAAAATGATCAATTTAAGACATATATTACAAAGAATAAACCCCAGTACTGTTCAGGATCAAAGTTTGCTACACTCAAATGTTGTTTTCTCAATTCTATGCCAATACAGCTGCTGGAGTACACATTTGTGTTAAAACTGGCATGTAGTAGCTAATGGGCCATCTTTAATTTAGCCAAGCTGTGGCTACAAACTGGACACCATCATTTCGACTTCACTCCTGGTTATCTGACAGGTTAGTTTGATGCAAGAACCCTAGAAGAATGAGGTCTCTCTTTAATTTTTTACTTAAACATATGTTGTGGGTACTTATGAGAAATGCCCTATGGTGCTTCTAATGAGTACCCACATTATATGTTTTCGTTGAGAAATAAGAACAAGAGGCCCATGGGCCACAATTCGCTCACCTGAGTGAAACAGCCATTGCCTATCTGCCAGTAACACGCAACATTTTCCAATTTTGCCACAATAACTTATTAACATAGTGGACTGTCTTTATTTATGCTTAGCACTTTGGCCAAAATTATCAGATGACATTTTGAAATATTTTCCCAGAAAACAGGATTTGACATTTCAGACAATAACTGTCAAATCTTGTTTACCGGAAAAAAAATAAGAGAACTATCACCAATATGTCATCCGCTGAATTAACAAGGAAGTGTTAAAGGTTAGTTCATATTCTGCTTTTAAAAAGTCTGTGTTGAATATTTCATACCACTTGCATACTTCTTATGTGCCACTTGTTCATACATACAGACCATGTCATAACATACGAGTTTTCCTTGCAACCTGCAACGCAGTCTCTCCATTACCATTTGAAACAAGGAATACAAAAATGAATCTCAGTTTCATTGAGGCTTTTCAAATAACAGGACTGTAGTTTTCAGGGCAGCATATGCCTTGCCCCAGCTCCCCCCCCCCTCGTCCCCCCCGCCCACACACACACATTCCCCCATTAGAATCGGCTTAAGGTATAGTGAAGCCCCCTGTGCCTTGCCCCTCCCCTCCCCATAGAATCGGCTAAGGGATAGTGAAGGCCACATGTGAAATGTTGCGTAAATTGCACAGGCAGTTTCAGAGAAGAAGGCATTTAAAATTACACAATTTGATAAATGTATATAGCCCAGGGATAAAGGCATTTAACCCCCGTGAGACAAAATTTTGACAGTTCCTAGAACGTTTCACTACTTTAAAATCATACAAATGCCAGTTTCAGTCATTAGTCCTTAAAAATTGGAGTGTAAGCAATTATAGTTAATAGTTTTCCCGGTGTTGATCTTACTCTCTGCTCTGTGGTTTATTCTACGAAGCGATTTGCTTTTAGTCTTGCCTTGTACTATTTTATTGTTGCATCTTTCAGTCCTTTCAGCATTGCGAATACCTCGTTTGGGAAAGAGAGAGCTAATCTTTGTGCTTTTCGTACTTTTGTTCGATTGGCGCTTGTTTGGTTTTGTCTGTTTCCTCTTCATTTTTGTGGCTGGGATGGGCTGGGGCTTTTACTCGAGCTGTTGTTGTACCATGTGGCGGCCGTAAAAAGTCTATTCATACATCATCATATAGTCTGGCCCCAGACACTTTCTTTATTTTTCTTTTCTTTGTTTTTCTCCTCCTTCTTCTTCTTCTTCTGTTTTTTTAGGGGACACAACACTTGTATGGCGTGTAGAATTTTTGTTTACTTCAGTCCCTTGGCTAGAAGGAAAGTTTTTTGTTCAGCCATAGATAACTTGAAGTTGGATAAAAGAGGATCATGATCCAAAAAATAATGTAGAGAAAGAGAGAAATAGATATAAAACAAAAACGACTGGAGCCAGTCTAATCATCATAGTGCAAGTTATATTCTATTTCTTTTGACATCATTGAGTCCTGGTTATTTTGAAAATCGAATACCACAAGCCGGCGCTGTGTGTGTGTGGGGGGGGGGGGAGGGGGGACGGGGCGTGTGTGTGTGTGGGGGGGGGGGGTGGGGGAGTGGGGGGGCGGGGGGTGGCGTATGCAGCCGTGCAAACTACAGTGTTGCTTATGAAGAGACTCAATCAAACTGAGTCTCCGATTTTTGTGATTTTGTGTGTTCTTTGTTTCCAGAGACAATCCTTTTTAACTTTTATTGTGATTGTGGCCATCCCTTGGCTTTTCTCTTACCTTTGAACATGTATTGCAAAACTGATTTTTCAGCTTTTTTCCCATACAAATGTATTTTAGGGGTGAAAATTTGACCTTGCTGTAAAAAAATCAAAGGTCAACCTACGATCATCATTTGAACAAACTTGGTTGACCAAGAGTCCCCGATGCTGTATGCAAAGATTTAGCTCAAAGCTTTCTTGACTTTGGAGAAGAGTGTTTACCATATGTGGGCATGGAGGCCATCTTGTTCAATGGTTCAGAACCATTCGAACAAATTAAAATATTTGTCACCAGTAGGTCCCATGTAAAATCTGGTGAGAATTACAAATGCGGTTTCAGAGAAGAAGTCATTTAAGGACTGCAAATTTTATACATGTATACAGCCCGGGGACAAGGGCCGATAGCCCCCCAGGGGACAAAATTTTGATTGTAACAAAAACGTTTTACTACTCTTATGATACATTGTAAGTTTCAGCCTTAAGTTTTCAATTTATTTTGAAAAAATAATTTTTCAACATTTTCCTCGTACAAATACATGGGTACACAAATTATACCTTGTCCTAAAAAGGTCAAAGGTCACCCTATGGTCATCAGTTGAGGCTGTGCCCTAAATGCTGTATACCAAGATTCAGCCCCAAAGCTTACTTGGTTCTGGAGAAGAGTTTTAGGTGTTTTAGGTGTTTTTACCATATTTTGGCATGGCGGCCTTCTTACGAGATAATGGACAGCGACCGTTTGTATAATTTTACAGCCCCTTTTTTAACAAAAGATTCCACATAAAGTTTGAAGAAAATTGACACAGGTGTTCAGAGGAGAAGTCCTTCAAATGCATGGACGAACAAACGACGGACGGCAAGCTCATCCTCCGACTTCGACTCAGCTGAGATGAAAATATAGATGCTTTTTGGAAATGCTTTTTATCCAGCGTTATGCTATTATAAACGGAAACACTTTAGAGCAGAACTACTCTCAATAGAAGCTTGGTTTCAGAAAAGCAAACGGGGAGTCACAAAAGTTGCCTCCCTTTCAGTGATGGCAGAAAGTTTGTTTTCAGTGCCCTTAAATATAGCATTCTCTGGGCCGATTCGGTGGATGTCAAACTGTGATAGCTTCCTTCCCTTGCCCCCCCCTCCCCCCCCCCCGTCCCCGCCCCTCCCCACAAATTTACAGCCCATGAAATTAATTTCAAACCCTATTTACAGGGAAAAAAAAAAAACATTTCAAAATATTATCTGCGAAATAAAATATACATGGATCTATATACTTGCAGATCTTAGTCGTCTTCGGTAGCTCAGTTGGATGCACCGTCCGACTGGAGACCAGGAGGTCGCGGGTTCAACCCCCACATTCTTTCGTGGAGACTGACCATGAAATATTTTCTGCGGTCATTCTTTCCCTCTCACTGATTCAAGAAGAGAAGTTGTCAGGTTTTGGCGAAAGAATGTGCACAATACTGGTTAACCGCTTATAGGACTAAGCCTGCCCAGTAAACGTGTGGTTAGGTAAACTGACCGCGCTCGACATGATATATATATATATATATATATATATATATATATATATATATATATATATATATATATATATATATATATATATATATATATATATATATATATATATATATATATATATATATATATATATAATGACTGTGCATTTGGTTACACTATTATTATTTAAAAGAAACCGATTTATCTCTTTATCTGTTTTATTTATTATTTCTTCCGTTTTGCCTATTTTTTCTGTAACAGAATTCTAAAGGGCATCTTTCATTTCTGCCCACGCATGGATTTTTCTGAAACTTTGCATAATAATAACTAGGCATATGCAACCTATGAAAATGTGCTTATTAAATTATATAATAATAAGTTGGACCCAGGACGCAACCTTGACTCACTCCCCCCATGAGCTGATACCTGTCTCCAAATAAGTATGTCATACATCTTAAATTTAATTTAGTTTTAAGATTTTTGCGCTGTGCTGAATGGTGAACACCATAGTAATTCTATTGGTACCACAAAACATTTATATTTAATTATAGTTAACATTTTCTGATAAATTGATTATAAAAAATCTGATTTTTTTACCAAAAAATGGAAAAAAAAATCAAAATTAAACTTTCAAAATTAATATGTTATAGTCTTTGTCAAGGTTTTATACTACCAGAAAAATTTGCTACATATAGCCTCTATAGCTGTGCCAAATTTCATAAAAAATCAAAACCGGTAACATTGTCATTTTAGGCCTTGAATGGATATAGGTCGATTTTTACAAAATTGACTATTTTGTTACATTGATAAAAAACAGTAGAGAAAGGCAGTGTTATCAAACACTTCTAACACTTAACAAATCAAAGAGAGTTTAGACAACTCGGAAATGAATATATCTTGAGCTACCCATTAAATTTTCATGATTTTCTATTACTATTTATATGGACTCTGACTAACCAACTATTACAAATGTAGACAGCATAACAAATTAAATCTAAAGAAATTCTAATTAACAAATTAGGCTTAACAAAATCTTACGCTTTAATTCATGTGAGCAAATCATTGAGCATTTTGTATAATTACTTCCCAAAAGGCATAAAACTAAAATAGGTGTAAAACAGGGGTATCCATTCTCACCATTACAAAAATAGGCATAAAACAGGGAGATCCATAATCTCCATTGTCATTTTAAGAAGATGTGCAAACGTACTATTGCAAGTAGTTGTTGCTTGTTTGTTTGCTTGTTTGTTTTGAAGTGGGATTTGCATCCCCATCAACAGATTTTAGGATTTTTGGAGATTTGCTTCTGGACTGGTGAACTCTAACCAAACTAAGAACGCTTGAAAAGAAAATAATACTTATAGACTTAACTTCTGATATATCTATAGCTTGCTTGCAAGCCTATATTGTATTTTGAAATTATGAACACTGGATTTCTTGTCCTGTAACATGGTCAAATGTGTCACTTCAATCGATATTTCCTGCGATTTATGTGGTCTTAACTTTTGCTATCAGAAAAGCAGATCTATCTTTTCTTCCTTACAGTAAGCATATATGACATTGTTTCTGTTCTGCATAAGTTCTATTCTAGTGCACATAGTTTGACTTAAACAATAAATTGGTGTTCTGTAGTTCTTCATGTTAAAGCTTTAAGATTTTTCCAAAGGTTGTATGACATTCATATTTTAGTCATTTGCCTAAGGACTTCCATACTAGTTTGAAACTCCGCCATATGTTAATTAACACAGGAGTTTAAAACAGCTAACTTGTGTGGTCTTTATGTGAATCTAAAGGATGTATTGAAGAGTTTTTTAACAGTTTTCATTCATTTGGTTGCTGGCAGTTCTATGGTATTTAATTAATTCTATTTTCAACTTGTCTCTGATTTTTTTTGTGTTGTAATCCGTTTTGAAAGTAGGCTTTTAGTATTCAAGTTTTGTTTTAGTTCTTATACTTAAATTCTTTCTTCTATTGAATATTTTAGCGGAATATAAGTTCATTCTTTTTAATACCAACTGCTCTTACTTTCTTTGTTGTTCTTCACTGATCATATTTCTGAAAAGTTATTCTTTCATTTTAGAAAGAGTACTTAAGTATTTGGTCAGCAAGTGCATAGATCTTACCTAAAGAAACAGTACTAAGCTTGCATGTGTCCATGTGACACAGACTTTAGTTGTTCATTACTGATTGTATTTAAGCTGTAGTGTTTTTTCCAATATTGAGTGTCTTCGCGTGTGTTTTGTACCAGCTGTGAAATCTGCTGAGGTTTTGACAATATTGTGCAATTTTGTATTTACTAAACGTGAACAAGTAGTCACAGTATTGCCTGTTTATATCAATTCGTTTTGTTATTCTGTCATTTTTGAGGCATTTATCCAGCTTACATCAAAGTTTATAGTTGATTTTTGGACAAGAAGTCCACATTGTTGTATTTACTCATAAATCAATTGAAGATTGACAATTCTGAATGTTGAAATCAACAGACATGGACCCTGAGGATTTTAATCAGGTGTCCTAGGATAGTAATCATTACTTGGTAAGCGAGTTGTGCCCACCATGCCTATCTGCCTGAACGAGTAACTTTAAAGCTAGACCCAGGTTTCATAATCATCATCATCAGTTACAAGACTGTTATCTGCTTTTTATTATCTGATAAATACTTCCACTATCAAGTATTTGAAGTGGAATCCTATATATACAGGTACAGAGAACGTGGACTTGGCGTCTGCATGGTCCAGATCATGTAAACGAAAATTTTTTTTTTGGACATGGTGTTCAACAAGGTGCAATTCAGTCAACTGGTTATAAATGAATATGTACAATTATGGTATCAACTTCTTATACAAATCATACTATATCATGGTAATCCAAATTGAAAGCTATTGATAAGTTGACTTTACACGATACTACTTATACATGAGTATTGGGTAATTTCATATTTTGCCGACTCAGGACTATATGTATTCAGGCTGTTCAAACAACATGTTACCGGTCTTCAATTTTTATGAAATTTCATGTGTTTATTTCTAATACATATGGAAATTTTTTTTGCTGAAATGGTGTCTTGACAAGAATCAGAACATGGTAAAATTGCAGATAATATCTGGATGAATACATAACCTGCAGCTGAAATATGGTGCTACCGTTCAACTTACTTACGTTATTGCTCCAACACTATTGCTAAGTACATGAAGCCATCCATAGTATCAAAACATGTACTAATGATGGTCTTAATTAATAAAACATTCCAGCATCTGAAAAATGAAATCCTGTTTACTGTACGAAGGTTAATATTAGGGCACCCCCTGATTTGGTAGTGGCCGCGTACAAAACACCATAAATTTACAATGGAATAACACTTAAAAGCCAATGCCTCATAATCATCAGTGTTATACCCTAGGCAACCATTGTGCAGAATTTCATCCAAATTCCAAGCGTGGGCAGAAACCAATGTAAATTTCCTATACCGTGTAAGAGCCCCTTTCAAATTTAGCAGTTGACACTGTAAAATGACCAGGTTACTAACCTTTACCAATCTAGGGGAAATTCAGCTTACGATATATTGATGATATTTTTCTTAGTTTTCACAGAAAATAGAATGTGACATTTCATGTAGCTTGTTTCTGACGTGCAAATTGTCTCCAAATGAGAAAGTTTGCACGAAAAGTCAAATGCTATTTTCTGGAAAATTAAGATATTAAAATTGTTCATTCATCGCATAGGGTGCTGGGAAAAATTTTTCAGCAGATAACACTCAGGAATATATTTCCCCAGAAAACAGATTTTGACATTTCATTTTGGAATTGTTTATTCATTGCTTAGCATGCTGTGAAAATCAACAGACAACAATAAGAAATATTCTACTTATTTTCCCAGAAAACAGATTTTGATATTTCAGGCAAATTGTCTCCAGCGGAGACAAATTTGTATGTAATGTCAAAATCTGTTTTCTGGAAAAAAAAATAAGTAAAATATTATCATTTTGTCGTTTGCTAAAATTGCCCATTGCATGGTAAGTGTTAATAATTGTATCAACACCTTTTAATTGTATTACTTGCGGAGTTCGGCCATAACCTATGATAAGACAAGGCCTCTTTGAGAGAAACATGGGTATAGACCACAGGTAAAAAATAGAGATAATTCAGAAAGGTTTCATGTTTCAAAATAAGAACGTTTTCTTGTCCGGGTTTGTATTATAACACAGATATTTCCTGTTGTGTGAGGTACCTGTTAAGACATAGGGCTAATGAAGTTATCGTGCCGGCTAATGGGAACATTATAGGGCAATAAATAACGCCTTCGTAGTGCCATCAAATACGTGTTAGCGATAATTAACCCACCTGTTGCGTTGTAAAAGAAATAAATAAATTTTGGCGCCAGATTCTTCCATCAAACACAGACATGCAAACTGAAAAAAAAAAACTGATTTCTTTTATTACTTTGCCCTTTCACATTTTCGAAAGAGCGTATCCATCTTCATTTACAGATAATGCAACTTTTCACATCTTTGAGCATCCGGATTGCCTCAGTGTGGCGTAAGGCATAACGCATAATTTAGGACATACATGTGCATTGCAACGCTAATGTATGTTAAAGACATAAATAGCTAATGTATATACGAGATAGACAACAACAAATTGATGTATATTTTCTATTAAAGGAACATGTTTATTGAGACAAGAAAACTGTTGCTTACACCCCAATGTTTAAAGATAATCGTATTTTGATAGTGATGCTGACGTATTGAAAGTGGCAGGCGAATATTTTCTAATGTATTACATCGACGTTTATTTAATATACTCATTTATACCCTGTGTACAAAAATATACAGAAGATTCTGGTAGACCCAAATAGTCAGTTTTTGAAGTGAGCCCCAAGAAAAATCTGCTAAATGGCCCCCCCCCCCCCCCCCCACACACACACACAAATAACAAAAAAAAAAATAAACTTTTGTCCCCACAAAATAGTAAAATTTTAATCTCCCCCCCCCCCACCACACACACACCAAATTGACTATTCTGCGGGCTGCGGGTTGTGGGCTGCGGGTTGCGGGTTGCGGGCTGCGGGCCATATATAACTGCTGCCTTGTAATAAGGTCATTACACAAGAAAACTGAAATGATTAAATTTATACTTTTTTTTTTTGTTTTGTGTATAATACATCAACAGAATATGATCATTTAATTCATGCACATGTATGTCTGTATGAAACTGATAAATAGCAAGATAGCAATGCCATAATTCTTTGGAATAGGTTATTATCAGGACATGTGGCTTTTACTGGCCGCTTCATGAGAAAGTGTCCCCTTGGAAACATGTGACATGCACTTAAGGAAATACGGATCAGTCTTACTTGTATGCCCTGTGGATAGCCAGGCCAAGTAGCTACTGTATGCCATCATCAAAGTCTCTGCTCTGATAATCCTGCACAGATGAACAGTCAGATATGACTTGACTTATCGCAAATCATCTTAAAGGTATATTTTGTCAAAATACTGCCCAGATACAGCTGAATGAAACAATGCAAACACTAATTTTACAAGGTTTATCATTCTATGAAAAAACTTTCAGGCAAATTAAACCTATGAAAGTTTACTAACAAGAGCTGTCAGCAGACAGCAAATGCTCGACTGGATGTAAGGGCTAAATACCTCTTTGGCTTATCGGGTGGAGTTGGGGGGAGGGGAGGAAGGGGGCATTAAGGTCATAATTGTCATTGTGCTGCTGAGTAAAACTTTGGACCCATATCTATCATCAGACTGAACATGAACCAAATTGAAATCCATCATATGGCTTTAAAATTTAAACTTTTAAAAAGTTTTAACGTAAAACTTTAGCGTAAAATTTGTCTGTGACCTTGACCTTACAGCCATAGTCATAAGTGGAAGTATAGCTGAATAAAAACTCTGGACCTATAATCATCATCGTACCGAATATAAACCAAATCAATCATATAGTTTTGAAATTATGAGCTCTAAAAAATCTTAAAACATGAAATTTCAGTCTGTGACCTTTACCGTCAATGCATGGGCATAGACAGGGTATTGCTCGATAAAACTTTGGACCTCTATCTGTCATCATGCAAAATCTGAATCACATCCATCATTTGGTTTGGAAAGTATGAGCTCTTTAAAAACTTTAATGTAATACTTTATTTGTAAAATTTCAAAGTCTGTAACCTTGACCTTAAGATTATGGGCATGGGCTGGGGTATTGCTGAAAGAAACTTTGGACCATTATATCTATCATCATAACAAATATGAAGCAAATCCATCATACGGTTTGTAAAATATAAGCTCTTTAAAAACTTTAACATAAAACTTTATTTGTAAACTTTCAAAGTCTGTGACCTTGACCTTAAGATCATGGGCATGACCAATTACTAAAGTATTTCTTCATGAATTTCATTTTTATTCCTAATATATTAGTGTTGGAAATGAGTAACATGGGATTGTGAATGAGTGAAATTTGTTAATTAATGACAGAGTTATGGCCCTTTTCAGTTTCTGAAATTTGGTTTTTGACCCTTAGTTCCTTTACTTCTGGAACTATCTGAATGGAACTTCATGGATATATAAAGGATCAAAGGTTACATACTAGCACAAAAGCCACTACTCTGGTTGCTTTTGTACAAGCATTATTTGCCCTTGACTCTTCTGCAAAATTCATTTCGCATGCTTCAGACAAATAATTAGTAAGTTTCTGACATTCGTGCTTGTATTGTCTATTCTTGGATAGACTATTGATTAAACCAAATTAACTTTTCTCAAAACTTATCAAAACTAAAACTTAGTCATCTTTGATCTGAGTTATACTGCCCCACAGTGGCGGGGTATCATGCAGTTTTTGCGATGCTTTTATTATTAAAGCACAAGGTACTATTTACAATGTTAGATTGTTAAATTGTCCATTATAATTGCATTATCTTTTTCTTTCAAAATTGCAAAAGAAAATGATGACTAACAAGACCAGAAAAATGAGATAGCAAAAGAAAAACTGCAGTATGTTTACAGCAATCTTTCCTTCAGCTTTAACAGCATACGTAAGGAAGTGGAGGTTTAAGGAGGAAAAATCCTTTTAAACCATATTTTTATATTCTTCAACATTTTTTTTATAGTGTTTTGCTTCAAACAGTGGAAATGTTGTTAAGGTCGAAAGTTATTTTTGTTTGTTTGTAATTGCCTACTAACACCTACCCCGATTCCTCCCACAATAAGACAAAACAAAAAATTGTATCACTGGGCAGAGTCCTTTGTTCTTCTTTCTTTGTACCTTACTATATTTCATTTGTATATCAGGACCAACGGAAAAACAGCTATGGAGAATCTGATCAGTGTCTTCACTGTTTACTGCATACATATTTCATTGCACCTCCAGATGGTTTTTTGTTGTTTTTTTCTTTCAGTTTTTAGGATACTTACTGGTACATGTACTGAATTTTTTTTTCTCATGGAATTGTATTTTAAGAAAGGAAAATATTTTTGCTTATCTATTTCCAGGAACATTCGTAGGCTGGCAACTGCAAAACAAATTATTCAATAAGCCCGGGCTATTGACTGGTTCATCAGGACAAATCTTTCAAATTAAGTTAAATTTTTGCAGCTGCCTTTTTTTACCTGTCAGCATCTTGAACTTTGTTTTGGTCCTGACCCCCCCCCCCACCCCCGCTCTGCAAAGACCCAGCCTGGGACCTGCATATTTACCAAGTCTGATTAGAGATCTTGTCAGTTTTGTCAGGCACAAGCTTTGATCAGGTTGCGAGGGTGTACAGGCTGTTCAGAGGCTGAGATATTTGCACATATAGTGCATATAGATTCTTTACTACAATGCACATGGTATTAATAATTGTACATTGTCCTTTCTTTCCTTTTTTAATGGAGTAGGCGGCAGTGGGGAGGGGGTAATAAGAAAAATAACATTGATCACAAATTTTTGGCTTAACATATACTATTGCTGGCAACCTGTGGCCCGCAGCCCGCATGCCCGCAACCCGCATGCCCGCAGCCCGCATACCCGCAAAATAGCGATTCCACCCCCTCACGACCCCACCAATCACACCCCATCCCAGCCCCCTTTAAAAAAGTCTCAGTCTATGTAATAAGCAGATATATGGAGTTCCCGCCCTAGGGGTATATATAAAGTCTTGTCACAATCAATAATAATGACATTTAAAAAAAAAAAAAAAAAAAAAAAAGTATCGCATACAAATCGTGATGCATGACAACTTGGCATTGTGGACAACATTAATTTAATCTTACCTTCAACTGTCTTCTCTCACTCCCCGGTATAATTGCTTTGATCTTCGCCAGTTCTTTTTCTTCTTCGACAAAGACAAACACGTCTTCTTTTGCACAAATAAGCCACCTTTTATCCATATTTTTTACAAAACAAAAATTCTCACAAACGAACTCGATAAAATTCAGTCATATGGTTTGAACCATTTACTAGACAGAATGCCAGAAAAGTGGGCGTTTCGTTCTGCGATGAAACAAATAAACACACGGTTAGCTGGTGTTAATGACTAGTCCATATGTCTTTTTTTTCTGATTTATAAATGGTTCTAATGTAATGTATAAGCCTGATATTCTTATCCAATCCGCCAGATAAACATTTCTACACTTCTTGGGCCAAATAAAAAGATCATGACCTCCAAATGAAAGATGTTTCATCGTATTGCTTTTGCACTTTGAGCGGATAGAAGCAGCTTGATTTAGAGTATTTTGGATATTTTCAAATGTCGACAAAGTGGAAATACGCGTAAATACGAATTGATACAACGACAAAGGTGTAAATAAATATTCAGACGTTGAATATGGACAAGTCTCCTGCAAAAAGAGTAAATTGGTAAGTGCTTAATTTAGACTTTTATTTTACTAATACCATAAACCATGATACAAACCCATAAAATGTTGCTCGTCTATTCACAAAAAAAAATGGAATCGCTATTTTGCGGGCATGCGGGCCGTTGGCATGCTGGCTGCGGGCATGCGGGCCACAGGTTGCCAGCAATAGTATATGTTAAGCCAAAACTTTGTGACTGTTATTTTTCTTATTACCCCCACCCCCCCTGCAGCCTACTCCAATAAAAAAAGAACAGAAAGAACAATGTACAATTAGTAATGCCATGTGCATTGTAGTAAAGAACCTATATGCATTATATGTGCAACTATCTGAGCCTCTGAACAGCCTGTACACCCTCACAACCTGATCAAAGTTTGTGCCTGACAAAACTGACAAGATCTCTAATCAGACTTGGTAAATATGCAGGCCTCAGGCTCGGTCTTTGCGCAGGGAGTGGGGTGGTTGGTGGGGACACAAGGATATCATAAGAAACATATATTTTCTCATGACACAGCTGCTTATCTGGCATTCAGGACCAAAACAAAGTTCAAGATGCTGACAGGTGAAAAAAGGCAGAGCTGCAATAATTTAACTTAATTTGAAAGATTTGTCCTGATGAACCAGTCAATAGGCCAGGCTTATTGAATAATTTGTTTTGCAGTTGCCAGCCTAAGAATGTTCCTGGGCAAAATATTTTCCTTTCTCAAAATACAATTCCATGAGAAAAAAAAAAGTTCAGTACATGTATCAATAAGTATCTTAAAAAACTGGGAAAAAAAAAAAAACCCAAAAAAACATCTGGAGGTGCAATGACATATGCATGCAGTAAACAGTGAAGACACTGATCAGACTCTCTATAGCTGTTTTTCTATTGGTCCTGATATACAAATAAAATATAGTAAGGTACAAAGAATTAAGAACAAAGGACTCTGCCCAATGAACAATTTTTTGTTTTGTTTTATTATGGGAGGAATCGGGGTAGGTGTTAGTAGGCAATTACAAACAAACAAAAATTACTTTCGACCTTAACAGAAAGGATTTTCCCCCTCAAACCTCCACTTCCTTACATATGCTGTTAAAAGCTGAAGGAAAGATTGCTGTAAACATACTGCAGTTTTTCTTTTGCTATCTCATTTTTCTGGTCTTGTTGGTCATCATTTTCTTTTGCAATTTTGAAAGTAAAAGATAATGCAATTATAATGGACACTTTAACAATCTAACAAAAATTACTTTTGACCTTAACAACATTTCCACTATTTGAAGCAAAACACTATAAAAAAATGTTGAAGAATATAAAAATAAGGTTTAAAAGGATTTTCCCCCTTAAACCTCAACTTTCTTACATATGCTATTAAAAGCTGAAGGAAAGATTGCTGCAAACATACTGCAGTTTTTCTTTTGCTATCTCATTTTTCTGGTCTTGTTGGTCATCATTTTCTTTTACAATTTTGGAAGTAAAAGATAATGCAATTATAATGGACTCTTTAACAATCTAACATTGTAAATAGTACCTTGTGCTTTAATAATACAAACATCGCAAACACTGCATGATACCCCGCCACTGTGGGGCAGTATAACTCAGAGCAAAGATGACTCAGTTTTTATAAAAGTTAATTTGGTTTAAACAATAGTCTATCCAAGAATAGATAATACAAGCACGAATGTCAGAAACTCATTAATTATTTGTCTGAAGCATGCGAAGTGAATTTTGCAGAAGAGTCAAGGGCAAATAACTCTTGTACAAAAGCAACCAGAGTTGTGGCGTTTGTGCATAGTATGTAACCTTTGATCCTTTATATATCCATGAAGTTCCATTCAGATAGTTCCAGAAGTAAAGGAACTAAGGGCCAAAAACCAATTTTCAGAAACTGAAAAGGGCCATAACTCTGTCATTGATTAACAAATTTCACAATCCCATATCACTCATTCCCAATACTAATATATTAGGAATATAAATGAAATTCATGAAGAAATACTTTAGTAATTGGTCATGCCCATGATCTTTAAGGTCAAGGTCACAGACTTCGAAAGTTTACAAATAAATTATTATGTTTAAGTTTTTAAAGAGCTCCTATTTTCCAAATCGTATGATGAATTTGTTTCATATTTGGTATGATGATAGATATAATGGTCCAAAGTTTCTTTCAGCAATACCCCAGCCCATGCCCATAATCTTAAGGTCAATGTTACAGACTTTGAAATTTTACAAATTAAGTATTACGTTAAAGTTTTTAAAGAGCTCATATTTTCCAAACGAAATGATGGATGTGATTCAGATTTTGCATGATAACAGACAGAGGTCCAAAGTTTTATTCAGCAATACCCTGTCTATGCCCATGCACTTAAGGTAAAGGTCACAGACTGAAATTTCATTTTTAAGATTTTTTAGAGCTCATAATTTCAAAACTATACGATTGATTTGGTTTATATTCGGTATGATGATGGTAAAAGGTCCAGAGTTTTTATTCAGCTATACCATCACCTATGACTATGGCTGAAAGGTCAAGGTCACAGACAAATTTTACGCTAAAGTTTTACGTTAAAAATTTTAAAAGCTCAAATTTCAAAACCATATGATGGATTTCAATTCGGCTCATGTTCAGTCTGATGATAGATATGGGTCCAAAGTTTTATTCAGCAGCACAATGCCCTGCCACTGCTGACAGCTCTTTTTAGTAAACTTTCATAGGTTTAATTTGTCTTATAGAATGATAAACTTTGTAAAATCAGTGTTTGCATTATTCATTCAACTATATCTGGACAGTATTTTGACAAAATATACCTTTAAGATGATTTGCTATAAATCAAGTCATATCAGACTGTTCATATGTGCAGGCTGATTAAAGCAGAGTCTTTGATGATGGCATACAGTAGCTACTTGGCCTGGCTATCCACAGAGCATACAAGAAAGACTGATCAGTATTTCCTTAAGTGCATATCACATGTTTCCAAGGGGATACTTTCTCATAAAGCAGCCAGTAAAAGCTGGAATCGCTATTTTGCGGGCATGCGGGTGCGGGCATGTGGGCTGGGGGCATGCGGGCCACAGGTTGCCAGCAATAGCATATGTTAAGCCAAAAATTTGTAATTAATGTTATTTTTCTTATTACCCCCCTCCCTGCTGCCACCTACTCCAATAAAAAAGGGACAGAAAGAACAATGTACAATTATCAATATCATGTGCATTGTAGTAAAGCATGTATATGCACTATATGTGCAACTATCTGAGCCTCTGAACAGCCTGTACACCCTCGCAACCTGATCAAAGCTTGTGCCTGACAAACCTGACAAGATCTCTAATCAGACTTGAGAAATATGCAGACCCAGGCTGGGTCTTTGCGGAGGGAGTGGGGGGTTGGTGGGGACACAAGAATATCATAAGAAACATATATTTCTCTTGACACAGCTGCTTATCTGGCATTCAGGACCAAAACAAAGTTCAAGAAGCTGACAGGTGAAATAAGGCAGAGCTGCAATAATTTAACTTAATTTGAAAGATTTGCTCTGATGAACCAGTCAATAGGCCAGGCTTATTGAATAATTTGTTTTGCAGTTGCCAGCCTACAAATGTTCCTGGGCAAAATATTTTCCTTTCTCAAAATACAATTCCATGAGAAAAAAAAAGTTCAGTACATGTATCAGTAAGTATCTTAAAAAACTGAACCCCCCCCCCCCAAAAAAAAAAAAAAACAAAAAAAACCTGGAGGTGCAATGACATATGCATGCAGTAAACAGTGAAGACACTGGTCAGACTCTCCATAGCTGTTTTTCTATTGGTCCTGATATACAAATGAAATATAGTAAGGTACAAAGAAAGAAGAACAAAGGACTCTGCCCAGTGATACAATTTTTTGTTTTGTCTTATTATGGGAGGAATCGGGGTAGGTGTTAGTTGGCAATTACAAACAAACAAAAATTACTTTCGACCTTAACAGAAAGGATTTTCCCCCTCAAACCTCCACTTCCTTACATATGCTGTTAAAAGCTGAAGGAAAGATTGCTGTAAACATACTGCAGTTTTTCTTTTGCTATCTTATTTTTCTGGTCTTGTTGGTCATCATTTTGTTTTCAATTTTGAAAGTAAAAGATAATGCAATTATAATGGACAATTTAACAATCTAACATTGTAAATAGTACCTTGTGCTTTAATAATAAAAGCATCGCAAACACTGCATGATACCCCTCCACTGTGGGGCAGTATAACTCAGAGCAAAGATGACTAAGTTTTGATAAAAGTTAATTTGGTTTAAACAATAGTCTATCCAAGAATAGAAAATACAAGCACGAATGTCAGAAACTCACTAATTATTTGTCTGAAGCATGCGAAGTGAATTTTGCAGAAGAGTCAAGGGCAAATAACTCTTGTACAAAAGCAACCAGAGTTGTGGTTTTGTGCGTAGTATGTAACCTTTGATCCTTTATATATCCATGAAGTTCCATTCAGAGAGTTCCAGAAGTAAAGGAACAAAGGGCCATAGACTGCTTCACAGTTCGACAAATTTACTGTCGTAAAGATTGACGACTGTAGTAAACCATAGACACGTGTTCAGTTCCGCCGCTGGCATTGGCTGATGACAACACGTCATCCTGTAAACAAAAGGGTATCGGATTCTCCCTGTTTTATTTATAGAACAGCAGCTCTATCAGTGTTTTATTGTTTATTTCTGATTACGTACATGGGCCAGCATTTTTATAGGTGCCTGGTGTAGCAAGCAATTTAAACCCTGATCAGGTTCTGAATTTTGCAGCGTCTGATCTGGGATCATCTGGGTCTTTAGTAACTAACTTATGTCCGTTTAGAGGACATTAGGCGTGAAATGGGTTAGTATAACCAATCTAGAGCCTAATAAGTGCCAATCACCACTGCAGCAGACGACATTTATATTATTTTAGCAGACGATTCATCTTGTTTCTTTGATGTGTGTGTGTGTGTGTGTGTGTGTGTGTGTGTGTGTATGTGTGTGTATAAAATGTCATCTAAAACACTCGCTTGGCGCTTTAAGAGTTTAAGCATTCATTGCAGTCATAATGTTTACACTGGTGACTATATATAGAAATGCCGTCTTACCTGTTGATAGAAGCTTAAAGCACAAATTATCACAAGTGCAGCAGATGACCGTTTGATTTATGTTTCAAAGAAGGAAAAATCTTGATGTTTCTGCTGCAGAGAATTCACATGAAACACCAAGAATTGTTTTCTTTGAAATTGAAAAAAAAATGTCGTCTGCTACAAATTTTGCTTGGCGCTTTAATGGTTAAAATAACAAATTCGAGCTACGGTTTCAATGTAGCTGCACAATGAATCAAATTGGGGAAGCCCGTCTATTTATACACCAGAAGTAAACGCTTGAATTAGCAAGCGCTGAATGTGATCTAGATTACCAGAGAGTATTTGTCCTGGTAAAATTGGTTTTCTACAGGCCTCGTTGTACGAGGTCATGTGGAGCAGTCTATAAGGGCCAAAAACCAATTTTCAGAAACTGAAATCTGTCATTAATTAACAAATTATACTCATTCTCAATCCCATATCACTCATTCCCAATACTAATATATTAGGAATAAAAATGAAATTCATGAAGAAATACTTTAGTAATTGGTCATGCCCATGATCTTAAGGTCAAGGTCACAGACTTTGAAAGTTTACAAATAAAGTATTATGTTAAAGTTTTTAAAGAGCTCCTATTTTCCAAACCGTATGATGGATTTGCTTCATATTTGGTATGATGATAGATATAATGGTCCAAAGTTCCTTTCAGCAATACCCCAGCCCATGCCCATAATCTTAAGGTCAAGGTTACAGACTTTGAAATTTTGCAAATAAAGTATTACGTTAAAGTTTTTAAAGAGCTCATATTTTCCAAACCAAATGATGGATGTGATTCAGATTTTGCATGATAACAGATAGAGGTCCAAAGTTTTACTGAGCAATACCCTGTCTATGCCCATGCATTGACGGTAAAGGTCACAGACTGAAATTTCATGTTTTAAGATTTTTTAGAGCTCATAATTTCAAAACTATATGATTGATTTGGTTTATATTCGGTATGATGATGGTTATAGGTCCAGAGTTTTTATTCAGCTATACCTCCATCTATGACTATGGCTGAAAGATCAAGGTCACAGACAAATTTTACGCTAAAGTTTTACGTTAAAACTTTTTAAAAGCTCAGATTTCAAAACCATATGATGGATTTCAATTCAGTTCATGTTCAGTCTGACGATAGATATGGGTCCAAAGTTTTGGTCAGCTGACAGCTCTTGTTAGTAAACTTCCATAGGTTTAATTTGTCTGAAAGTGTTTTCATAGAATGATAAACCTTGTAAAATCAGTGTTTGCATTATTCATTCAGCTATATCTGGGCAGTATTTTGACAAAATATACCTAAAATATACTAAGATGATTTGCGATAAGTCAAGTCATATCAGACTGTTCATCTGTGCAGGCTGATCAGAGCAGAGTCTTTGATGATGGCATACAGTAGCTACTTGGCCTGGCTATCCACAGAGCATACAAGAAAGACTGATCAGTATTTTCTTAAGCGCATATTACGTGTTTCCAAGGGGACACTTTCGCATGAAGTGGCCAGTAAAAGCCACATGTCCTGATAATAACCTATTCCAAAGAATTATGGCATTGCTATCTTGCTATCTATCAGTTTCATACAGACATACATGTGCATATTCTGTTGATGTAAAAAAAAGTATAAATTTAATCATTTCAGTTTTCTTGTGCAATGACCTTATTACAAGGCAGCAGTTGTATATGGCCCGCAGCCCGCAACCTGTAGCCCGCGACCCGTAGCCCGCAACCCGCAGCCCGCAGAATAGTCAATTTGGCAAAGTGTTAAAAAACTTAGGGTTAATATGGTAACACCAATGTCTACTGCTTTTTAATGGTTGCCTGCAGCAGGGTAATGTTTGGTTAACTGACAGATATTTTCATTATTTATCAGAAATAAGATTCCTGATCAGACTCCTATCAGTGTGTTGATGTAGCTGGCTGCCTTTCAGCTGACCTCATAATAAAATGTTTTGATATCTTACTCTCTAATATTTCTACATCTGTTCAGAAGAGGGTCAATCAAGAAGTTTGGGTCCGGTGGGAAACATAGCTCTAGATAGGTGTTTCTCTTAACCCAAAAGTGTTGCTATTTTTCTTATTTCTCCAATTCAACATATGTTGGGGGTACGCATTAGAAGTGCCTTACTGAGGCACTTCTAATGAGTACCTACAACATGTATTTTCACAAACAAATTGAAAAAAAGTATTTACTTGAGAATCCCTCTTATCCAGAGCTTTAGGAATAACATTGGTGTTTTTGTCCCATCAACAGTACTTCCATCATTTTTGGATAACAAAATACAACGCAATCTACAACAGCTACGTAACATTTATTGTGTATAAATTTAATTGGTTGTTGTAAGGATATGACGGTTGAAAAGAATTTAAATATGTAGTAAAATTGGACTTTGGATAATGTTATAAGGAGATGGCTGTTGAGGAGGTGAAAAGGAAATACAGCGTAATTGATGAGTCATGTAATTAAATTCCATTACCCCACCTATCTAGAGCGGTCAATCAAGAATCAGTGGTCACTCAGTTAGTTTATGATTATTTACCAGATTTACACTAAATATTGGGACACCTTAACCCCTGTCCGGCTGAACCCGGATAGACCCTGCTTTTGCAAACAGTGTATGTAGATCCAGATCAGTTGGCTTCTGAAGAAGCCAACTGATCTGGATCTGCTCTGTTTGCCATTCAGTATATGAATTTATGTCAGCAATCTGGATCAAGTTACCTGACTGGCTGAAAATTAGAAGTGGGTTTGGCATCTTAATTTATTCATTATGACAAGGGTTAATTCCTTGCCATACTTGTCCCAAAACTGACATGTGGACAGGTAAAATTTTCAAGTTCAAATCTGAACATTTTACTATCTGTTCATATGTCTAATAAAAATGTAAAACAATAATACCCTACTATTATCATGTCGAGGGCAGATAACACTGTCAAAAATTGAAGAAATTTGCCCAATAGCAATCCCAAACCAGATCTCCACAATATCAGGTTTTGTGAAAATCCACTGACATTTACTCAAGTTACTGCCCGGGAAAGAAAATATGGACATATCTCAGGCAGATAACTGTCAAAAATTGACACAATTTGCCCATTAGCAATCCCAAACCAGATCTCCAAAACATCAATGAACATACCAAGTTTTGTGAAAATCCACTTGCATTTACTCAATGAAGTTATCATCCAGAAACGAAAATAACTAAAATATGGATGTGTCTCAGGTAGATATCCTCAAAATTGACGAAATTTGCCCATTAGCAATCCCAAACCAGATCTCCACAATATCAAAGCACTTATTAAGTTTGGTGAAAATCCAAAGATATATACTCAAGTTATCGTCCGGAAATGAAAATATGGATGGACAGACATAATTATAACTGATGGACGAATAGACACAAGGACCACCAACAAGATACCATAATACCCCACCACCATTGTGTGGTGGGGTATAAAAAGTGCTTGATATAGTAAAACAGTGTTGACCCTCATCAGATGCTGCATTCTTTGGCATGTCTACACTGTTTTTCCCAGGCCTGTCTGTACCAATATATACCATCAGATTAAGCAAATAATTTGCCCTTTAGACCACATGCATATTGAGCTCATTACGAAAACATGCCTATCTAATTTTGAATCCCTTAAACCCCACTTTTATGTAGTAAAACTGGGGTTTACAAGGGTATACATTATCATTCTTATTTCTGCTCAAAAACATAAATTGTGTGTACTCATCAGAACTGCCTCAGTGAGGCAGTTCTAACAAATGCCCACAATCTATGATTTGAGCAGAAATATGAAAAATATCAGAATTTTTATCTGAAAACTTTCAGTATTTGGTGGTGATTCAATATATTTGAATAGGCATGTTTTCGTAATGTTAACAGACGAGACTAGCCTTTAACAACCTTACCCTGCTGAATAAATTAAGATGCCACACCCACTTCTAATTGACAGCCAATAAGTTAGAACTTTTACTGTACCTGTTCACATCTGGCTTCATTATTTATTACATTTTTGGATAAGGTCCTTGATTTCTCAAAACAAAAATAAAGAGAGAGAGAGAGAGTACTCTTTCAATTCAGTATGTTTTATTTTAACCCTTGTCCTGCTGAACCCGGATGTACCCAGCCTATGCAAACAGTGTAGAAACATATTTTATGATTGTATTGTCAATGTAGAAGCCAACTGACCTGGATCTGCACTGTTTGCCATACACTATGTTGTGAATTTATGTCAACAACTTGGATCAAAGAATCTAAACCTAAAAATTACCGATTTAAGAAGGATATCTGGACTTAAAAGATGGCTGGCTGACTGTTCAGTTTTTATTTTCCGCAGCTTTTTGACCAACCCTGAGAACTGATTTACCAAAGTGAGAAGGGAGCCACTCAGCTTAAGAAAAATAAAATACAAACAAAAAAACATATATCTAGGTCCTCCTCTTATCTTACACCATGACTCATATTGAATACCACATTTACTCTAATTATTTGGACACTTTCATTCCTTACCATACCTGTCCTAAAATCCTAAAATTTGATCATTTCTCTATTATGACCTGTTGATGTGCCTAAAACAATGCTAAATGGGTGGTAAACTTGTAGACCCTGTAAACATCTGGAGGTGCAATGAAATACGCATGCAGTAAACAGTGAAGACACTGATCAGACTCTCCATAGCTGTTTTTCCATTAGTCCCGATATACAAATGAAATATAGTAAGGTACAAAGAAAGAAGAACAAAGGACTCTGCCCAGTGATACATTTTTTGTTTTGTCTTATTATGGGAGGAATCGGGGTAGGTGTTAGTAGGCAATTACAAACAAACAAAAATTACTTATGACCTCAACAACATTTCCACTATTTAAAGCAAAACACTATAAAAAAAATGTTGAAGAATATAAAAATAAGGTTTAAAAGGATTTTCCCCCTTAAACCTTCACTTCCTTACATATGCTGTTAAAAGCTGAATAAATATACTGCAGTTTTTCTTTTGCTATCTCATTTTACTGGTCTTGTTAGTCATCATTTTCTTTTGCAATTTTGAAAGTAAAAGATAATGCAATTATAAAGGACACTTTAACAATCTAACATTGTAAATAGTACCTTGTGCTTTAATAATAAAAACATCGCAAACACTGCAAGATACCCCTCCACTATGGGGCAGTATAACTCAGAGCAAAGATGACTAAGTTTTTATAAAAGTTAATTTGGTTTAAACAATAGTCTATCCAAGAATGGACAATACAAGCACAAATGTCAGAAACTCACTAATTATTTGTCTGAAGCATGCGAAGTGAATTTTGCAGAAGAGTCAAGGGCAAATAACTCTTGTACAAAAGAACCAGAGTTGTGGTTTTTGTGCGTAGTATGTAACCTTTGTTCCTTTATATATCCATGAAGTTCTATTCAGATAGTTCCAGAAGTAAAGGAACTAAGGGCCATAGACTGCTTCACAGTTCGACAAATTTACTATCGTAAAGATTGACGACTGTAGTAAACCATAGACACGTGCTCAATTCCGCCGCTGGCATTGGCTGATGACAACACGTCATCCTGTAAACAAAAGGGTATCGGATTCTCCCTGTTTATTTATAGAACAGCAGCTCTATCAGTGTTTTATTGTTTATTTCTGATTACGTACATGGGCCAGCATTTTTATAAGTGCCTGGTGTAGCAAGCAATTTAAACCCTGATCAGGTTCTGAATTTTGCAGCATCTGATCTGGGATCATCTGGGTCTTTAGTAACTAACTTATGTCCGTTTAGAGGACATTAGGCGTGAAATGGGTTAGTATAACCAATCTAGAGCCTAATAAGTGCCAATCATCACTGCAGCAGACGACATGTATATTATTTTAGCAGACGATTCATCTTGTTTCTTTGATGTGTGTGTGTGTGTGTGTGTTCGTGTGTGTGTGTGTGTGTGTGTGTGTGTAAAATGTCATCTAAAAAACTCGCTTGGCGCTTTAAGAGTTCAAGCATTCTTTGCAGTCATAATGTTTACACTGGTGACTATATATAGAAATGCCGTCTTACCTGTTGATAGAAGCTTAAAGCACCAATTATCACAACTGCAGCAGATGACCGTTTGATTTATGTTTCAAAGAAAGAAAAGTCTTGATGTTTCTCCTGCATAGAATTCTCATGAAACACCAAGAATTGTTTTCTTTGAAAAAATTTAAAAAAAAATATGTCGTCTGCTACAAATTTTGTTTGGCGGTTTAATGGTTAAAATAACAAATTCGAGCTACGGTTTCAATGTAGCTGCACAATGGATCAAATTGGGGAAGCCCGTCTATTTATACACCAGAAGTAAACGCTTGAATTAGCAAGCGCTCAATGTGATCTAGATTACCAGGGAGTATTTGTCCTGGTAAAATTGGTTTTCTACAGGTCTCGTTGTACAAGGTCATGTGGAGCAGTTTATAAGGGCCAAAAACTAATTTTCAGAAACTGAAAAGGGACATAACTCTGTCATTAACAAATTTCACTCATCCACAATCCCATATCACTCATTCCCAATACTAATATATTAGGAATAAAAAATTAAATTCATGAAGAAATACTTTAGTAATTGGTCATGCCCATGATCTTAAGGTCAAGGTCACAGACTTTGAAAGTTTACAAATAAAGTATTATGTTAAAGTTTTTAAAGAGCTCCTATTTTCCAAACCGTATGATGGATTTGCTTCATATTTGGTATGATGACAGATATAATATAATGGTCCAAAGTTCCTTTCAACAATACCCCAGCGCACGCCCATAATCTTAAGGTCAAGGTTACAGACTTTGAAATTTTGCAAATAAAGTATTACGTTAAAGTTTTTAAAGAGCCCATATTTTCCAAACCAAATGATGGATGTGATTCAGATTTTGCATGATAACAGATAGAGGTCCAAAGTTTTATTGAGCAATACCCTGTCTATGCCCATGCATTGACGGTAAAGGTCACAGACTGAAATTTCATGTTTTAAGATTTTTTAGAGCTCATAATTTCAAAACTATATGATTGATTTGGTTTATATTCGGAATGATGATGGTTATAGGTCCAGAGTTATTATTCAGTTATACCCCCACCTATGACTATGGCTGAAAGATCAAGGTCACTGACAAATTTTACGCTAAAGTTTTACGTTAAACTTTTTTAAAAGCTCAAATTTCAAAACCATATGATGGATTTCAATTCAGTTCATGTTCAGTCTGATGATAGATATTGGGTCCAAAGTTTTATTCAGCTGACAGCTCTTGTTACTAATCTTTCATAGGTTTAATTTGTCTGAAAGTTTTTTCTTAGAATGATAAACCTTGTAAAATCAGTGTTTGCATTATTCATTCAGCTATATCTGGGCAGTATTTTGACAAAATATACCTTTAAGATGATTTGCGATAAGAAGTCTTATCAGACTATTCATCTGTGCAGGCTGATCAGAGCAGAGTCTTTGATGATGGCATACAGTAACTACTTGGCCTTGCTATCTACAGAGCATACTAGAAAGACTGATCATTATTTCCTTAAGTGCATATCACATGTTTCCAAGGGGACACTTTCTCATGAAGCGGCCAGTAAAAGCCACATGTCCTGATAATAACCTATTCCAAAGAATTATGGCATTGCTATCTTGCTATCTATCAGTTTCATACAGACATACATGTGCATGTATTCAATGATCATATTCTGTTGATGTAAAAAAAGTATAAATTTAATCATTTCAGTTTTCTTGTGCAATGACCTTATTACAAGGCAGCAGTTGTATATGGCCCGCAGCCCGCAACCCGCAGCCCGCAGAATTGTCAAATTGAAAACAAAATGCAACAATTGTAAACAGCAGTGTATACGTATACATGTAACTTAAAGCGCGTACTAAACGCTACTGTCTTGCATTCATTACAAAAGCTATTGGCAAACAGTATAGACCTAGATAATAAGTATTACAAGAGGCATATTAAAAAGGCTTGTATATTGGGGGATGGGTATTAACTTATATCACGAATTAAGATCCAAGTTTCACAAACATTTTTTTTTCTTGTTTTATTATTATTATTATTATTACTATTCCATTTTGCAAAACTCTTATATACAAAATTGAATATTTGTCAGTTTCCCATAAGGTTTAATATTTTACAATTTTATAATGATACTAAATAAATTCGTCAAAGGCGCATGCGTAGCCATCTAGAGGGGTTATATGTCAGATTCTTGTTCTAAACCTTCATCTAGTTCAATACAACATATGTGCGAACAGCAAAGGTACAGGCTGAATTGCGGGGATGCGCAGGCGCGCCCGAGCCATCGCTGTTCGCATACATGCGATAAGTATCATTATCTCATGTGCTTCAGACGAAAGGATGCGACATTATTCCAGTTTCTGCTGAAAATTAGAAAGAAATCATACTCGTAAGAGGCGGTTCTAAAGAGTACGCACAATCTATGTTTCAGGTATTTTACCATCCAATAAATGACATTAATGTTCATTGTTGAGATTGTAGTTAAATGTCAAAATGGACATCTGGCGTTACGTTACCACGCCGTTCTGTGCGCGACATCAAGGAATAGAGGATCTTACACGAGTGGTCATTTCAAAGGAAATTTATGAAAGAAGCCTACAGCAAGATTCATTAATTTCATATGAAATGACCACGAGTATAAGATTCTGTTTTCCATATGACCATGTTAATTTGG
Source organism: Anodontia alba (assembly GCA_964016985.1). Lineage (NCBI taxonomy): Eukaryota > Metazoa > Mollusca > Bivalvia > Lucinida > Lucinidae > Anodontia > Anodontia alba. The sequence goes on from OZ024832.1 coordinate 77,260,353, forward strand.
ACTCTATCGCCTTTAAAATTGACAGTTGTGCAACAGAAAATGCATGGGCGACATGGACCGTTAGCATATGATTGCACGACCCGCACAATCTGTAGAAAAGTTAACTGACTGAGGTCCGTAAGCTTTCGGAAAGTACCCTGTTATGGCCATGTACGAGGTATGTTCATGTGTCTGTCCATCCATCAGGGCGTCTATCAATCTATAGCACAAATGGCCATGGCTCTTAAACTATTCAGAATAATTTTGGCGTACTCAAAAACACCGACAAGGTGTAATGCACCAGTCATTTGAAACCACGGTCCCTACGGGGCCGCGGATAGCGGGGAAATAGCGGGATTTAACCTCCGATGAGTCCCGACTGCCGAAGATGTGCCAGTTTTAATACATGTACAGTTTTAATACATGTACAGTTTATTTAAAGGCTCTCGGTTAAAGGTTCATGTGTGTGTGTGTGTGTGTGTGTGTGTGTGTGTGTGTGTGTGTGTGTGTGTGTGTGTGTGTGAACCCACTTGGCCAAATGAAGCCACATTTCATGTGGAACCTCCATGGGATGGGGGAAGAAAGTTTTTTATTTTTATTTATTTATTTATTTATTTATTTATTTTTTCAATGGTCCAAGTCATTGTTGTTCTTCATTAATTTTATCAACCTCCGAGAGTAGGGGAAGGGGGAGTTTACCATAAATTATTTTCCGCAGTGCAGGGCATTTACCAGGGTTGTATCACTGAAAGTTAAAAGCCCTGCTATTCCCCGGCCCTGTAAGGGCCGGGACTACAAATGACTGGTGCATAACTAATGAACTTGGAAAATGTTAGCCCTTGCCGAGGCAAAAATGGTGCAAAATTGAAAATGGCCATAATACTCAAACCTTTGTGAGTATTTTGATAAAGTTGATGTACTGACAGATCCCGACAATATCTTAGTAATGTACGTACTTAATGCAATTATCTTTTAGAACAGTCACGCCGAGGCAAACATATAAAAATATGAAAATGGTCATGACACTTAAACCACATCGTATTGGCATTGCTAGACACTAAGGGCATTTGGGCACCTGTCAATGTATGTTTCTGGGCGGGTCGTGCACTAATGCTGAAAGCTGATTGTTGTGTTATTTCTCCTGTCAGGTTGACTACTTACAAGTTTATGGTATATATGTTCAAACTTCATTTGTAGGGATCACAGTTGTCCTAATTTAGGAGAAAGTTTAATGAATGAATCGTACGATTCAAACGGTCAAAGTGAATATGATTTTACCGTCTGTTTATGTTCAATACACCACGAGGGTGCCAAAAATAACTCAAATCATTTATTTTGTGAAGAAACAGACAGCCTTTCCCCGATCAGAAATGCGAGAAGGAATTCCACGAAAACAAGTACAGCTTCTTTAATGAACCCTGAGTATTCTGCTACTTTGATTCATGAAGAAATTATCCATACTACAAAATGAAGATGAAGGATCAGATTCAAATTCCTCTGGTGTTAAAAGACAAAGAACACGAATCTGTTTACGATCCAGGAACTCTTGGTGTAGTGACAGCATTACAAAACAGAAAGACAAAGATTACGAACGTAAGTAGTATATCAATTATTGAATTATTGAAGCTTATCGGGAAAAAGAGTCTTGCTGAAAACATAAGCGACATCAAGTTGTAAATGATAAAATATAAAACTCCTAGTTTCTCCCTTAAAACACAATCTGCCACCCTTTAAATCCGTAATGGATCCAGATATGAGGTAGAAGAGGCCACTTGGCATAACTGAATTATTACCACTGCATATGAGATGTGGATATAATATTCTAACAGAAAGAACACCCTTCATCAAGTGGGACATAAGACTACGTGCCTTCATTTAACAATGTTTAACGATCTATTAAAAGTTATCGCACTCATGCAATAACATGAAATTGTTTAACTTTTACCAAGACCTGGGCTAATTCAGCAGACGACATTTTAGTGATATATTTCTTCTTTTCCCCCAAAAATGGGTTTTGACATTTTTTTGAATCTTATTTCATGAGAAAAAAAAATGAAAAATAGTTCTTATTCACGTCTGCTGAATTTTTACCTGGAGGGCTTAGAGTTAGATCATGTCAGCTGATAATATGTGATGTGCTTATCAAAAGAAATGCCATTTTGTTTCGCAAATAATTCAGCCTCCTCATGAGAGTTCCGACAAAGTATGTGGCATGTGCGACTAGCGAAGGCTCATATCAGCCTCTGCATACACGCAGTCTGATCAGAGCCTAACCTGTTCGCATGAACCTTCTATAGATCTTCGGCTACCCATAGATTAAGAACCTGAGTCGCTAAGCTTAAAGAGAGGCTGCATTAGCTGATCTGAGTTTAGACTGTTCAGCATGACACATTGTTGGAAATCTCGGGAGACGACAATTATATATTATCAGGTACGGTCGACTCTCGTAATCTCGAACTCCAAGGGACTCCCTGAAATGCTTCGAGATATCCGTACCTCGACATAGCAGAATTGCAGAATTGAGGAAAAACTAAATCGAACAACCACATTTAACAAATGTATATGTAATTGGACTTGAAATTCGAGATATATTGAAAATATTGTGGAAAAAAGGAGAAATTGCTCCTTTGGAGCAATTTCTCCTCTTTTCCACAATATTTTGTTATCTGTTATTATATTTTCATGTTTAGGCAGGGACCAGATTTTCACTTCGAGATAAGCGGTTATTCGAGATAAGCGAGGTCGAAATAACGGGAGTCAACTGTAAATTATCAGGTCAATTGTCCGAACTAATTGAACAGCCTTCAAACAAACAAAAAAAAAAACAAAAAAAAAAAACAAAAAAAAAAAAAAAAAACGAGTCTTGATTAAGTTCAGCGGACGACAAACTTACCATATTTTTTCTTATTTTTTTTTTGTAGAAAACAGGAGTTGATTGACATTTCATGCATATTTTCTCCATTTGAGATAATTTGCCTGAAATGACAAAACCTAATTACAGTGAAGAATAAGAAAAAATATTTCATTATATCGTCTACTGAAAATTTTACCCAGATGTAATGTTCACTTGAAAGGCAAATTCTGGCTGAGCAGTGCTAAATCTCGTTTTGGTCCAATTAATAAGCTTGAGAATGAAATTACTATGAATACCACTGTAAGCCAACACATGAGAAAAGCTAATTTACATCATTTAGACAAAAATATATTGAACAGGCAAAAACATGTACATAAGAGCAGTCTGCTGTTCCCAGACACGCAAGAACCTATATATCTTCGGAGGTATACGGAGACTTTAAGGAAGCTGCACAAGGAAAAAATTAGTGAAATTTTGGAAAGTAGTGGATATCCCTTATCTACTTATACCTATGCAAGGAGTTCTATTTCTGAACAATAACAACAACAAAATGTCCTTTGTATTCCGAATACTACCATCAGACAACAAAACTAGAAACACTTTAAGACTGCAAACTCACGGTAAAAAAAAGAAAAAAAAAAAAAAAAAAAAAAAAAAAAAAAAGAAATGCACTCTCTATCATTACGTTCTTATTATGGGGCAGTAAATACAACTGCAAAAGGATTTGAAATAACCAGAACAAATTGATTTTAAGAAACTAACTGTTAGAGATATTGACCTGTGTTTACTAAATGGCTGTTTTATAGCATACTAATTGCTTGCAGATCTTATCTCAATTTATAGGAGTTTGATTAAATTTCAGAGCTTCTACAATTGTGACCAGTCGTTTTTCTTCAGCCTTAGGTAACTTGAAGTTGGATTTAAGAGGATTTTGTTAAAAAAAATAGTATAAAAAGAGAAATAGATGTAAAACAAGAACGACTGGAGCCAGTCTAATTTATATATTACATATCTGTTAGCTTTTTCAGACCAATTTAATTATTAGCAACTTTCTTCGAACCCGTAATTAGGCCATGCCATTTTTTTTATTTTTATTTTTTTTTTCTCTCTGTGTTTAGCGTTCGAGGCCTGGTAGGTTTTGAGGGTTCACTCAAAAAAAACAAAAAAACAAACAAACATATATATATATATATATATATATATATATATATATATATATATATATATATATATATATATATATATATATATATATATATATATATATAGTTTTCTTTCTCAACAAATGTTTTCAGCTGTTTCTGGAAATGTCTGTGGGAGAAAACAAAGCTCCTGGACATTGTGTAACGTAGCTGCTACAAGCCTGTTGTGTGAACCTGTGATCATATAGTGTTTTCATTAAACTAAAAAATCAAAAAGTGCGTTGTGTTTTCTAAAGTTTTAATTAAACTAAAATTTAAATCAGAGAATATAATTCTCTTTCAAACATTTAGGCTCAACGCACGGCTGAGCTCGGCGCATCCAAATATCGAGACGTCCTAACTGGACCACCGAAAACACCGAACCAAAGAGCTGATCCAGCCACGACTATTTATATGCTTCACAGCATTCCACAAAATGTCATTCCCAAGGTTGCTCCCCAGCCAAAACAGCAAATTACGCAACTTTAATGTCATATGAATATTAGTGGGTTACTTCGCAATAAGCTTGTGCAAAGGCCAGTCACCAAAAAAATGCTGTAGTTGTATATGGGCAATTCACATTAATTCCCATAAATCTTAATTAACTGTTAATCAAACAATATGGCTTAGTCTATTAAAATGATTTCGAAAATACTAACTATTATCATTTTACGCTTATTTCTTTAAATTCACCATTATTCCTACAGCAGACTTTAGGTTCCCTATAACCAGTGCATAAAATACATTGGACTGTGCATAAACAGCACCTGCTGTTTAGGCATCACATATTTTCAAAGGCTATGAAATGTCATAGAGACTCTGTATCAAAAAAATTGGCTTTAACCTTTCAACAAGTTGATTTGAATGAAGTCCAACCTAAACAATCACATGTATACTAGGTGGCTTCAGTACATTTTAACATTTTAACTGTAAAATAATTTTAATATTTCTGCAACATAAAATCGACTCAGAATAACTGTAAAAGATTCATACAGTTATTACGGCCCTACAAACATCGTTTAGTTCATCCCTAAATCTGTCGTTTTTACGACCCTTAAACATCATTTAACTCATATATTAACCTGGGTAGATACTGAGCAACCTGGGTAGATACTGACTATGTTATATACCTCCTATGCTTTAAGTAAATTAATTAATCTCCTTTAATTAATTTACTCCCTTTTTAGTCGGACTGATCACACTCTTTTAAAACATCATGTATATCCTGATACATGTAACACATTTTTACATATTTTGACATATAAAACATACATTTCGTGTCGGGGATACTTTCACCCTTACTGTCGTACGCATACATCCATGATCAATATACCTCCGATCAAGATGTACACATATGACCAGGATCCCACATTGATTTTCCCAATCAATGTCTAGGATTATTCGACAATTACTCATAAACATAAAATTACAGGTGACCAAGATTAATATAAACACAAATATTTTCAAGTGACCAGGATTAACATAAACATAAAAAATTTCAAGTGACCAGGATTATCCTTCAGGTGACTAGGATGTGATCAATAACACACGATCATTTGTTACTACCAAATTATCCAGTCACTAGCGACGAGGATGGAATACCTATCAACATCCACTCACTAATGAACAGGATTAGGACTCTTCCTAAATCAATATGTATTGAACACCCGTCCAAAACGTACACCTGACCTGGATTGTCATTGTTCATGTATTATCACCATTTAATAACACAGTTTATACATATTAGTAGAATTTTTACAGTTTCTAGTTTTTACATAACGGCTCTCTGTCTAACTCCACAACTTGCGGTCTTCGTGGTACCCCCATCATCGGAACTCTATGTCGTCTGTTGATAACGTACATATCGTCCTCTTTACCAGTGGATTCATGATGGCTATTCACCACCATATACGTTGGGTACGGTTCTCGGTACACGCAACAACCATAGTGACATTTAGTCACTTTTACCTTTTCCTCTCGTCGGTTACAATCACAACACCCGTAATGACATTGCATTACCTTTACATCGTCCGTCTGTAAATTAAACAAAGTTACTACTAATACCTACAAATTATATCTTCACCTAGGCATGACTTTTAGGGTCATACCCAGGACTTTATATTAAAGTCACTGAATTACATTACTGTCTTTCTTCGTCCCAGCACGACCTTGAGGGTCATGCAAGGCACCAAAACTATACACATTTTAAATATAAACATAATGTCACCATTAACATTATTCTGTAATAACCAATATTACGTATAAAATGTTCTATTACCCTGTAGAATCACTGCAGAACCATCCTAGTTCTGTACCCATGCCATCGCAGCATCTGTTCGTCTGAAGGTATTTCTTTGACCTTCAAAAGCGTGATTGATGCTTCCTTCTTCCTGAAGGACAGACATTTCGACCTGTTCGCCATTGGTCGGTGCTTGTTTTACATTTACCCCCTCGAGGTCATATCTAGTGGTCTCTCGTTTACCAATTATCTAATTTAAGAAACATTTACCTTTTCTTAACACCCAACAGATAATTATGAATACAACAATAATAGATGCAGCTAGGCTTACTGCACTAATTGTCCAACTATTACTATGCTGTTTAGTATCAACATTAACCATTTTATAGGCCTTAGTTTCCCGTAGAAAACTTTGCATAGGTATTTCCTTCATCCCTATCAAATGAGATGGCAAACCTATAGCTTTAGATTTTTCAATTTGGGTTTTAGAATCATTCCAAATAACAAATTGTGAAAAGTTATGCAGTTTTAACAATGCATGCAAAGGGTCCGGCCTTTGAAAATGACTCGTTTTGCCGAAATATTCGGGTAACTGTAAATAGTCATTAGAGGCTTTACACGTGTTATTCAGTTGAATAACACCAAATGGTGGTATAATTTTAACATTCTTCTGATTAGAATCATTTGACTGACAATTTAATGTGAATGTCAAAGGCTTGTTGGTAACAATAATCCAAGTACCATATGACAAATATCGTGTAGATGGTAATTTCTCATTCAAAACAATCATTTGCTTACAAAGAGTTTTAATGTCCCTAGTGTTTTGCACAAATAACACAATTACACAGAATTTATTGACATTTGTTTGATAAAACGCTGCCTCAGGATTGCAAAACTGAAAATGATAGCTATTACACATTTGAAAAGTACTCTCGGATAAAAGTGAGAACTTTGTTTTATCTTTTGAAATCATTAGCATTTCCGTCTCTACCGCATATTTTACTAAGATATCAGTTTGATTATCTGAAAGAAGAGGTATTGGTAAATTATGTATTATATATACTTCATATTCTTCTCTTGTACTTATTAATGGAATCTTGAGAACAATTCTGATCTCATTATTCTGCAGGTACGTTATACATGTTAACGTTTTATAGAAATACCAAATGTCTTTACGAGGATTTCTCGGTAATTCAAAATTATTAAGGAGCTTCGACTCAACTTCAATCAAAAGTTTCTTAAGATCTTTAGGAGAAATAGTACTTGTCGATAAGTGATGCATTGACAACATATTAAGTTCTGATTTTAGACTTTCAAGATAAAATATAGCATCTTGTGTACTAAGTCTTATTTCATCAATTATCATTTGAAATTGAAGATACGTGTGGACAAAGTGTTCTAGTCTTACAAATTTTTGTTCAAATGTTTGTCCTATTTCCCTAATTTTATCATCAAGTTTTTGAATGACAATAATTAAATCCATTATTGATCTTCGATTTTCTATTACCTGCATTCTGGTTAAATTTAGTACAGACAAACTTACAACTAAGTCATGTATTGTTCTTGATTATTTGCTAAAGCTTTAATATTCCTATCTATGTTCTCTAGATCACTTTCTGAAACTGTGCCAAATAATGTACTCATTAGCTGGCCAATTATAGGAATTAACGATCTTTTATATCTTTGATTAGACAATGAAAGATCTTGGTATTCGTCAAAGCTATCATATATTGATGTATATGTGTCAGTCAACATATCGACCTCGACATGTAAACTTTCAAATGTTTCTACATATCCTGTCAAGTTTGATCTTTGATAGAAATTTGTTATCACCCTTATAATCTCATCTGTATGACCCAAATCATTGTTAATTTTACTAATTAATCTTTGGAAAGACCTTAAATCATGGACAAATGTTACAGACCAGTGCGCATCATTTATAAAGACTTCATTCGTCTTTTGAAATACTACGTTTTCAGATGTAAAGAGTCCGAAAACATGACCAACTAGTAATAACCATAGGCTAAATGTAAAATACATTACTTTCACCTGAAAGTAAATAAAATAAATGGCATAATTATTATGACTTAACACGAGGTTTCCACTATTTATAATTTACCTCTATACACAGACACATGTGTATTTATAACATTACACACACACACACATGAGGTCATTTTATAACATATCTGAAATTAACCTAAATAATTGTTTTACGTCTCACCTATGAGACTGATGAGATTCCTGATGTCTCTTCTTAACTGACCTAACTGTTTTCTAGACCTTCTGCTAGAACTTTTCCGGCGTGAATGAACTTCATCCACTTCCATTTCATTACCGGAATTATTAAACATTTCTGAAGACAAGGGAATAGAATTATTAGAGCATACTTCATCATTAACTTCCATGTCCTTGACTTCTGTTTCTTCGTTCTGATTTTGTCTCATGTTTCTATGTCTTAACCTTTTTCTTAACTCCATTAAAGGTATATCACTTTCGTCTGAAGAGGATTCTCCTTCTTGCCTATATTTCTCAACTAACTTTGCTAATGGTAAATTCTCTTCCGAATCTGAATCAGACTCTGTTTCTGACTCAGATGCGCTAGGTGGTACAACATAAGCGGCATCCCTTAATTTTCTACTATTTTCATCTTTTGATATTCGCCAGTCATCTATGTTCGCTAACATTAAGTCTCCAGCATATACTCTACTTAATGAGCCAGCTAACTGATTTTTAATAATATAAGACACAGGACCTGTCTTCTCAACTACTCTATAGTAAGGTTTCCATTTTGGACCTAGTTTACCTTTTCTCTGTTTATTTTCATAGTACACGGGATCACCTACTTTAACTTCTACTGACTTAGCATTTTTATCTGCATACCTTGCTTGTCTTTTCTTAGCTTTCTTAAGATGATTTCTTACATGTACAAATGCTTTATGTTGTTCTTGTAAGGCAATCTCATGGTAATCTTCACTTACATATTTTCTCCTAGGTTTAAATACATTTACAGGCAACACTACACCTCTGTTATACAACGAAAAGAAAGGCGAAAATTTTGATGATTCACTTACATTGAATCTAATTGCAGCCAGACTTTGATTTAAATGCAAATCCCAGCTTTGTTGATTATCTGCAACTGCTTTTGCCAAAATATCATGCAAAGTTCTATGAAGGCGTTCGCATTTTGCGTTACTCTGAGGATGATAGACGCTTGTTAAAACATGGTCTATCTTAAGTTTTGCCAAAGTTTCACGTACCATTTTATTCACATTTTCTGATCCGTTATCAGAGACAATCTGTAAAGGGCATCCGAAACGCGGAAAAAATCTGTTGAAGGATTAAATCAGTCACTGTTTCAGCAGGCAGTTTTATCAGCAACTGGAAAAGCTTCTTGCCAACCACTGTACCAATCTACAAATGCAATTATATATTTATTCCCTGACAAAGTTGTGGGATAAGGTCCAGAAAGATCGAGACTAAGTTTCGCCATAGGATATGGTGGCATATCCGTTTCTTGCAAAGGGTGTTTATGTTTTTGCATTGACCTAGTTTTACAGGTAACACAATCAGAAACATACTTATGGAGTTCCTTGAAGAGAATCGGCCAATAATACTTCTGACGTATGGAATCAAAAGTTTTCTGAATTCCCATATGTCCATTATTATCATGGTACTGAGTTATAACAAAAGATCTAAGATGTTTTGGAATAAACGATCTTAAACATGGGTCATCATCGACATTGGATAGATAGTATATCAAACCGTCTACCGAAAGATAATGTTTTTGAACACCTTTGCTTTCCTGACCATTCAGAATCATTGATTTGATTTCCGAAATGTCATCATCCCTATTTTGTTCTACTGACATGTCAAAGCCTTCTGTTTTGAAATCTGCGCAATCGCATTTTTCAAAGGATTCTTCATTTGGCAAATTACTCTTTGTAACAATTTTTGGTTCAAATTGATTTGAATCAATCACATGCACCTCATATAAATTATCATTGACGTCAAGTACCTTTTCACTGTCAATGTCTTCATTTTCTTGACTTTCTGAAGTTTTATTTATTTTATCTGGGTGAGTTGAAAGAAGATCGGCACACGTATTTGTGGTACCCGCAATATATTCTATTGAACAACTGTAACCTGACATACTTAAAGCCCAAAGCTGAATTTTCTTGTTTTGCATTGGAGATTCAAGCAAATACTTCAAAGGTTTATGGTCCGTTCTTATAATGAACTGAGCATTATGTAAGTAATAATCTAGTTTTTGAAGTGCAAAATGAATTGCGAAAGCTTCTTTCTCTACCATTGACCATTTACACTGAGATTTACTAAGTTTGTGGGACAAATAATAAATTGGTTTTTCATCACCGTCACATTCTTGTGTAAGACATGCACCAATACAAGTATCACTCGCATCAGTATAAAGGACGTAAGGATTATTCGAATCAGGATATACTAAAAGTGGGACAGCTGTCAAACTGTCTTTCAAAAACTCAAAAGTTTTTTGATGTACGTCCGACCACTTGAAATGGGCATACTTTCTTGTCAAAGCAATTATTGGTTCAGCTATTTGTGAGAAGTTTGGTATAAACTTCCTGTAATATGAACACATGGCAATAAATGATCTTACCTCTCTAACACAAGCTGGTACTGGTAAGGATCTAATCGCATCATTTTTCAGCTCATCTGATTTGACTCCAAATTCTTTAATAATGAATCCAAGCTAATGGGTTTCTATCTTAAGAAAACTACATTTCTTAAGTTTCAATCTCAAGTTATGCTCACGTAACTTGTTAAAAATAATACTGAGATGATTCAAATGTTCTTCTAAAGTTGAACTAAATATCAAGATGTCATCTAAGTATGCCGTAGCAATTGACAACCTAACAAAACAACAGACATTTGTTCTTGAAATACTGCAGGAGCATTCGAAAGGCCAAAGGGCATTACATTAAACTCAAATAACCCTTTATGACACGCATAAGCGGTTTTCTCCCTATCTTTTTCGTCCATGGCGACCTGCCAATATCCACTCTTTAAGTCTAAAGAAGTGAAATATTTTGCTTTACCTAATAAGGCTAAAATATCATCTATCAATGGCAATGGAAAGGAATTTTTCTTTGTTATTTGATTAAGCTTCCTGAAGTCTACACAAAATCTCTTACTACCGTCTTTCTTATCTACTATAACTACTGGAAAAGACCAAGGCGATCTTGACCTTGTTATTACGTCTGCATCTAGCATTTCATTGATTGCCTTATCCATTACTTCCCTATTTTTAATTGGCGTCCTGTAAGGTTTCATTTTAATTGGTTTATTATCCCCTACATCAATCTGCATTTTTACAGTATCTGTCTTTCCTAATTCGGAATCTTTATTGGCAAATAAGTCTTGATTTTAATGACTAGTTTTTCAATTTTTGACCTATATTTTCCAGGTACATCTAAGTCATTTAAGTCTAATTTACTTCTGTTGGTATTATTTTTAATAACTGAGTTTACCTGCGTTACGTTATTTTGAATTTCTGAAATTCTTGCTAATAAACCATGCCTATAAATTTTAATGAACTTATTTGTGTTTTTTACTATCAATAAAGGCAAATATCTATCTTTAGCTAACGTCGAAACTGTATTCATAATCTGTAAACCTGGTTGATTAACTATGAAGCCTTTATCTATCTGTAAAATTTCATAAGATTTTCCTATGGGTAAGTCTGGATTTTCTCTTACTTTACCATAACATCATGGCTGTTTGTGGTTTAATTCAACAAGTCTTTTTGATTCTTACCGTAGATGCTGTATGTATATCTTCTTCTAAGTGTACATAATGTTTTCCATTAATTCTGAGACATTTTAAATCAAAATAAATTCTGACGTTATTTTTTTTTAGCCAGTCCAAACCTAATATCATGTTTATATTCAAATCTCTAATCACATAGAAATCTTGGGACATGTCGGTTCCACCGATACAAATTTGTACGAAATGCAACCGTCGCATTTTAACTCAGAGCCATTTGCGGACTGCAAACAAGCCTTCTTGTTATTCAGCCTCGGTTTATTCTTAAGCTGATCATAAACTCTCCGGTGCATTAAAGAACATTCTGCTCCAGTGTCCACTAGAGTTCTAAACTTTTGCTTACCAATTCTTACTATGCATGAATTTGGACTGCCCGAAACACTAACCTTAAATTTTTTTTTCAGGTAAATTTCTACAGTTTTTACCACTATTATTATTACTACTACTCTCTGCATCGACCTCCTTATGCAGAGAGCTTCCTAGTTTTCCTGATTTTTGTTTACGGGACCCCTAGGTCTACCATGACCCATTGGCGGTCTATTTCGCTGTTCTTTATTACGACAGTCTCTGTTATGTGGCCCTCCTGTCCACAATTCCAACAGATTATTTTTCTTTCTGGCTGAGCGCTATTCACTCGCCGAAAATTATTATTAGGCTTAAACATTTGACCTCTAGAGTGGTCAACTTCCATGGGAACTTCCCGTCTTTGAGGCGTGGTATGTGTTAACTGTACCCTAGCCCTAAGATTTTGTTCGTTAGTGGCTATTGCAATTGCTCCCTGTAGAGTATCTGGTTGATCTTCATTTTTAAGTTGTCTGTGGTGAGCCCATCAACAAAGATGTCAATAAGTTGACGCTCTACTGCGTCTCCCCCTTGATTATGATAAGCCTCTTCTGCTAATAATAATATTCTTTCAGCGAATAATTGGATGTTTTCACCTGGCTTCTGTCTCACTGTCCTCAATAAAGACAGAGCCATTTGCCTATCTGTTACATCTGAGAAGCGTACAGCCAACTGTTCTTTCAGCTGTTCCCAGGTGTTCTGAGGGTTTGCTATCATATAACGCTGTATAAATCCGCTGACAGCACCCGAAGACGACTGATATGCTATCAGTTTCTTGCGTCTGTCACACACAATATTTGCAAGGATAGCGTATTTTTCAATGGACTTTATCCATTCTCTATATTTATGAGGGTTGCCATCAAGCTTGATCACAGAGGAAGATACCCCCTGTGTCGTCAAAGCTTGCGACACATTAGCTAATTCAATCTGGGTGTTTTGAAAAGCCTGCGCTGCAGGGTCAACATGTTGAGCCTGAGGTTGTGCTTGACCCTGTGCTTGTGCTTGTGCCATTTTAAAATATTATTAACAAATACAATTAATTAATTAATCTAAGTGACTTATGCCCTCATTGGTAAACGTACGACCATCAGACATAACCACAAGTTAAGGTAAACAAAAACAACACCTACCTGGGTTCCTCTTGTCTGTGTCGTTGTCTGTTCCATTATTCTGTTTCTTTGTCTTGTGTCCTCGACAGCCTAAGTTCTTTTTCTTTTGATCCGTCGGAGCGGCAACAAAACTAGACTGCAACGTAGCTGCTACAAGCCTGTTGTGTGAGCCTGTGATCGTATAGTGTTTTCATTAAACTCAAAAATAAAAAAGTGCGTTGTATTTTCTAAAGTTTTAATTAAACTAAAATTTAAATCAGAGAATATAATTCTCTTTCAAACATTCAGGCTGAACGCACGGCTGAACTCGGCGCACCCAAATATCGAGACGTCCTAACTGGACCACCGAAAACACCGAACCAAAGACCTGATCCAGCCACGACTATTTATATGCTTCACAGCATTCCACAAAATGTCATTCCCAAGGTTGCTCCCCAGCCAAAACAGCAAATTACGCAACTTTAATGTCATATGAATATTAGTGGGTTACTTCGCAATAAGCTTGTGCAAAGGCCAGTCACCAAAAGAATGCTGTAGTTGTATATGGGTAATTCACATTAATTCCCATAAATCTTAATTAACTGTTAATCAAACAATATGGCTTAGTTTCAGAACATTTTATAAATGTTCTGTCTATTTAAATGATTTCGAAAATACTAACTATTATCATTTTACGCTTATTTTTTTTAAATTCACCATTATTTCTTCAGCAGACTTTAGGTTCCCTATAACCAGTGCATAAAATACATTGGACTGTGCATAAACAGCAACTGCTGTTTAGTCATCACATATTTTCAAAGGCTATGAAATGTCATAGAGACTCTGTACCAAAACAATTGGCTTTAACCTTTCAACAAGTGGATTTGAATGGTCCAACCTAAACAATCACATGTATACTAGGTGGCTTCAGTACATTTTAACATTTTAACTGTAAAAAAAAATTTAATATTTCTGCAACATAAAATCGACTCGGAATAACTGTAAAAGATTCATACAGTTATTACGGCCCTACAAACATCGTTTAGTTCATCCCTAAAACTGTCGTTTTAACGACCCTTAAACATCATTTAACTCATATAATAACCTGGGTAGATACTGAGCAACCTGGGTAGATACTGACTATGTTATAATTGAGAGCATTCATTCGTAATCTCCGGTTTGTTACGTGACAATAAAACACATGGAATAAACCTTTTTTTTTCTTTAAGCTCAAATATAGGTTTTGGAATTATTGTTGCGGCATCAACAATTGCATTAAAAGCCTACTCCTCCTACACCACTGGGCCTATTGACTCGATACTTGGTAGGAAGCATCCGGGTGACTTGTAGATCAAAAATAGCTAAACTCGTTCCGATCGGAAATCCAAGAAAGCGGCCATGGCCGCCATCTTGAAAATCTTTTTTTCGCTTCTTCTCCTCAATCAAAACGCCAATTGACTCCAAAATTGGTAGGAAGCACCGGGGTGACTGGAAGATCAAAAATAGCTAAAATCGTGCCGATCGGAAATCCAAGATGATCGCCATGGCCGCCATCTTGAAAATCTATTTTTCGCTTCTTCTCTAGAACCAGAAAGCCAATTGACTTGAAACTTGGTAGGAAGCATTGGGGTGACTTGTAGATCAAAACTAGCGAAAATCGTTCCGATAGGAAATCCAGGATGGCCGCCATCTATTTTTCGCTTCTTCTCTTAAACCCAAAAGCCAACTGACTCGAAACGTAGAAGGAAGCATCAGGGTGACTTGTAGATCAAAAATAGCTAAAATCGTTCCGATTGGAAATCCAAGATGGCCGCCAAGGCCGCCATCTTGAAAATCTAATGTTCGCTTCTTCTCCTAAACCGAAAGGCCAATTGACTCGAAACTTGGTAGGAGACTAGAGGATCAAAAATAGCTAAAATCGTTCAAATCGGAAATCAAAGATGGCCGCCATGGAGGCCATCTTAAAAATCTATTTTTCACTTCTTCTCCTAAACCCAAAAAGGGTAAGAGAAAAGAACAGCCAAATGATTCGAAACTTAGTAGGAAGCATTGGTATGACTTGTAGATCAAAAACAGCTAAAATCGTTCCGATCGGAAATCCAAGGTGGCCGCCATGGCTGCTATCTTGAAAATATATTTTTCACTTCTTCTCCTGAACCAAAAGCCAATTGTCTCCAAACTTGTTAGAAAGCATCAGGGTGACTTGTAGATAAAAAAATAGCTAAAATAATGCTGATCGGAAATCCAAGATGGCCGACATGGTGTCCATCTTGAAAATCTATTTTTCGCTTCTCCTAAACCCAAAAGCCAATTGACTTTAAACTTGGTAGGAAGCATCGGGGTGACTTATAGATCAAAAATGGCTAAAATCCTTCTGACTAGAAATTCAAGATGGCCGCCATGGCGACCATCTTGAAAATCTATTTTTCACTTCTTCTCCTGAACCGAAAGACTTATTGACTTTAAACTAGGTAGGAATTCGCTTAATACGTCATTTATCAGCACTAGCTCAGTCTTTTGAAGAATTCATTTTCCTCTCATGTACACGAAACCTCTATATAGCCAAAACAGAATATAGCTGTATGACATACTCGTATAATTATGTGACATGAATTTTGTAATAAAATTATGTTCTGTTCTACAATCTCAGGTCGCATATTATATGGCTTATGAGTGAGAAACAGAAAGAAAACAAACACGAAGACAACTATTACATATATACATAACTTCCTTGTAGCAAGTTATCAAAGGAAGAAATTTCACACAGGTATTTAAATGTGTCTCGGAAAAACAGACTAATAAAAATGACATATCTTTGCGTCAATGTACGTTTTAGTATTTGTGCAAACACATGCGTATATAAATGTCTTGATAGAACATGTGGTCTTTTGCTTATTTATGTACAATTAGGAATATCGTCATTATGATGAGGAGTTCTTTTTTTACAGTTTCCAGTTCAGAAAAGCGAGTTTCGAGTTGTAAAAAGCGAGTTTCGAGTTGAGAAAAGCGACTTTCGAGTTGTTAAAGGCGAGTTTGGAGTTAAGAAAAGCGAGTTTCGAGCTATGAAAAGCGATTAGTTATGAAAAGCGAGTTTCGAGTTACGAAAAGCGAGTTTCGAATTGTAAAAAGCGAGTTTCGAGTTATAAAAAGCGAGTTTCAAGTTATGAAAAGCGAGTTTTGAGTTGTAAAATATGGAAGCGTATTGGTACCCCACTTATATTTTTTTCACAACTTAAATTTATGTAGAGAAACATAATAATATCATGATATGGCGACAAAATTTTATGTTATAATGTTATAACATATCGTATTCGCTACATATCTGTATATTGTTCACGGAATATTTGATCGTGTATGACATTCTTTTTACTACATAGAATTTTTATCACGCTATATTTTTATACGCTATACCAGTAGGTTTTTTCATGCACTTCAAAGAGTTATTTCATTGTCGCAGACCATTTTGTTGTCATAATATCTATTGGCTGGAATAAGTGACGTCACATGGGCCACTGAAGGGAAAACTTGGCCGTACAAAATAGATTAAAAGAAACGGGGTTTTCATCGGTACTAGTCACCATAACGGAAAGAAAAGTGTCTAGCACACATGCTAAACCTTGCTTTGAAATACATATACACAATTTTTATTAACAAGTGGGCTGAATGATTATCCCTTTCTCAAAACTAAGATGTAAAAATGTACGTGTATCCTCGCGTGTACCAAGATATAATGTGTACAAATAAACATACCGAACCGGTGTACCGGTTTATCTTGAACCTTGGTAGCTTGCCCCTCCCCCTCCTCACAGGGGGAGTGAAGCTGCCTTTTGTGCAGTTTGTCTCCCCTCCGGGTGTTATCTTGAATCCTGGGTAGCTTGTCCCTCCCCCTCCTCACAGGGGGAGTGAAGCTGCCTTTGTGCAGTTTGTCTCCCCTCTGGGGTGAAGATACCCCGGGGTATGCCCCTCACCCTGGGCAGCTTGCCCCCTCCGCCCAGGGGGTGAAGATACCCTGGCCTGTGGAGCTTGCCCCCATCCCAGAACACCTGACATAACTTAATGCGGAAACAAAAAAAATAAAGAAAACTAGTACTGTTTTGATAATTGAGCGTTATAAATTTGTACTGAGTTTGCAACGTTTTCCTGGGTGTGAGTGTGTGTAGGGGGAGGGGGATTGGGGGGAAACTGCCCTGGGTAGGGGCAAAATACCCCGGGTTACCTTATCCCCGGGGGACAAGCTGCCCGGGTAGTGTGGGGTGGGGCAAGATAAACTGTTACACCGGCTAAAACTTGATACTGACGAAGAGACAAACCATTTATTTAACAGAGCTGAGCCGCAACAAATGTACCGCAGTAGATGAGACCGCTTAAATTAATTGGGGTATTGGGACACTTGCAGGATTTTCTCGCCGACACTAAGCATTCGGTACCCCTGGAAGCCTCTTTTGATTGACAAATGACGTCAGTGTTCCGCTTTTGATTTTTGGTCGTGCGTATGGCGATAAAACAATACAGGTATCAAGATCTTTAACTTCAGTTCCGCAAAAAACATAGCGTTGTTTCGTAGAACATATGTTGTAATGTGCATTACAAAATATTCAAACAATACAGATTACCACATAATGTTGTCGTTTTTATATAATTACGAGAATATCTATTACGAAATAAAATTAAAATGAAATAATGAACACGTGAAAACATTGTTTTTATCTAACTTTTATGGAAAACAGTATATAGTAAAAACTCGATATTTTTGCATTTTCATGACAAAATATTGCCACGAGAAAAAAATATATGGGGGGCTACTAATACGCTTCCATAGCTAGCAGACGGAACTTTTTAACTTAACCAAATTTGCATGATTTAGGCACAAATCAAATGAATGTAATTTTTAAAACAGTGGCTTAATTGATGTTGTTGTTTTAACACGTATCAATAATTATGTGTTAAAACAGATGAATAGTTTGATGTTTATTTGTGCTGAGTACTTAAACAAGCCATGGCTATTGCAAAATAAGTCATACGGTGCGAAGGCATACAAAAGGTGTTTGTACTAGCCGAATGTAGAAACTACTGTCTAATCAGATAGATACGTAAAGCATTTTATACAGTAGCTGTACATTATTTGACTCAATTATGCAAAATTCTGTGAGCTTCTACACCGTACATACTTACGGGTTCCATAAAAAGTTACGGGTGGCCAACCGTAAAAAGTTACGGGTGACTGGAAATCGATAAACAATTCACTTTTGTCCGTGTTTGTAATAATTTAATAACAGTAGTACCCGCGTACAATTATTATGATTATTAATAGAGTCTGATCTGTGTCTTAGTTTTTTCACACGCCTGTCAATCCGAACATTTAGGATATATATATATATATATATATATATATATATATATATATATATATGTGTGTGTGTGTGTGTGTGTGTGTGTGTGTGTGTGTGATATATATATATGTGTGTGTGTGTGTGTGTGTGTGTGTGTGTGTGTGTGTGTGTGTGTGTGAGAGAGAGAGAGAGAGCTTTTGCCGCATGTCTGAACAAACCGCTATCATCATATGCGGGTATTATTATGGGAAAACGTATCTTA
The DNA here is from genome assembly GCA_964016985.1 of Anodontia alba. Lineage (NCBI taxonomy): Eukaryota > Metazoa > Mollusca > Bivalvia > Lucinida > Lucinidae > Anodontia > Anodontia alba. The sequence goes on from OZ024832.1 coordinate 77,279,430, forward strand.
TACCAAGTCAGAGTTCGACCACCAAATGAAAGTCACGCAGTCTGGTCTGACCATTGTTAGCAGTCGTAGTACTTGGGCTTTGTATAAACTAGACAGCTAACACCAGAGACCAGCACCAAAATATGTGGCGTCGGTCTATCTGTTCTATGTTCGTAGGTGACACAAGGGAACTTTCTAACTGCAAATCTGGATACTATCGAAACTACATTGTGTGTAGAGTAATTAAAGGTCCCCAATCACATATGGAAATATGTTCAGACTGATCAGGGCCCCTTTTCCCGCTTACAGGATCGATGATTACTGTAGAATATGCTGAAGAACATATTGAGGCCCTGATGGCACTGCGCGAATAATAAGTAAGCAGGCCTAGCCTTCAATGTCCGCACATGGGATAGCTGCCCTTTTCCCCGACGTCGAACATCACAATGTACCCCCTGATTTTTATGACCTGATACCGGAAATGTGTGACCCTGCGGGCAGTGATCTTTTAGATACTAATCTCTCTTCATCCTACTGGCAAGCTGTCTTGTATATTGCCCATTGATGATTATTTTGCTCTAAACAAATTATGCATGTTTAATGCAGTAAAGTTATTGTATTGTATTGTATTGTATATTTTAATCTGGTCCAGCTCCTTCGAGCTCTGCCTTTTACAGTGTCGCATAAAATACAAGCAGACGGATACAGAAGACGTCACTAGGGCGCTTGGTGTGCAGACCGATCCCGATAAATTAGCAAATACCAAAATCAGGGTTTATTTATTTATTATCCCGCAGAAAACTTTTTTACTGTCTGATCTGGGTGTTCGGTGTTCTCTTGCCGCTTCGATTTATGATTAAAGAACTCGAACGTATCTACTAGAGTACTGTGAAGGCCCCGACAAGCAATCCCAGGTGTACTGTACCTGTTCCTGTTTGCGTATGTTAAGCATCCGTTTTAGCATGGCGCAACAAAAAAGTACGAGATCCTGTTGTATGTACCCTAACTACTGTGCAGAATTCACAGTCGTCGTCAACAATTAGTTTGTTAACACTCTAGAGGTCACAGTTTTGACCCAATCTTGATGAAACTTGGTCAGAATGTTGGCCTCTATGAACTCTAGGTCAAGTTCGATACTGGGTTACTTGGAATAAAAAACTAGGTCACCAGGTCAAATCAAAGGAAAAACTTGTTAACATTCTAGAGGTCATAGTTTTGACCCAATCTTGATGAAACTCACTCAAAATGTTTGCTTCTATTAAATCTAGATCAAGTTCGAAACTGGGTCACTTGGGGTCAAAAACTAGGTCACCGGGGCAGATCAGCAGAAAACTTTGTTAACACTCTAGCGGTCACATGTTTGAAGCAATCATCATGAATCTTGCTCAAAATGTTTGTCTTGATGATTTCCAGGTCAAGTTTGAAACTGGGTCACTTGGAGTAAAAAACTAGGTCACCGGGCCAAATCAGCAGAAAACTTTGTTAACACTCTAACGGTCACATTTTTGAAGCAATCATCATGAATTTTGCTCAAAATGTTATTGTTGATGATTTCTAGGTCAAGTTTAAAACTGGGTCACTTGGAGTAAAAAACTAGGTCACTGGGCCAAATCAGCAGAAAACCTTGTTAACACTCTAGCGGTCACATTTTTGAAGTAATCATCATGAATCCTGCTTAAAATGTTTGTCTTGATGATTTCTAGGTCAAGTTTGAAACTGGGTCGCGTGGTGTCAAAAACTAGGTCACCAGGCCAAACCAGTAGAAAACCTTGTTAACACTCTAGCGGTCACATTTTTGAAGCAATAATCATGAATCTTGCTCAAAATTTTTGTCTTGATGAGTTCTAGGATATGTTTGAAACTGGATCACGTGGGGTCAAAAACTAGGTCACCGGGCCAATCAGCAGAAAACCTTGTTAACACTCTAACGGTCACATTTTTGAAGCAATCGTCATGAATCTGGCTCAAAATGTTTGTCTTGATGATTTCTAGGTCAAGTTCGAAACTGAACACATGGGGTCAAAAACTAGGTCACCTGGCCAAATCAGCGGAAAAATCTTGTTATCACTCTAGCGGTCACATTTTTCAAGCAATCATCATGAATCTTGCTAAAAATGTTTGTCTTGATGAGTTCTAGGTCAAGTTCGAAACTGGGTCACTTGGAGTAAAAAACTAGGTCACCGGCCAAATCAGCAGATCAGCAGAAAATTTTGTTAATACTCAAGCGGTCAATTTTTTTAAGCTATCATCATGAATCTTGCTCAAAATGTTTGTCTTAATGATTTTAGGTCAGGTATGAAACTGGGTCACCTGGGGTCACAAACTAGGTCACCTGGCCAGATCAGCAGAAAACCTTCTTAACACTCTAGTGGTCACATTTTTCAAGCAATCATCATGAATCTTGCTCAACATGTTTGTCTTGATGATTTCTAGGTCAGGTTTGAAACTGGGTCACTTGGGGTCAAAAACTAGGTCATCTGGCCAAATCAGCAGAAAACTGTTAACACTCCAGAGGTCACATTTTTTAAATAATCATCATAAATATTGCTCAAAATGTTTATCTTGATGATTTCTAGGTCTAGTTTAAAACTGGATCACTTGATATCAAAAACTAGTTCACCTGGCCAAATCAAATGAAAACCTTGTTGATGCTCTAGAGGTCACATTTTTGAAGTGATCATCATGAATCTTGCTCAAAATGTTTGTCTTGATGATTTCAAGGTGATGTATAGTATTCTGTCCAGTGACTCTCTTAAGTCGTTCCATTTAGGTCAGTTTCTCAGTAATTATTGGTCCTACAGAGTGATATTTGGTACTTGTGAAGTGTTTGTGTTTAGGTCAGTTTCTCAGTAACTATTGCTCCTACAGCCAGTGATACTTAGTACATGCATACATCTTAGCATGGCCTCTTGAGTGCAGTCATCCATATTTGACCTTGACCTTTATTTCACAGTCCATTAGACATGCTACATTGTCTTACTTGTTAATATAATCATTTTGAACTTTGATCAGAATGTTTGCCTTGATCAGTTCTAGATCAGGCTCTCAAAGTGCTATGTTGCTCAGGTGAGCGTTACAGGGCCATCATGGCCCTCTTGTTTATTTCTTTTTCTTTCTTTTTTTTTTTTTTTTTTTTTGTTTTGATTGTTTTTCTCTCTTTTCATTAAATTTTACAGTCAATACGCCTTTGCAAACAAGTATGTCTTTGATTAACCCTTGCTATGGAAAGCTTAAAGACTCCATATTCTTAAAAAATAGATATTTTATTATCCAAGAAATGTTTAATAAATTGATATATGGTATTAATACAATCATAAAATGTGGCATCTGACAGTCTGTAAAATTTCACTTAGTCTCTTGTTCTTGAACGGGATTAAAAAAAAATGAAATGATTTTTTTATCGTATCTCTAAATTAATGTTGCCAACATTAATTCAGAGATACAATAATAAACCATTTCAATGTTGACAAGTGGTTTCTGATAAGATATGGTCAAACAGAACAAAAACGTCATTAGCAATAAAAAACAAAACAAAAAAAAGTCTTTCCTAGTGATGTCGACAGGACAGTAAGACCCATTGCGTTTATATATGAACGGCAGAAGAATGAAATTAATTATATTTACAATTATTCTTAAAATTGAATGTTTTTATAAGTAATTTATTTCATTTTTCAGGCTTCATGGAAGTATGAAAATTCCGTCTTTCGAATATCAAATTACCTTGCAAGTTGGCCATCTATCTTTGAATAAATATTGTTTGATTTCAACAAACTGTTTTTATTTCTAGTAATTGATAACACACCAGCAGCTAAAGCGTGGTGCAACATGCCTTCATTATGTGATTAACATTTACAAGTATATGCTGTTTGACAGTTTCTGAAAGCGTCCGACAAATTCAAACCACGCCCACTCGAACTAGCCAATGAGGAGTTTTCTCACCAACCAATGATATAATTCGACCAATCTGCTGTCCAGCTTATGAGCCAATAGAAAAAAAAAATCATGGATAGATGATACGGTCAGTAAATAGTTATGATACTGGCTGTTAATTGGGTAATATGTCCTTACTCATATTTCTTACTAATCTCCCAGATTTCAAATGGTATCTCGCAAAGTATACTAATAAAAAATCTCAATAAGGTTTTCCGTTTAATCCATTTGTATCGGGTGGACTCTTCTACCTCATACCTGAGGACGGGCCCATTTCAAGTGGAAGG